>JAIUJO010002043.1:357500-384851 GCA_023846275.1 Vanilla planifolia | reverse complement strand
ACTTCTACTTCTTTTTCTTCTTCTTCTTCTTCCTGCACTTCTTGTTCTTCCTCTTCTTCATCTCACTCTTCTTCCTCTTCTTCTTCTTCTTCTTCTTCATCTTCTTCTTGTTCTTCTTCTTCCTCTTATTCTTCTTCCTCTTCTTCTTCTTCTACTACTTTTTCCTCTACTTCCTCTTCTTCTTCTACTTCTTCTATTTCTTCTTCTTCTTCTTCTTGTTATTCGTCTTCTTCATCTTCTTCTTCTTCTTCTTCTTCTTTTTCTTCCTCTTCTTCTTCATCATCTTCATCATCATCATCATCATCATCATCTTGTTCTTCTTCTTCTTCTCCTCCCCTCCTCCTCCTCCCCCTTCTTCTCCTTCTTCTTGCTCTTCTTCGTCTTCTTCTTCTTCTTCTTTATCATCATCGCCTTCTTCTTCTTCTTCTATTTCTTCTTCTTCTTCCTCTACTTCTTCTTTGCCTTCTTCTTCTTCTTCATCTCCTTCATCTTCTTTTTCTTCGTCTTCTTCTTCTTCTTCCTCATCATCATCTTCTTCTTCTTCTCGTTCCTCTTCTTCTTCTTTGTCTTCTTCTTCTTCTTCATCATCATCTTCCTCTTCTTCTTCTTCTTCTCCTTCCTTTTGTTCTTCTAGTTCTTCTTCTTCTCTTCTTCTTCTTCTTCTTATTCTTCTTCTTCCACTTGTTCTTCATCTTCTCCTCCTTCAACTTCTTCGTCTTCTTCTTCATCTTCTTATTGTTGTTGTTGAGCTACTTGTACAACTTTTTCTTCTTCTCTATCTTTTTCCTCTTCTTTTTCCACCCCTTCTTCTTCTCCTTCTTTCTCTTCTCCTTCTTCTCCTCCTCCTTCTTCTTTCTCTTTCTCTTCTTCTTCATCGAGATCTTTCTCTCCTACTTCTTCTTCTTCTCCTTTTCTTGTTCTTCTCTTTCTTCTTCTTCTTCGTTTTGATCTTTGTCTCATTCTTCTTCTTCTTCTTTTCATCATCATCATAATCGTCTTCTTCTTCTCCTTCTTCTTCTACTTCTTCTTCTTCATCTTCTTCTTCTTCTTCTTCTTCTTCTTCTCTTCTTCTTCATCATCAACATCAACATCTTGTTCTTCCTCTTCTTCATCATTTTCTTCTTTGTCTTTCATTCTTCCTCTACATCATAAATTTTTCTTCTTCCAGTTCTTTTTCTTCCACCTCTTCTTTATAGCTTACTTCATCATCATCATCTGCTTCTTCTTCATCTTCGTCTTCTTCTTCTTCTTTTTAGTCTCCTTCTTCTTCATCTTCTTCCTAATCTTTTTCTTCTTCTTCTTTTTCTTCTTCTTCTTCTTCTTCTTCCTCTTCTTTTTCATCTTCTTCTTCCTCTTCATCTTCTTCTTCTACTTCTTCTTCCTCTTCTTCTTCTTCTTCTTCTTCCTCTTCTTCTTCTTCTTCTTCTTCTCTCCTCCTCCATCTCCTTCTTCTTCATCTTCTTCTTCATCTTCTTCTTCTTCTTATTTTTCTTCTTCTTCTTCTTATTCTTCTTCTTCTTTTTCTTCTTCTTGGTTTTCTTCTTCTTCTACTACTACTTCCTCTTCTCCTTCTTCTTCTCCTTCTTCTTCTTCTTCTTCTTCCTCTTCTTCTTCCTCTTCTTCCTCTTCGTCTTCTTCTTCTTCTTCTTCTTCTTCTTCTTCTTCTTATTCTTCTTCTTCTTCTTCTTCTTCTTCTTCTTCTTCTTCTTCTTCTTCTTTGTCTTCTTCTTCATCTTCTTCTTCTTCTTTGTCTTCTTCTTCTTCTTCTTCTTCTTCTTCTTTGCCTATTATTTCTTCTTCATCATCTTCTCCTTCTCTTTCTTTTTCTTCTTCATCATCATCTTCTTCTTCTTCTTTTCCTCTTCATCCTCTTCTTTTTCTTCTTGTCCTTCTTCATTTTCTTGTGCTTAAACTTCTTCTTCTTCTTCTTCTTCTCCTTCTTCTTCTTCTTCTTCTTTAACTACATTTTCATCTTCTTTTTCTTCTTTTTCTTCTACCTCTTCTTATTCTTCTACATGTTTGTCTTGTTCTTTATCTTCTTCTTTTTCTTCATCTTCCTCTTCTTCGACTTCTACTTTGACTCTTCTACTTCTTTTTCTTCCTCTTTCACTTTTTCCACTTGTTCTTCCTCTTCATATTCTTTTTTTTCTTCTTCTTCTCCTTTTTCTTCTTCTTCATCTTCCTCTTCTTCGTCTTCTTCTTTTTACACATTTTTTTCTTCTTCTTTTACTACTTCTCCTTCTTCTTCTCCTTCTTCATCTTCTTGTTCTTCTTCTTTTTCTTCCTCTTCTTCTTCTTCCTCTTCTTCATCTTTTCTTCATCGTCTTTGTCTTTTTCTTCTTTGCCTTCATCAGGTTCTTCTTCTTCTTCTTCTTCTTCTCACTCTTCTTTTTCTGTATCTTCTTCTTCTTCATCTTCTTCATTTACTTCATTTCCTTCTTTGTTTTCTGGGTCATCTTCTTCTTCTCTTTCTTCTTCTTCTCTTTCTTCTTCTTCTTCTTCTTCTTCACCTTCTCCTTCTCCTTCTTCTCTTTCTTCTTCTTCATCTTCTACTTTGCCTTATTCTTCTTCTTCTTCTTCTTCCACATCTTGTTCTTCTTCCTTTTGTTCTTCTTCTTCTTCTTCTTCTTCATCTTCTTCTTCTTCCTCTTCTTCTTCTTCTTCTTCCTCTTCTTTGTCTTCTTCTTCTTCTTCTTCTTCTTCTTCTCCTGCTTCTTGTTCTTCTTCATTTATTTCTCCAACTTCTTCATCTTCTTCTCTATCTTATTCTTGTACTCCCACTTCTCCTTTTTCTTCTTCGTCTTCTTCTTCTTCCTCTTCTTCTTCCTCTTCTTCCTCCCCTTCTTTTTCCTCTTTCCCTTCTCTGACCTCTCTTCTTCATCTTATTATTCTTCATCCTCCTCTTCTTCTTATTCTTCTTTTCTTCCTCTTCTTTTTCTTCTTCTTCAACTTCTTCTACCTCTTCTTCCTCATATTCTTCTTCTTCTTCCACTTTTTCTTCTTCTTCTTCTTCTTCTTCTACTTCTTCTCCAGCTTCTTCTTCTTCTTCTTCTTTTTCTTCTACTTCTACTTCTTTTTCTTCTTCTTCTTCTTCCTGCACTTCTTGTTCTTCCTCTTCTTCATCTCACTCTTCTTCCTCTTCTTCTTCTTCTTCTTCTTCATCTTCTTCTTGTTCTTCTTCTTCCTCTTATTCTTCTTCCTCTTCTTCTTCTTCTACTACTTCTTCCTCTACTTCCTCTTCTTCTTCTACTTCTTCTATTTCTTCTTCTTCTTCTTCTTGTTATTCGTCTTCTTCATCTTCTTCTTCTTCTTCTTCTTCTTTTCTTCCTCTTCTTCTTCATCATCTTCATCATCATCATCATCATCATCATCTTGTTCTTCTTCTTCTTCTCCTCCCCCTCCTCCTCCTCCCCCTTCTTCTCCTTCTTCTTGCTCTTCTTCGTCTTCTTCTTCTTCTTTATCATCATCGCCTTCTTCTTCTTCTTCTATTTCTTCTTCTTCTTCTTCTACTTCTTCTTTGCCTTCTTCTTCTTCTTCATCTCCTTCATCTTCTTTTTCTTCGTCTTCTTCTTCTTCTTCCTCATCATCATCTTCTTCTTCTTCTCGTTCCTCTTCTTCTTCTTTGTCTTCTTCTTCTTCTTCATCATCATCTTCCTCTTCTTCTTCTTCTTCTTCTTCCTTTTGTTCTTCTAGTTCTTCTTCTTCTCTTCTTCTTCTTCTTCTTATTCTTCTTCTTCCACTTGTTCTTCATCTTCTCCTCCTTCAACTTCTTCGTCTTCTTCTTCATCTTCTTATTGTTGTTGTTGAGCTACTTGTACAACTTTTTCTTCTTCTCTATCTTTTTCCTCTTCTTTTTCCACCCCTTCTTCTTCTCCTTCTTTCTCTTCTCCTTCTTCTCCTCCTCCTTCTTCTTTCTCTTTCTCTTCTTCTTCATCGAGATCTTTCTCTCCTACTTCTTCTTCTTCTCCTTTTCTTGTTCTTCTCTTTCTTCTTCTTCTTCGTTTTGATCTTTGTCTCATTCTTCTTCTTCTTCTTTTCATCATCATCATCATCGTCTTCTTCTTCTCCTTCTTCTTCTACTTCTTCTTCTTCATCTTCTTCTTCTTCTTCTTCTTCTTCTTCTTCTCTTCTTCTTCATCATCAACATCAACATCTTGTTCTTCCTCTTCTTCATCATTTTCTTCTTTGTCTTTCATTCTTCCTCTACATCATAAATTTTTCTTCTTCCAGTTCTTTTTCTTCCACCTCTTCTTTATAGCTTATTTCATCATCATCATCTGCTTCTTCTTCATCTTCGTCTTCTTCTTCTTCTTTTTAGTCTCCTTCTTCTTCATCTTCTTCCTAATCTTTTTCTTCTTCTTCTTCTTCTTTTTCTTCTTCTTCTTCTTCTTCTTCTTCTTCCTCTTCTTTTGCATCTTCTTCTTTCTCTTCATCTTCTTCTTCTACTTCTTCTTTCTCTTCTTCTTCTTCTTCTTCTTCCTCTTCTTCTTCTTCTTCTTCTTCTTCTCCTCCTCCATCTCCTTCTTCTTCATCTTCTTCTTCTTCTTATTTTTCTTCTTCTTCTTCTTATTCTTCTTCTTCCCATTCTTCTTTTACTTCTTATTCTACTTCTTTTTCTTCTTCTCTTCTTCTTCTTCTATTACTTTTTTTTTTCCAGATTTGTATTCATCATCGGCTTCTTCTTGTCGTTTTTCATCTTCTTCTTGTTCTTCTTTTTCTTCTGCTTCATCTTCTTCTTCTTCATCTTCTTCATTTTCATCTTTTTTCTTCTTCTTCTTCTTCTTCTTCTTTATCTTCTTATTATTCTTTTTTGTCATGTTATTCTTCTGCATCTTCCTCCTCTTCTTTTTCCCCATCTTCTTTGTCATCGTCGTTGTCTTCTTCTTCTTCTTCTCCTTCTTCTTCTTCGTCTTGTTCTTCTTCTTCTTCTTTCACTTCTTCTTTCTCTTCTTCTTCTTCGTCTTGTTCTTCTTCTTCTTCTTTCACTTCTTCTTTCTCTTCTTCTTCTTCTTATTATTCTTCTTCTTCTTATTCATCTTCTTCTTCTAGTACTACATTTTCGTCTTCTTCTTCTTCTTCTTCTACTTCTTCTTCTCCTTCTTCTTTGTCTTCTTCTTCTTCTTCTTTATCATCTTCTTCTTCTTCTTTTGTTTCTTCTTCTCCTTTTTCCTTTATATTTCTTTTTCATCTACTTCTTCTTCTTCTTTTTCATCTTCTTATTCTTCTTCTTCTTTCTTTCTTTTCTTCTTCCTCCTTTTCTTCATCTTTTTCTTCTTCGAGCTTTTCTCTTCTTCTTCTTCTTTTTTCTCTTCCTCTTGTTCCTCTGCCTCTTGTTCTTCCTGTCTTCTTCATCTTTTTCTTCTTCTTTGTCTTCTTCTTCTTCTTTTTCTTCTTCTTCTTCTTCATCTTCATCTATTTCTTCTTCTTCTCCTCCATCGTTTTCATCTTCTCCTTATTCTTCTTCTTCTTCATCATCTTCTTTCTCTACTTCTTGTTTTTTGTCTTCTTCTTCTTCTTCTTCTTCTTCTTCATCTTTGTTATCTTCTTCTTCTTCTTCTTCTTCTTCTTTTTCTTCTTCCACTACTTCATTATCATTTTCTTCATCTTTTTCTCTTCTTCATCTTCTTCTTTTTCTTCATCTATTTCTTCTTCTTCTTCCTCTTCTTCTTCTTCTTCGTCTTATTCGTCTTCTTCTTCTTTTCTTTGTCTTCTACTTCTTCGTCTTCTTTTTTTTCTTAGTCTCTTTCTTCTTCTTCTTCCTTCACTTCTCCCTCTTCTTCTTCTTTTACCTCTTCTTTTTCTTCTTCTTATTCATCTTTTTCTTATTGTTTTCTTCTTCTCCTTCTTCTTCATCACGATCATCATCAACTTCTTCTTCTTCTTCTTATTCTTCCACTTCTTCTTCTTCTTCTTCTTGTTCTACCTCTTCCTCTTCTTCGCCTTCTTCTTCTTCTTCTTTGTCCTCTTCGTCTTCGTTGACTTCTTCTTCTTCTTCTTCACATTAATCTTTAGCTTCTTCTTCCTCTTCTACATCTTCTTCTTCTTCTTCTTCTTCTTCTTCTTCTTCATCTTCTTCTTATCCTTCTTCTTCTTATCGTCTTCTTCTTCTTCTTCTTGATCTTCTACTTCTTCTTCTACTACTACTACTACTTCTTCTTCTTTTTCTTCTTCATCTTCTTCGGCTTCTTCTTCTTCTTCTTCTTCGTTTTCTTCTTCCTCTTCCTCATCATCTTCTTCTCCTACTACTACTACTACTACAACTTCTTCTTCTTCTTCTTCTTCTTATTCTCCTTGTTGTCCTTCTTCTCCTTCTTCTTCTTCTTCTTCTTCGTCTTCTTCTTCTTCTTCTTCTTCTTCTTTTCTTTGTCTTCTTCTTCTTCTTCTTTTCTTTGTCTTCTTCTTCTTCTTCTTCTTCTTCTCTTCCATCTTTGTCTTCTTCTTCTTCTTTCTCTTCTATTTCTTCTTCTTCTTCTTTTTCTTCATCTTTTTCATCTTCATCTTCTTCTTCTTCATCGTCATATTTTACTTCTCAATCTTCTTCTTCTTTTTCTTCTTCTTCTACCTCTCCTTCTCCTTCTCCTTCTTCTTCTTCTTTTTCTTAATCTACTTGTTCTTCTTCTTCTACTACTACTACTGCTTCTTCTTCTTCTTCTTCTTCTTCTTCTTCTTCTTCTTCTTCTTCTACTGCTTCTTCTTCTTCTTCTTCTTCTTCTTCTTCTTCTTCCTCTTCATCTTCTTCTCCTTTTTCTTCTCCATCCTCTTCTCCTTCTTCTTCTTCTTCTTCTTTTTCATCATCAGCTTCTTCGTTCCCTTCTTCTTCTTCTTCATCTTCTTTTTCTTCTTCTTAATCTTCTTCCTCTTCTTCTTTGTCTTCTTCCTCTTCTTCTTTTTCTTCTTCTTCTTCCTGTTCATCTTCTCCTTCTTCATCTCCTCTTCAATGTCTTCTTCTTCTTCTTCTTCTTCTTCTTCTTGTTCTTTTTCTTCTTCTTCGTCTTCTTCTTCCTTTTCTTACTCTACTTCTTCTTTTTCCTCCCCTTCTCCTTTTTCTTCTTCTTCTTCAACTTCTTCTACTTCATCATCTTCTTCTTCTTCTTCTTCATGTTCTTCATCTTCATCTTCTTCTGCTTCATCTTTTTCTTTTTATGGTTCTTCTTCATGTTCTATTATTCGTCTTCTACTTCTTCATCTTCTTCTTCCACTTCTTCTTCCTCTTCTTTGACTTCTTCTTCTTTGTCTTCGTCTTCTTCTTCATCATCAACATCTTCTGCTTCTTCTTCATCTTCTTCTTATTCGTCTTCTTCTTCTTTATGTTCTTATTGTTCTTAATATTCTTCTTCTTCTTCTACTACTACTACTACTACAACTACTTCTTCTTCTTCTTCGCCTACTATTTCTTCTTCTTCATATTCTTCCTCTTCTTGATTTTCTTATTCTTCTTCTTCTTGTTCCTCTTCTTATTCTTCTTTTCCTTCTTCTTCTTGTTCTTCTTCTTGATTTTCTTCTTACTCTTCTACTACTTCTTCGTCTTCTTCTTCTTCCTCTCCTTCTTCTTCTACTTCTTCTTCCTTTTCTTCTTCCTCTTCTTCCTCTTCGTCTTCTTCAATGTCTTCTTCTTCTTCTTCTTCTACTTCTTCATCACGTTCATTTTCTTCTTGGTCTTCTTCTTCTTCTTCTTCTTCTTCATCCACTTCTTTGTCTTCTTCTTCCTCTTCTTCTTCCTCTTCCTTTTCCACTTCTTCATCTTCTTTTTATTCGACTCGTCTGCTTCTTCTTCTTCATCTTCATCTTCATCTTCTTGTTCTTCTTCATCTTCTTCTTCTTCTTCGTGTTTTTCTTCTTCCTCTTCTTCTTGTTCTTCTTCTTTTTTCTTCTTATTCTTCTTCCTCTTCTTTTTTCTTTTTCTTCCCCTTCTTCTCCTTCTTCTTAATTTTCTTCTACTACTTCTTCTAGTTCTTCGTTTCCTTCTTCTTCTTCTTTTTCTTCTTTTTCTTCTTCTTCTTCTTCTTCTCCCCCTTGTTCTTCTTTTACTTCTTCAACATCATCATCATCTTCTTCTTCTTCTTCTTATTCTTCGTCTTCTTCTCCTCCTTCTCCTCCTCCTCCTCTTTCCTCTTCTTGTTCTTCTTCTCCTCCTCCTCCTCTTTCCTCTTCTTTGTCTTCTTCTTCTTCTATTTCTTCTCCTTTTCTTCTCCTCCTCCTCCACCTCCTCCTTCATCATCATCATCATCATCTTCTTCTTCTTCTTATTCTTCTTCGTCTGCTACTTCTTCTTCTTCTTCTTCTTCTTCTTTTTCTTTTTCTTGTTCTTCTTACTCTTGAGCTTTTTCTTTTTCTTCTTCTTCTTCTTCGTCTTCTTCTTCTTCTTCTTCCTTGCCTATTATTTCTTCTTCTTCATCCTCTCCTTCTCTTCTTGTTCTTCTTCATCATCTTCTTCTTCTTCTTCTTTTCCTTCTTCTTCCTCTTCTTCTTCTCCTTCATTTTCTGGTGCTTAAACTTCTTCTTCTTCTCGTCCTCCTTCTTCTTCTCTATGTCTTCTTCTTCTTCTTCTTCTTCTTCAACTTCATTTTCATCTTCTTCTTATTCTTCTTCTTCTTCTTCTACCTCTTCTTATTCTTTTACATGTTCGTCTTCCTCTTTATCTTCTTCTTTTTCTTCTTCTTCCACTTCATCTTCTTCTTCCTCTTCTTAGTCTTCTTCTTCTTTGACACTTCTACTTCTTCTTCTCCCTCTTTCACTTCTTCCACTTGTTCTTCTTCTGCATCTTCTTGTTCTGCTTCTTCTCCTTTTTCTTCTTCTTCATCTTCCTCTTCTTCGCCTTCTTCTTCTTACACATTTTCTTCTTCTTCTTCTACTACTTCTTCTCATTCTTCTTCTCCTTCTTCTTCTTCTTCTTGTTCTTCTTCTTGTTTTTCCTCTTCTTCTTCTTCCTCTTCTTTATCTTTTTCTTCATCGTCTTTGACTTTTTCTTCTTTGCCTTCATCTTCTTCTTCTTCTTCTCGCTCTTCTTTTTTTGTATCTTCTTCTTCTTTATCTTCCTCTTCTTCTTCTTCGTCTTCTTCATTTAATTCTTTTCCTTCTTTGTCTTCTTCGTCATCTTCTTCTTCTCTTTCTTCTTCTTCTTCTTCTTCATCTTCTCCTTCTCCTTCTTCTCTTTCTTCTTCTTATTCTTCTTCTTCATCTTCTACTTTGCCTTACTCTTCTTCTTCTTCATCTTCTTCCACATCTTGTTCTTCTTCTTCTTCTTCTTCTTCTTCTTCTTCATCTTCTTCTTGTTCTTCGTCTTCTTCTTCTTCTTCTTCTTCTTCTCGTGCATCTTCTTTCTCATCATTCATTTCTTGTTCTTCTTCATCTTGTTCTCTATCTTATTCTTGTACTCCCACTTCTCCTTCTTCTTCTTCTTCTTCTTCTCCTCCTTCTTCTTCTTCCTCTTCTTCTTCCTCCACTTCTTTTTCCTCTTTCTCTTCTCTGACTTCTTCTTCTTCATCATCTTATTATTCTTCATCCTCCTCTTCTTCTTATTCTTCCTTTCTTCCTCTTCTTTTTCTTCTTCTTCAACTTGTTCTATTCCTTCTTCCTCATATTCTTCTTCTTCTTCTTCTTCCACTTCTTCTTCTTCTTCTTCTTCCTCTTCTTCGGCTTCTTCTTCTTTTTCTTCTTCTTCTTTTTCTTCTGCTTCTACTTCTTCTTTTTCTTCCTCTTCTTCTTCTTCTTCCTCCACTTCTTATGCTTCCTCTTCTTCATCTCATTCTTCTTCTTCTTCTTGTTCTTCTTCTTCTTCTTATTCTTCTTCCTCTTCTTCTTCTTCTACTGCTTCTTCCTCTACTTCCTCTTCTTCTTCTACTTCTTCTTTTTATTCTTCTTCTTGTTGTTGTTATTCATCTTCTTCTTCTTCTTCTTCATCTTCTACTTCTTCTTCTTCTTCTTCTTTTTCTTCCTCTTCTTCTTCTTCGTCTTCTTCATCATCATCATCTTCTTCTTCTTCTTCTTCTTCTCCTCCTCCTCCTCCTCCTCCTCCCCCTTCTCCTCCTTCTTCTTACTCTTCTTCGTCTTCTTCTTCTTCTTCTTCATCCTTGTCTTCTTCTTCTTCTTCTTTTTCTTCTTCTTCTTCTTCAACTTCTTCTTTGCCTTCTTCTTCTTCTTCTTCTTCTCCTTCATCTTCTTTTTCTTCGTATTCTTCTTCTTCTTCCTCATCATCATCTTCTACTTCTTTCCTTCCTCTTCTTCTTCTTCGTCTTCTTCTTCTTCTTCATCATGTTCTTCCTCTTCTTCTTCTTCTCCTTCCTTTTGTTCTTCTAATTCTTCTTCTTCTCTTCTTCTTCTTCTTCTTCTTCTTCCTCTTGTTGTTCATCTTCTCCTTCTTCATCATCATCATCTTCTTCTTCTTCTTCATCTTATTGTTTTTGTTGAGCTACTTGTACAACTTTTTCTTCTTCTCTACCTTTTTCCTCTTCTTTTTCTTCATCTTCTTCCACCTCTTCTCCTTCTCCTTCTTTATATTCTCCTTCTTCTCCTCCTTCTTCTTCTTCTTTCTCTTCCACTTCTTCTTCATCTAGATCTTTCTCTCCTACTTCTTCTTCTTCTTGTTCTTCTTCTTCTTCTTCACCTTCTTCTTCGTTTTGATCTTTGTCTCATTCTTCTTCTTCTTCTTCTTCCTTTTTCATTATCATCATCATCATCTTCTTCTCGTTCTTCTTCTACTTCTTCTTCTTCTTCTTCTTCTTCTTCATCTTCTTCTCTTGTTCTTCATCATCAACATCAACATCTTGTTCTTCCTCTTCTTCATCTTTTTCTTCTTTGTCTTTCGTTCTTCCTCTACATCTTCTTCTTCTTCTTCTTCTTCCAGTTCTTCTTCTTCCACCTCTTCTTTGTACCTTACTTCATCATAATCATCTGCTTCTTCTTCTTCTTCATCTTCGTCTTCTTCTTGTTCTTCTTATTCTCCTTCTTCTTCTTCTTCCTAATCTTTTTCTTCTTCTTCTTTTTCTTCTTCTTCGTCTTCCTCTTCTTTTTCATCTTCTTCTTTCTCTTCTTTTTCTTCTTCTACTTCTTCTTCCACTTCTTCTTCTTCTTCTTCTTCTTCGTTTTCTTCTTCTTCTTCTTCTTCCACTTCTTCCTATTCTCCTCCTTCTTCTGCTTCTTCTTCTCCTTCATCTCCTTCGTCTTCTTCTTCTTCTTCTTATTCTTCTTCTTCTTCTTCTTATTCTTATTCTCCCTATTCTTCTTTTACTTCTTATTCTACTTCTTCATCTTTTTCATCTTCTTCTTCTTATTCTTCTTCCTTATCTTCTTCTTCTTCCTCTTCTTCTTCTTCTTCTTCTTCATCATCTTCTTCCCCTTTTTCCTCTTCTTCTTCTTCGATTACTTCTTTTTTTTCATCAACTTTTTATTCATCATCGGTTCCTTCTTGTTGTTTTTCATCTTCTTCTTGTTCTTCTTTTTCTTCTGCTTCTTCTTCTTCTACATCTTCTTGTTCTTTTTATCCTTCTCCTTCGCCTTCTTCTTCTTCTTCTTCTTTGCCATCTTCTTCTTCTTATCTTGTTCTGCTTCTTCTTCTTCTTCATCATCATCTTCCTCTTCTTCTTCTTCTTCTCCCTCTTCTTCTTCTACATCTTCTCCTTCTACTTCTTCTTCTTCTTCGTCTTCATCTTCTTCTTCTTCTTCTTCTTCTCACTCTTCTTTCTCTATAACTTCTTCTTCTTCATCATCTTCGTCTTCTTCATTTACCTCCTTTTCTTCTTTGTCTTCTTTGTCATCTTCGTCTTCTCTTTCTTCTTCTTCTTCTTCTTCTTCTCCTTCTCCATCTCCTCTTCCTTCTTCTCTTTCTTCTTCTTATTCTTCTTCTTCATTTTCTACTTCGCCATCTTCTTGTTCTTCTTCTTCCACTTCTTGTTCTCCTTCTTCTCCTTCTTCTTACTCTTCTTCATCTTCTACTTCTTCTTCTTCTTCTCTTTCTTCTTCTTCTTCTTCAACTTCTTCTTTGCCTTCTTCTTCTTCTTCTTCTCCTTCATCTTCTTTTTCTTCGTATTCTTCTTCTTCTTCCTCATCATCATCTTCTTCTTCTTTCCTTCCTCTTCCTCTTCTTCGTCTTCTTCTTCTTCTTCATCATCTTCTTCCTCTTCTTCTTCATCTTCTTCTTCTCCTTCCTTTTGTTCTTCCAGTTCTTCTTCTTCTCTTCTTCTTCTTCTTCTTCTTCCTCTTGTTGTTCATCTTCTCCTTCTTCTTCATCATCATCTTCTTTTTCTTCTTCATCTTATTGTTGTTGTTGAGCTACTTGTACAACTTTTTCTTCTTCTCTACCTTTTTCCTCTTCTTTTTCTTCCTCTTCTTA
This sequence comes from Vanilla planifolia, assembly GCA_023846275.1. Taxonomy (NCBI): domain Eukaryota; kingdom Viridiplantae; phylum Streptophyta; class Magnoliopsida; order Asparagales; family Orchidaceae; genus Vanilla; species Vanilla planifolia. The sequence goes on along the minus strand of JAIUJO010002043.1, from coordinate 372,523 downwards.
TTCTTCCTCATCTTCTGCCACATCTTCTTATTCTTCCTCATCTTCTGCCACCTCTTCTTCTTCTCCTTCTTTATGTTCTCCTTCTTCTCCTCCTTCTTCTTTCTCTTCCACTTCTTCATCATCTAGATCTTTCTCTCCTACTTCTTCTTCTTCTTCTTCATCTCCTTCTTCTTCTTCGTTTTGATCTTTGTCTCATTCTTCTTCTTCTTCTTCCTTTTTCATCATCATCATCATCATCTTCTTCTTCTCATTCTTCTTCTACTTCTTCTTCTTCTTCTTCTTCTCTTATTCTTCATCATCAACATCAACATCTTGTTCTTCCACTTCTTCATCTTTTCTTCTTTGTCTTTCATTCTTCCTCTACATCTTCTTCTTCTTCTTCTTCCAGTTCTTCTTCTTCCACCTCTTCTTTGTACCTTACTTCATCATAATCATCTGCTTCTTCTTCATCTTCGTCTTCTTCTTGTTCTTCTTATTCTACTTCTTCTTCTTCTTCTACCTAATCTTTTTCTTCTTCTTCTTCTTTTTCTTCTTCTTCGTCTTCCTTTTCTTTCTCATCTTCTTCTTCTACTTCTTCTTCCTCTTCTTCTTCTTCTTCTTCTTTTTCTTCTTCTTCTTCTTCTTCTTCCACTTCTTCCTCTTCTCCTTCTTCTTCTTCTTCTTCTTCTTCTTCTCCTTCATCTCCTTCATCTTCTTCTTCTTCTTATTCTTCTTATTCTTCTTCTTCTTCTTCTTATTCTTATTCTCCCCATTCTTCTTTTACTTCTTATTCTACTTCTTCATCTTTTTCATCTTCTTCTTCTTATTCTTCTTCCTTATCTTCTTCTTCTTCTTCCTCTTCTTCTTCTTCTTTCTCTAATTCTTATTCTTCTTCTTCTTCTTCATCATCATCTTCTTCCCCTTTTTCCTCTTCTTTTTCTTCTTCTTCTCTTCTTCTTCTTCGATTACTTCTTTTTTTTCTTCAACTTTTTATTCATCATCGGTTCCTTCTTGTTGTTTTTCATCTTCTTCTTGTTCTTCTTTTTCTTCTACTTCTTCTTCTTCTACATCTTCTTGTTCTTTTTATCCTTCTCCTTCGCCTTCTTCTTCTTCTTCTTCGCCTTCTTCTTCTTCTTATCTTGTTCTGCTTCTTCTTCTTCTTCTTCATCATCTTCCTCTTCTTCTTCTTCTTCATCTCCCTCTTCTTCTTCTACATCTTCTCCTTCTACTTCTCCTTCTTCTTCATCTTCATCTTCTTCTTCTTCTTCTCGCTCTTCTTTCTCTATAACTTCTTCTTCTTCTTCTTCATCTTCGTCTTCTTCATTTACCTCTTTTTCTTCTTTGTCTTCTTCGTCATCTCCATCTTCTCTTTCTTCTTCTACTTCTTCTTCTTCTTCTCCATCTCCTCCTCTTTCTTCTCTTTCTTCTTCTTATTCTTCTTCTTCATTTTCTACTTTGCCATCTTCTTCTTCTTCTTCTTCCACTTCTTGTTCTTCTTCTTCTTCTTCTTCTTCCTCTTCATCTTCTTCTCCTGCTTCTTCTTTTTCTTTGTTTATTTCTTCTTCTTCATACTCATTTCTATCATATTCTTGTTCTCCTTCTCCTTCTTCTTCTTCTTCTTCTTCTTCTTATTCTTCTTCTCCTTCTACTTCTTCTTCCTCTTCTTCTACCACCCCTTCTTCCACTTTCTCTTCTCTGACTTCTTTTTCTTCTTCATCTTCTTATTATTCTTCTTTCTCCTCTTCTTCTTATTCTTCCTTTCTTTTTGTTCTTTTTCTTCTTCTTCAACTTCTTCTACTTCTTCTTCCTCATATTCTTCTTCTTCTTCTTCTTCCACTTCTTTTTCTTCTTCTTCTTCTTCTTCTTCTTCCTTATCTTCTTCTTCTTCTTCTTCCTCTATTACTTCTTCTTCTTCTTCTTCATCTTCTTCTTCTTCTTCTTCTTCTTCCTCCACTTGTTCTTCCTCTTCTTCTACTCATTCTTCTTCTTCTTCTTCTTTCTCTTCTTCTTCTTCTTCTCCTTTTTCTTCTTCTTTTTCCTCTTCTTCTTCTTCATCATCATAATCATCATCTTCTTCTTCTTCTTCTTATTCTTCTTCTTCTTCCTCGTCCTCTTCTTCTTTTTTAGTTCTCCTCGACCTCCTTCTTCTCCTTCTTCAACATCATCATCATCATCATCATCAACTTCTTCTTCTTCTTCTTCTTCTTCTCCTCCTCCTCCTCCTCCCTCTCCTGCTTCTTCTTCATCTTCCTTTTCTTCTTCTTCTTCTTCTTCTTCTTCTTCTTCTTCTTCTTATTCTTTTTCTTATTATTCTTCTTCGACATCTTCTTATTCTTCTTGATGTTGTTCTGCTTCTTCTTCTTCTTCTTCTTCTTGCTCTTCTTCTTCTTCTTCTTCTTCTTCTTCGCATTCTTCTTCCATATTCTTCTTCTTCTTCTTCTTCTTCTTCTTCTTTTCTTCTTCTTCTTCTTCTTCTTATTCTTCTCCTTCTTCTTCTCCTTCTTCTACTACTACTTCTTCTTCTTCTTATTCTTCTTCTCCTTCTTCCACTTTTTCTTCTTCTTCCTCTTCTTTTTCATTTTCTAGAAGAACTAAAAGAAGAAGAAGAAGATTATGATGATGATAAAGAAGAATAAGAATGAAATTAGAAAAAGAAGATGAAGAAGAAGAAGAAGAAGTAGAAGAGGAAGATGAAAAGAAGAAAGAAGAAGAAGAAGAGGAAGAAGGAGTGGAAGAAGAAGGGAAAGAAAAAGAAGCAGAAGAAGAAGAAGGAGAACAAGAAGGAGGAGAAGAAGGAGGTCCAAAAGAAGTTGAAGAAGAAGAAGACCAAGAAGATGAACTTGAAGAAGAAATAGAAGAAAAAGAAGAAGAAGAACAGGACGAAGAAGAAGGAGAAGAATAATAAGAGGAAGAATAAGTAGAAAAACATGAAGAAGAAGAAGAAGAAGAAGAGGAAGAAGAAGAAGAAGGGGAAGACGAAGAAGGAGAAGAAGAAGAAGAAGAAGAAGAAGAACAGGAAGATGAATAAGAAAAAGGAAGAGAAGATGAAGATGTAGAAGTAGAAGAAGAAGAAGTAGAAGTAGAAGAAGATGATGAAGAAGAAGAAGATGATGAACAGGAAGAAGGAGAAGACGAAGAAGAAGAAGAAGAAGAAAAAAGATAAGAAGTAGATGAAGAAGGAGATGGAGAAGAAGAAGAAGAAGAAAAATAAGGAGGAGGAGGAGGAGGAGGAGGAGGAGAAGAAGAAGAAGAAGAAGAAGACGGTGATGAAGAAAATGAATAAGAACCAGAAGAAGAAAAAGAAGAACAAGATGAAGTAGATGAAGAAGAAGAAGAAGAAGAAGATGAAGAAGAAGACGAAGTAGACGAATAAGAAGGAGAAGATGAAGAAGAAGAAGAAAAAGAAGAGGAAGAAGGAGAGAAAGAATAAGCAGAAGAATGCGAAGAAAAAGAAGGGAAGGATGATTAAGAAGAAGAAGAAAAAGAAGAAGATGACGATGAAGAAGAAGAAGAAGAAGAAGTTCACGAAGCAAAGAAAGTGATGAAGAAGAAGAATAAGACAAAGAAGTGGAAGAAGAGGAAGAGGAAGAAGATTATAAAGAAGAAGGAGAGGAAGGAAAAGAAAAGAAGAAGAAGGTGAAGAAGAAGAACAAGAAAAGGAAGGCAAAAAGGAAGAAAATGATGAAGAAAAAGAAGAAGAAGAAGGAGAAGGAAGAAAAGAAGTAGTAGAAGAAGAAGAAGAAGATAAGAAAAGAAGAAGAAGACGAAGAAGGAGAAAAAGAAGAAGAAGAAGAAGAAAAATAAGAAGAACGCAAAGGCAAAAAGTAAGAAGAAGAAGAAGAATGAGGAGGAGGAGGAGGAGAAGAATAAGAAGAAGAAGAAGAAGAAGAGAAAAATTTAGAAGTCGAAGAAGAAGAAAAAGAATATGAAGAAGAAGAAGATGAGGAGGAAGAAGAAGAAGAAGAGTAAGATGAAAAAGAAGAAGTGGAAGAAATAGTAGTAGTAGTAGTAGTAGAAGAAGATGAGGAAGAAAAAATGTAGAAGACGAAGAAGAACCAAAAGAATAAGAAGAAGAACATTAAGAAGAAGAAGTAGAAGAGGTGGAAGAAGAAGAAGAATAAGAAGAAGAATAAGAAGAAGAATAAGAAGAAAAAGAAGAAGAACAATAATAATAAGAAGAAGAAGAAGAGGAAGAAATAGTTGTAATAGTAGATGAAGAAGACGAAGGAGAAGACGAAGAAGAAGAAGAAGGTGGAGAAGAAGATGAAGAAGAAAATGAAGAAGAAGGAGAAGAAAAAGAAGAAGAAGAAGAAGAAGAAAAAGAATAAGAAGAAGAAAAGATGGAAAGGAAGAAGACGAAGAAGAAGATGAAGATGAAGAAGAAGAAGAAGAGTAAGATGAAGAAGATGAAGAAGAAGAACAAGAAGAGGTGGAAGAAGAAGAAGAAAAAGAAGAAAAAAGCAGTAGTACAAGAAGATGAAGAAGAAGTAGAAGAAGAAGAATGAGAAGAATAAGATGAAGAAGAAGAGAAAGAAGATGAAAAAGAAGATTAAGACCAAGACCGAGAAGAAGAAAAAGAAGAAGAACAAGTAGAAGTAGAAGAAGACAAAGAAGAAGAAGCAGAAGAAAAAGAAGAAGACGAAGAAGAAGAAGAAGAAGAAGATGACGAAGAAAAAGAAGAGGAAGAAGTAGAAGAAGAAGAGGAAGAAGAAGAAGAAGAAGATGTAGAAGAAGTAAAAGAAGGAGAAGAAGGAAAAGATGGAGAAGAAGGAGCAGAAGAAGAAGAAGAAGAAGTAGAAGAAGAAGAAGAACTAGAAAAAGAAGAAGTAGAAGAAGAAGAAGTAGAAGAAGAAGAAGAAGAAGAAGAAGATGAAGGAGAAGGAGAAGAAGATGAAGAAAAACAAGAAGTTGAAGTAGAAGAAGAAGAAGAAGAAAGACAAGAAGAAGGAGGAGAAGAAAACACGAAGAAGTTGAACAAGAAGAGAAAGGGGAAGAAGAAGAAGAAGAAGAAGAAGAAAGAGTAGAAGTAGAAGAAGGGAAAGAAGAATAAGTAAAAGAATAAGTAGAATGAGAGGAAGATGCAAAAGAAGATGAAGAAGGAAAAGCAGAAGAAGACAAAGAAGAAGAAGAAGAAGAAGTGGAAGAATGCAAAGAAGAAGAATAAGAAGAAGAAGAAGAAGAAGAAGAAGAAGAAGAAGAAGAAGATGAAGATGATGATGAAGAAGAAGACAAAGAAGTAGATGAACTAAAAGAAGAAGAAGAAGATGATGATGATGATAAAGTAGAATAAGAATAAAATTAGAAAAAGAAGATGAAGAAGAAGAAGTAGAAGAGGAAGATGAAAAGAAGAAAGAAGAAGAAGAAGAGGAAGAAGGAGTGGAAGAAGAAGGGAAAGAAAAAGGAGGAAAAGAAGAAGGACCAGAAGAAGTTGAAGAAGAAGAAGACCAAGAAGAAGAACATGAAGAAGTAGAAGAAAAAGAAGAAGAAAAATAAGAAGAAGAAGGAGAAGAATAATAAGAGGAAGAAAAAGTAGAAAAACATAAAGAAGAAGAAGAAGAAGAAGAAGAGGAAGAAGAACAAGTAGGGGAAGATGAAGAAGGAGAAGAAGAAGAAGAAGAAGAGGAAGAAGAAGAAGATGATGATGATGAAGAAGAAGATGATGAAGAGGTAGAAGCAGAAGAAGAAGTAGAAGAAGAAGGAGAAGAAGGTAAAGGTGATGAAGAAGAAGAAGAAGAAAAAGAAGAAGACAAAGAAGAAGAAGAAGAAGTGGAAGAAGAGGAAAAAGAGGAAGAAGAAGCCGAACGTGAAGAGGAGGAAGAAGAAGTCATAGAAGAAAAGGACGAAGAAAAAGAAGAAGAAGATGAAAAAGAGGAACAAGAATAAGAAGTGTTGTAGACAAAGATGGTGAAAGAAGATGAAGACAAAGACGACGAAGAAGAAGTCAAAGAAGACGAAGAAGTAGAAGAGGATGAAAAAGAAGAAGAAGAAGAAGAAGAAAAAGAAGAAAAAGAACAAGAAGAAGAAGAAGAAGAAGACCAAGCAGTAGAAGAACATGAAGAAGAAGAAGAAGTGTAAGGCAAAATAGATAAAGAAGAAGAAGAAGAAGAAGGAGGAGGAGAAGAAGAAGAGGAGAAAAAGATGGAGAAGAAGAGGAAGGGGAAGAAGAAGTAGTAGTAGTAGATAACGAAGAAGAAGAAGACAAAGAAAAAGAAGATGGCGAAGAAGAAGCAGAAGAAGATGAAGAAGAAGCAGAGGAAGTAGTAGTAGAAGAAGAAGAAGAAGCCAAACAAGAAGAAGAAAAAGACGGAGAAGAAGAAGAAGAGGAAGAAGAAGAAGACGTCGTAGAAGAAGAAGATGATGATAAAGAAGAAAGAGAAGAAGAAGATGATGATGAAGAAGAAGAAAAAAAAGAAGAAAGATAGGGCAAAGAAAAAGAAGAAGAAAAAGTGGAAGAAGAAAAAGAAGAAGAAGAAGATTATGATGAAGAAATCGAAGAAGAAGAATCAAGATGAAGAAGAAGAAGAAGATTAAGAAGAAAAAAAAAGAAAAAGATGATGAAGAAGAAGTAGAACTAGAAGAAGAAGAAGAAGTGGAAGAAGAAAAAGAAGAAGAAGAATAATAATAATATGACGAAGATGTAGAGGATGAAGAAGAAGAATAAGAAGAAAAAGAAGTAGAGGACAAATAACAATAATAAAAATAATAATAATAATAAGAAGAAGAAGAAGTAAAAGAAGGTGAAGACGAAGAAGGAGAAGAAAAGTAGGAGAAAATGAAGAAGAAGAAGAAGATGATGATGATGATGACTATTTTAATGAAAAAAGAAGAAGAAGATGATGATGATAATGATAACAAAGAAGTAGTAGAAGACTAAGAAGAAGAAGAACAAGAAGAATAAGTGGAAGACCAAAAAGTAGAAGTAGAAGAAGGAGGAGGAGGAGAAGAAGAAGATAAGAAGAAGAAGGAGAAGAAGTAGAACGAAAAGATGTCGAAGAAGAAGATGACAAAGGATTAGAAGAAGAAGGCAAAGAAGTAGAAGAAGATCAAGAAGATGCAGTGGTAGAAGAAGAAGAAGAAGAGGCCAAACAAGAAGAGGAAGAAGACAAAGAAGAAGAAAAAGATGAAGAAGAAGAAGAAGAAGATGATAACGAACAAGAAGAAAAAGAAGAAGGAGAAGATGAAGGCGAACAAGGAGAAGAAGAAGAAAGAAAAGATAAAGAAGAAGAAGAAGAAAAAGAGGGAGAAGAAGATAAAGAAAAAGAAGAAGATGAAATAATCGAAGAAGAAGAACAAGAAGAAGACCGAGATGAGGAAAAAGAATAAAGAAAAAGAAGAAGATGAAGTAGTCGAAGAAGAAGAACAAGAAGAAGACCGAGATGAGGAAAAAGAATAAAGAAAAAGAAGAAGAAGAGGAAAAAATAGTAGAAGAAGGAAATGAACGCAAATAAGAAAAAACATAAAAGAGGATGAGGAACAAGAAACAGTAGTACAAGAAGAAGAAGAAGTAGAAGAAGAAGGTGAACAAAAAGAATAATAAGAAGATGAAGATGAAGAGGATGAAGAAGAAGAAGAAGAAGAAGAAGGAGACGAAGAATAAGAAGAAGAAAAAGAATAAGACAAAATTTGAAAAAAAGGTTAACGTACAAGAAGGCCAAGAACAAGAAGACGAAGAATAAGAAGAAGACAAAAAAGAAGTAGAAGAAAAAGAAAAAGATTAGGGTAAAGAAGAAGAAAATAAGAAGAAGACAAAAAATAATGTGAAGAAGAAGAAGAAGAAAGGGGAGTAGATGAAGAAGAAAAAAAAGAAAGAGAAGAATAAGAAGAAGAAGAAGGAGAAGGAGATGAAGAAGAAGAAGAAGAAGAAGAAGAAGACGAAGAAGTCGAAGAAGTAGAAGACGAAGACGAAGAAAAAGAAGAATAATAAGAAGAACAAGTAGAAGAAGAAGATGATGGAGAAGTAGAAGGCAGAGGAGAAAGACGAAGAAGAAGAAAAAAGATGGTGAAGAAGAAGAAGAAGAAGGAGAAGAAGAAAAAGAAGAAGAATAAGAAGAAGAAGAAGAAGAAGAAGAAGAAGAAAATGAAGAAGGGGAAGAAGGAGATGAAGAAGAAGAAGAAGAAGAACATAAAAAAAGAAGACGAAGAAGATGAAGAAGAAGACGAAGAAGACAAAGAAGAAGAAGAAGAAGAAGAAGAAGAAGAAGAAGAAGTAGAAGAAAAAGAAGAAGAAGAGGAAGAAGAAGACGAAGAAGAAGAAGAAGAATTAAAAGAAGAAGAAGAAGAAGAAGAAGAAGAAGAAGAAGAAGGCAAAGAAGAAGAAAAAGAGGAAGAAGAAGAAGAAGAAGAAGAAGAAGAAGAAGAAGAAGAACAAAATGGAGAAGAAGAATCCAAAGAAGAAGAATCTAAAGAAGAAGAATAAGAAGAAGAAGAAGAAGAAGAAGAAGAAGAAGAAGAAGGTGAAGAAGAAGAAAATGATGAGGAAAAAGGAGAAGAAGAAGGAGAGAAAAAAGAAGATGATGAAGATGAAGAAGAAGAAGAAGAAGAGAAAAAGGATGAAGAGGAAATATATGAAGAAGGTGATGATGATGAAGAAGAAGAAGAAGCAGAAGAAGAAGAAGACGAAGAAGAAGAAGGAGAAGACGTAGTATTAGTAGTAGAAGAAGAAGAAGGAAGAGAAGAAGAAAAAGAAGAAGTAGAAGATGATCGATGCGATGAAGAAGAATAAGAAGAAGATGACAAAGAAGAAGTTGAAAAAGAAGAAGAGGAAGAAGAAGTAGAAGAAGAAGAAAAAGAAGAAGAAAAAATATAAGGAAGAAGAAGAAGATGATGATGATGAAAAAGAAGGAGAAGACAAAGAAGAGATGAAGAAGAAAAAGAAGAAGAAGAAGAAGGAGAAGAAGAAGAAGAAGAAGAGAAAGAAGAAGAAGAAAAAGATGGAGAAGACGATGAAGTGATGAAGAAGAAGAAGAAGATAACGAAGAAGAAGAACGAGAAGCAAAAGAAGAGGAGGAAGAAGAAGAGGATGGCGAGGAAAAGCAAGATGAACAAGGGAGGGGCGAAGAAATAGGAGAAGAAGAGAAAGAAGTGGAAGAAGAAGTAGTTGAAGAAGAAGAAAAATAGAAGGAAGAAAAGAAAGAAGAAGTAGAAGAAGAAGAGGAAGACGAAGTAGAAGTAGAAGAAGAAGAAGAAGAAGAAGAAGAAGAAGAAAAGGAGAAGTGAAGAAGAAAAAGAAGAAAAAAAGGAAGAAGAAGAAGAAGAAGAAGACATAGAAGAAGAAAAAGAAGAATACGATGTAGAAGAAGAAGAAGAAGGCGAAGATGAAGACGAAGAAGACGAAGAAGAAGAGGAAGCAGGCAAAGAAGAAGAAGACAAAGAAGGAGAAGAAGAAGAAGAAGAAAAAGAAGAAGAAGATGCCGAAGAATAATAAGAAGATAAAGAAAAGTAGAAGAAAAAGAAGGAGTTGAAGATGATGAAAAAGAAAAAAATGAAAAAGAAGATGAAGAGGAAAAAGAAGAGGAAGATGCAGAAGAAGAAGAAGAAGAAGAAGAAGAAGTAGATAAAGGAGTCGAATAAGAAGCAGAAGAAGAAGCAGAAGAAGATGAAAAAGAAGAAGAAGCGAAAGACAAAGAAGAAGAAGAAGAAGATGAAGAAGAAGATCAAGACAAAGAAGAAGAAGAAGTAGAAGAAGAAGAAGAAGAAGAAGAAGACAAAGATGAGGAAGAAGAAAAAGAAGAAGAAGAAGAAGAAAAGGCTGACCAAGAAGAAGAAGTAGAAGATGAAGAAAAAGAAGAAGACAAAGAGGAGGAAGAAGAAGAAGAGTAGAAGAAGAAGAAGAAGAAGAAGAAGAAGAGTAAGACAAAGTAGAAGATCTTAAAGAAGAAGTAGAGGTAGAAGTAGTAGAAGAAGAAGAAGAAGAAAAAAGAAGAAGAAGAAGAAGAAGTGGAATAGGGAAAAGAAGGAGAAGAAGAAGAAAAGAAGAAGAAGGAGAAGAAGAAGATTAAGAAGAAGCAGAAGGGAAACAAAAAGAAGAAGTAGAAGAAGAAGAAGATGTTTAGGTTGTAAAAGAAGAAGAAGAAGAAACCAAAGAAGAAGGAGAAGAGGACGAAGAAAATGAAGAAGAAGATGAAGAAGGAGAAGGAGAAGACGAAGAAGAAGAAGACAAAGAGGAAGAAAAAGAACAAGAAAGAAAAGAAGTAGACTAACAAGAAGAAGAAGAAGAAGGAGAAGAATAAGAAGAAGGAGAAGAGGAAGAAGTAGAAGACGAACAAGAAGAAGAGGAAGGCAAAGAAGGAGGCAAAGAAGTAAAAGAAGAAGAAGAAGACAAAGAAGAAGAAGATGAAGAAGAGGAAGAAAAGGAAGAGGAAGAAGTAGAAGAAGAAGGAGAAGAAGGTGAAGAAATGTCGAAGAAGAAGAACAAGAAGAAAAACTAGAAGAAGAAGAAGAAGAAGAAGAAGAAGAACAACAACAACAACAACAGCAAAGGAAAGTAGGAGGAGAAGAAGAAGGAGAAGAAGAAGAAGAAGAAGAAGAAATGGAAGAAGTAGTAGGAGAAGAAGGAGATGAAAAGGAAGAAGATGTAGGAGAAGAAGACAAAGAAGAAGAAGATGACGAAGAAGAAGACGGAGATGAAGAAGAAGATGGGCAAGATGAAGAAGAAGGAGAAGACGAAGAAGAAGAAGAAGAAGAAGAAGAAGAAGATAAGGAAGAAGAAGAAGTGGAAGAAGAAGAGGATGAAGAAGTAGAAGTAGAAAAAGAAGAAGAAGAAAAAGAAGATGAAGAAGAAGAAGAAGACGATAAAGAAGAAGGAGAAGAAGAAGAAAATAAAGAAGAAGAGAAAGAAGAAGAAGAAGAAGAACAAGAAGCTGGGTAAGAAGAAGAATAAGAAAAAGTAGGAGAAGACTAAGTAGAAGATGAAGAAAATGTAGAAGAAGCAGAAGAAGTTGCAACAGTAGAAGAAGAAGAAGATGAAGAAGAAGAAGATGGCAAAGAATAAGAATAAGATGAAGAAAAAGAAAAGGATGAATGTGAAGAAGAAGAAGTAGAGAAAGAAGAAGTCAAAGAAGAAGAAGAAGAAGTAGAAGAGGAAGAAGAAAAGGAAGTAGAGAAAGAAGAACAATAAGAAGAAGAAGAAGATGATGATGATGATGAAGAGGAAGAAGAAGAGAAGAAGAAAACGAAGAAGAAGAAGAAAAAGAGGAAGAAAGAGAAGAAGTAGTAGAAGAAGAAGAAGAAGGAAATGGAGAAGAAGAATCCAAAGAAGAAGAAGAAATAGACAAAGAAGTAGAAAAGGCAAAGAAGAAGAAAATGATGAGGAAAAAGGAGAAGAAGGAGTAGAAAAAGAAGATGATGAAGATGAAGAAGAAGAAGAAGAAGAGAAAAAGGATGAAGTGGAAGTATTTGAAAAAGATGATGATGATGAAGAAGAAGTAGAAGATGAAGACGAAGAAGAAGAAGGAGAAGACGTAGTAGTAGTAGTAGAAGAAGAAGAGGAGAAGAAGAAGAAGAAAATGATAAATGAGAGGAAGAAAAAGAAGAGGAAGAAGAAGAAGAAAAAGATTACAAAGAAGAAGTTGAAGAAGATGAAGAAGAAGAAGAGGAAGAAGAAGAAGTTGAAGAAGATGAAGAAGAAAAAGAGGAAGAAAAAGAAGATGAAGAAGAAGAAGAAGAAGAAGATGATGATGATGAAAAAGAAGAACAAGAAAAAGATGAAGAAACAAAGAAGAAAAAGAAGAAGAAGAAGAAGGAGAAGAAGAAGAAGAAGAAGAAGAGAAAGAAGAAGAAGAACAAGAAGAAGAAGAAGAAGATGAAGAAGAAGAAGAAGAAGAAGTAGATAACAAAAAAGAAGAAGGAGAAGCAGAAGAAGAGGAGGAAGAAGAAGAGGATGACGAGGAAAAGCAAGATGAAGAAGTGAGAGGCCAGGAAATAGGAGAGGAAGACAAAGTTGAGGAAGAAGAAGTAGAAGAAGAAGAAGAATAAGAGGAAGAAAAGAAAGAAAGAAAGAAAGAAGAAGAAGAAGAAGAAGACGAAGGCAAAGTAGAAAAGAAGAAGAAGAAGTTGAAGAAGAAAAAGCAGAAAAAAAGGAAGAAGAAGAAGAAGAAGCAGACATAGAAGAAGAAAAAGAAGAAAATGAAGAAGAAGAAGAAGAAGAAGGTGAAGAAGAAGAAGAACACGAAGAAGAAGAAGAAGAAGGCAAAGAAGAAGAAGACAAAGAAGAGGAAGAAGAAAAAGAATAAGAAGATGGAGAAGAAGAATAAGAAGATTAAGAAAAGGAGAAGAAAAAGAAGAAGAAGAAGTGGAAGAAGAAGAAGTGGAATAGGGAAAAGAAGGAGAAGAAGAAAAGAAGAAGAAGAAAAAAGAGAAGAAGAAGAAGAAAGGAAACAAGAAGAAGAAGTTGATGTTGTAAAAGAAGAAGAAGAAGAAAGCAAAGAAGAAGAAGAAGAAGATGACGAAGAAAATGAAGAAGTTGAAAAAGGAGAAGGAGAAGACGAAGAAGAAGAAGACAAAGAGGAAGAAAAAGAACAAGATGGAAAAGAAGTAGACGAAGAAGAACAAGAAGGAGAAGAAGAAGAAGAAGATGAAGAAGAAGAAGAAGAAGAAGAATAAGAAGAAGAAGAGGAAGAAGAAGAAGAAAAGGAAGAAGGAGAAGTAGAAGAAGAAGAAGGAGATGAAGATGAAGAAATGTCGAAGAAGATGAACAAGAAGAAAAAGTAGAAGAAGAAGAAGTAGAACAAGAAATAGAAGAAGAATTACAACAACAACAACAACATACGAAAGTAGGTGGAGAAGAAAAATGAGATGAAGAAGAAGAAGAAGAAGAAGAAGAAGAAACAGAAGAAGTAGGAGGAGAAGAAGAAGGAGATGAAGAAGAAGAACTAGAAGAAGAAGACAAAGAAGAAGAAGATGACGAAGAAGAAGGGGGAGACAAAGAAGAAGATAAGGAAGATGAAGAAGAAGGAGAAGAAGAAGAAGAAGTACTAGAAGACGAAGAAGAAGAAGAAGAAGATAAGGAAGAAGAAGAAGAAGAGGATGAAGAAGAAGAAATAGAGAAGGAAGAAGAAGAAAAAGAAGACGAAGAAGAAGAAGAAGTTGATAAAGAAGAAGGAGAAAAAGAAGAAAATGAAGAAGAAGAGAAGAAAGAAGAAGAAGAAAAAAACTGGGAGAAGAAGAGGTAGAAGAAAAAGGAAAGGTAGAAGAAGCAGAAGAAGTTGCAGTAGTAGTACTAGAAGAAGAAGGAGAAGAAGAAGAAGATGGAGAAGACAAAAAATAAGAATAAGAAGAAGAAGAAAAGGATGATGGTGAAAAGAAGAAGAAGAAGTCAAAGAAGAAGAAGAAGAAGTAGAAGACAAAGAAGAAAAAGAAGAAGAGGAAGAAGAACAAGAAGAAGAAGAAGAAGAACAAGAACAAGAGGAACACGAAGAAAAAAACTAGAAAAGAAAAAAGATGAAGACGAAGAAGAAAAAGAAGAAGAAGAAGTTGAGGAAGAGGAGGAGGAAGAAGAAGAAGAAAAAAAGGAAGAAGAAGGAGATGATTAAGGAGACAACGAAGAAGAAGAACAAGAAGAAGTAGAAGGAGAAGAACAACAAGAAGAAGAAGAAAAAGAACTGAAGAAAAAGAAGAAGAAGAAATAGAAGAAGAAGAAGAAGCGGAAGAAGAAGAAGAAGAAGAGGAGGAAGAAGAAGAAGAAGAAGAAGAAGAGGAAGAAGATGATGATGATGAAGTAGAAGAAGAACTGGAAGAAGAAGAAGAAGAAGAAGAAGACAAAGAGGAAGAAGATGGAGAAGAAGAAGAAGAACAAGACATAGAAGAAGAAGAAGAATAATAATGGAAAGAATGGGAAGAAGAAGAAGAAATGGAAGAAGAAGAAGTGGAAGAAGAAGAAGAATGAGAAGAATTAGAAGGGAAGAAGTAAGGGAAGAAGAAGAAGGAGAAAAAGCAGGAGAAGAAAAAGAAGAAGAAGAAGTAGAAGATGAAAAAGTAGAAGACAAAGAAAAAGAAGATGGTGAAGAAGAACTAGAAGTTGAAGTAGAAGAAGAAGAAGAAGAAGAAGGAGAAGAAAAATAAGAAGTAGAAGAAGAAGAAGAAGAAAAATAAGAAGTAGAAGAAGGAGAAAGAGAAGATGTAGGAGGAGAAGAAAAAGAAGGAGAAGAAGAAGTAGAAGATGAAAAAGAAGAAGATGAAGAAGAAGAAGAAGAAGAAGAAAAAGAAGAAGAAGAAGATGAAGAAGAAGTGGTAGAAGGAGAAGAAGAAGAAGATGAAAAAGAAGAAGAAGAAGAGGAAGAACAAAAAGAAGAAGAAGAACGAGGAGAAGAAGGAGATGATGAAGAGGAAGAAGAAGAATAAGAAGACGAAGAAGGAAAAGACAAAGAAGAAAACGAAGAAGAAGAAGAATAAGAAGGAGAAGAAGAAGATGAGGAAGAAGAAAAGAAGAACATGAAGAACAACAACAAGAATGAGAATAAGTAGTAGAGGAAGAAGATAATAATAAAGATGAGGAAGAAGACGAAAAAAAGGAAGAAGATGAATAATAATAATAATAATAATAATAATAATAATAAGAAGATGAAGAATAGAAGTCGAAGAGGATGAAGACAAAGAAGACAAAGAAGGCAAAGAAGAAGAAGTAGAAGAACAAGAAGGAGAAGAAGAAGAAGAAGAAGAAGAAGAAGAAAAAGAAGAAGACGAAGAAGAAGAAGATGAAGAAGAGGAAGAAGAAGAATAAGAAAAAGAAGAAGAAAAGAAGAAGTAGAAGAAGAAGTAGAAGGAGAAGAAGAAAAGAAAGAAGAAGATGAAGAAGAAGAGGAAGAAAAAGATGAACATGGATAAATAGAAGATGAAGAAGAATAAGAACAAGAAGAAGGAGAAGAACTTGAAGAAGAGGAAGAAGAGGAAGAAGAAGAATAGGAAAAAGAAGAAGAAAAGAAGAAGAAGGAGTAGAAGGAGAAGAAGAAAAGGAAGAAGAAGATGAAGAAGAAGAGGAAGAAAAAAATGAAGATGGATAAGTAGAATATGAAGAAGAATAAGAAGGAGAAGGAGAAGGTGAAGAAGAG
>JAIUJO010002043.1:332500-345000 GCA_023846275.1 Vanilla planifolia | reverse complement strand
TAAGAAGAAGAAGAAGTAGAGCAAGATGGAGAAGGACAAAAGGAAGAAGAAAGAAGAAGAAAAAGGCGAAGAAGTAGAGGAAAAAGAGGAAGAAGAAGAAGTAGTAGAGGAATAATAAAGAGAAGAAGAAAAAGAAAAAGAAGTAGAAGAAGAAGATGAAGGAGGAGGATAAAAGGAAGAGGAAGAAGAAGAAGAAGAAGAAGGAAAAGAAGAGGAAGAAGAGGAATAAGAAGTTAAAAAAGAATAAGAAGAAGAAAAAGTAGAAGAAGATGAAGAAGGAGAAAAAGAAGAAAAAGAAGAAGAAATAGTAGAGAATGAAGAAGAAGATGAAGAAGATGAAGCAGAAGAAGTTGTAGAAGAAGAAGAAGAAGAAGAAGAAAAATATAAAAAAGAAGAAGAAAAAAAGAAGAAAAGGATAAAAACAAGAAGTTGAAGATGTAGAAGAAAGAGATAAAGAATAGAAAGAAAAAGAGGAAGAAGAAGAAGAAGAAAGAGAAGGAGGTGGAGAAGAAGAACAAGATGAAGAAGAAGTAAAGGAATAAAAAGAAAAAGAAGAAGAAGAAGAAGAAGAAGAACTAGAAGAAGAAAAGGACGAGGAGGAAGAGAAAGAAGATGATGTTGAAGAAGAAGAAGACGAATTAAAAAGAAGAAGATGTAGTAGATGATGATGATGATGATGAAGAAAACAAAGAAGAAGAAGAAGAAGAATAGGAAGAAGAATAAGAAGAAGAAGTAGAATAAGAAAGAGAAGAAGAAGAAGAAAGAGAATAAGAAGAAGACGAAGGAGAAGAAGAAGAAGGAGAAGAAGAAGACGAAGAAGATGAAGAAGAAGAAGAAAAATATGGAGAAGAAGAAGGAAAAGACGAAGAAGAAGAAGACGAAGAAGAAGAAGATAAAGAAGAAGAAGAAGAAGAAGAAGAAGAAGAATAAGAAGAAGAAGAAAATGAAGTAGAAGAAGAAATCGTTGAAGAAGAAGAAGAAGAAGAACCGAAACAGGAAGAAGGAGAAGAAGAAGACAAACAAGAACAAGACGTGAACGAAGAGAAAGAAGACTAAGAGGAGGAGGAAGAAGAAGTGGAAGTCGAATAAGAAGAAGAAGAGGAAGAAGAAGAAGAAGAAGAAGTTAGAGAAGAAAAGGAAGTAGAAGAAGAAGAAGAAGAAGTAGAAGAAGAAGAAGGAGAAGAAGAAGAAGAAGAAGAAGAGGAAGAAGATGAACATGAGGAAGAAGAACAAGAAGAAGAAGGAGAAGAAGTGGAAAAAGAAGAAGGAGACGAAGAAGAAGGAGATGAAAAATAAGAAGATGAAGAAGAAGAAGACGAAGAAGAAGAACATTAAGAAGACAAAGAAGAAGAAGACGAAGAGGAAGAGGAAGAAGAAGAAGGGACAGAAGAAGAAGATGAAGAAGAAGAAGAAGTTGAAGTTGAAGTAGAAGAAGAAAATTACAAAGAAGTAGAAGAAGATGAAGAAGATGAAGAAGATTATAAGGAAGAAGAAGAAGAAGTACAACAAGAAGGAGAAGTAGAACAAGACGAGGAAGAAGAAGAAGTAGAAGTAGATAAAGAAGTAGAAGAAGAGTAGGATGACGAAGAAGATGAACAAGACAAGGAGAATGAAGAAGAAGAAGAAGAAGGAGAAAAAGAATAAGAAGAAGAATAAGAACGAGAAGATGAAGAAGAAGAAGAAGACGAAGAAGAAAAAGAAAAAGAGGCAAAGGAGAAGAAGAGAAGAAGAAGAGGAAGATTAAGAAGAAGGAGAAGAAAACTGAGAAGTGGAAGACGAAAATGAAAAATAAGAAGATGAAGAAGAGAAAGAAGAAGAAGAGGAAGAAGGAGAAGAAGAAGAAGAAGATGAAAGACAAGGACAAGAAGAAGAAGAAGAAGATGTAGAAGAAAAAGTTGATAATAATGATGAAGAAGAAGATGATGATGACGATTAAGAAGAAGAAGAAGAAGAAGAAAAAGAAGAAGAAGAAGAAGAAGTAAAAGAAGAATAAGAAGAGGAAGAAGAAGAAGAAGAAGTAGATGAAGAAGAAGAAGAAGAAGAAGAGAGAGAAGAAGAAGAAGAAGAAGGAGAAGAAGACGAAGAAGTATAAGATAAGGATTAAACAGATGAAGAAGTAAAGAGAGAAAAAGAAGAAGAGGAAGAAGTAGAAGAAGAAAAAGAATAAAAAGAATAAGAAGAAGAAGAAGATGAAGATCTAGAAGAAGAAAAAGAAAAAGAAGAACAGCAAGAACAAGATGAAGAAGAGGTAAAAAAGAAGAAAGGAAGAAGCAGAAAAAGAAGTAGAAGAAGAAGAAGAAGAAGAAGAAAGAGAAGAAGAAAAAGGAGAAGGAGAAAAAAGAAAAGAACAAAAAGCAGTAGTAGTAGTAGAAGAAGAAGAAGAAGAATGAGAAGAAGAAAAAAGGGAGGGAGAAAAAAGAGAAGAACAAAAAGGAGAAGTAGAAGAAGAAGGAGGAGAAGAAGAAGAAGAAGAAGGAGAAGAAGAAGAAGAAGAAGAAGGAGAAGAAGAAGAAGAAGATGAAGAAGAAGATGATGATGATGAAAAAGAAGAAAAAGAAGAAGAATAAGTAGTAGTAGAAGAAGAAGATGAACAAGAAGGAGAAGAAGAAAAAGAAGAAGGAAAAGAAGTAGAAGAAGAAATAGAAGAAGAGCAACAAGAACAAGATGAAGAAGAAGTAGAAGAAGAGGAAGAAGAAGAGGCAGAAGAAGAAGAAGAAGAAGAAGATGGTGAAGTAGAAGAAGAAGAAGGAGAAGAAGAAGATGAAGAAGAAGAAGAAGGAGAAGAAGAAGATGAAGAAGAAGAAGAAGAAGAATAAGAAGAAGACAAACAAGAAGAAGAACAAGACAAAGAAGAAGAAGAAGAAGAAGATGAAGAAGAAGAAGAACAACAAAAAGAGGATGGTAAAGAAGGGAAGAAGAACCCCTCTTATTTCTTTCATTCTTTGTAGTCTTAATCTTTTAGTGGAGGCTATTCTTGATATTTTAATCCTATGCACCACCAACCTCTCACCTCCTTAATGGTTCGACTCCTCGAAATAACTCTAGTAATTTCTCCTTCCCACAATTGTTTCTAGCTCCTTACAAGTTACCAATGGTCTCTCACTTTTGATTTTTCTCATTATTGCTATTATTATTTTGATAGAAGTAATTGGGTTTTAGGTTAAGAATTTTAAATATTAAGATTTAAATTAATTAAACAAATTATTAACTTAAATAAGCTATTATCTCCCACCTCTACTTTCCCAACATAGGTGTTGTGCTATAGTGAAGATTAAGATTATTTATTTGGGTGTTATTATTATTATTTATTTAAATTAAAGCTTTAGGATAATTAACTTATTAATGTTTTTAATTAATATAGTCTACAAAACATTATCAACCGTATTTGGAAATTCAAGATTTATTAAATTTTCATTTTTTTTGAATTTATTTAGAATTTTGCATAATTTGTTGTTTGATAATTAATTTGCTTATTGATGTTTGGCTTTTTATTTTGTGATCAATGCACTATATATTTGTGTTGAGCGAATTTTAACCTAAAATTTTCTATGGACTTTAATCATTATCAAATTACATAACTCTTAAAAATCATTTAATATTTTTTTAAATTTTACTAATTAATTATAATTATATATTTAATTTTATTATTAAATTTACAAAAAACTCTAATCTTTTTTTATTATGTAGATGCCTCTTAATTTGATCATTTTGGTATTTCTAAAGTATAAATAAATCATAATTATAATTTCAAAGTTTACCACCCTTTTAGGTTGAATAAGCCATTTTTTTCTATTGTACAAGCTTTTTGGAAAAAAAACTAATAGAGAAAAGGAAGAAGAAGAAGAAGAAGAAGCAAAAGAAGAAGAAGAAGAAGAAGAAGAAGAATGAGAAGAGGAAGATTGAGAATACGTAGAAGTAGACCAAGGAGAAGAAGAATAACAAGAAGAAGAAGAGGACGAAGAAGATAAAGAAGTCAAAAAAGAGAAAGAAGAAGAAGAAGAAGAAGAAGAAGAAGACGAAGAAAAATGAGGAGAAGAATAAGTAGCAAAAGAAGTAGTGAACAAGAAGTAGGAAAAGAAGTAGAAGGAGAAGTAGAAGAAAAAGAAGTAGAAGACAAAGAAGAAGAAGAAGATGAAGAATAAGTAGAAGAAGAAAATGAAGAATAAGAAGAACAATATGAAGAAGAAGAAGAAAAAGAAGGAGAATACAAAGAAGAAGAAGGAGAATACAAAGAAGAAGAAGAAGAAGAAGAAGAAGAAGAAGAAAAAGAAGGAGAAGAAGAAGAAGAAGAAGAAGACAATAATGAAGATGAAGTAGAACAAGATGAGAAGGAAGGAAAAGAAGAAGAAGATGAAGAAGAAGAAGGAGAACAAGAAGAAGAAGAAGAAGAAAAAGAAGGAGAAGAAGAAGTAGAATAAGGCAATGAAGAAGAAGAAAATGAAGAAGAAGAAGAAGACAAAGAAGTAGAAGACAAATAACAGGACGAAGAAGAAGAAAAAGAAAAAGAAGATGAATAAGAAGAAGAAGAAGAAAAAGAAGAAAAAGAAGAAGGTGAAAAAGAAGAGGACGAAGAAGAAGAAGAAGAAGAAGAAGTAGAAGAAGAAGAAGATGATGAAAAAGTGGAAGAAGAAGAAGTAGTAGAAGAAGAAGAAGACGAAGAAGAAGGAGAAGAAGAATAAAAAGAGGAGCAAGAAGAAGAAGAAGGAGAAGGAGAAGAAGAAGACGAAGATGAAGGATAAGATGAAAAAGAAGAAGTAGTAGTAGTAGTAGTAGAAGAAGAAGTAGAAGAAGATGAAGGTGGTGAAGAAGAAGCAAAGGAAGAAGAAGAAATAGTAGTAGACGAAGAACGAAAAGAAGAAAAAGAAGAAGAAGAGTAAGACAAAGAAGAAGAGAAAGAAGAAGAAGATGAAGAAGGTGAAGAAGAAGCAAAAGAAGAAGAAGAAGAAGAAAGAGATGAAGAATAAGAAGATGAAATGGAAGAAGAAGAAGAAGAAGTAGAGGAAGAATATGAAAAGTTAGAAGAAGAAGAAGTGCAAGAAGAAAAAGAAGATGATGAAGAAGAAGAAGAAGATGATGATGATGAAGAAGAAGAAGAAGATGATGAGGAGGAAGAAGAAGAAGACAAAGAAGAAAGGGACGAAGGAGGAGAAGATGATGAAGAAGAGGAAGAGGTAGAAAAGGTGAACATGAAAAGAAGAAGGAGAAGAAGAAAACAAAGAAGAAGAAGAAGAAGAAGAGGAAGAAGAAGAAGGCAAAGATGATGAAGAAGAAGAAGAAGAAGAAGTAGAAGTAGAAGAAGAAGAAGAGGAAGAACAAGAAAAAGAAGAAAAAGAAGAAGAAGAATAAGACGACGAAGAAGAGAAAGAAGAAGTAGAAGAAGAAGAAGAAGAAGAAGAAGACAAGGAAGAAGATGACCAGCAAGAAGAAGATGAAGAAGATGAAGACATAGAAGAAGAAAAAGAAGTAGATGATGAAGAAGAAGAAGTAGTAGAAGAAGAAGAAGCATAGGAAGAAAAAGAAGAAGAACAAGACGAGTAGAAAAAGAACAAAAAGAAGAAGAAGATGATGATGATGATGAAGAATAAGACAAAGAAGAAGAAGAACAAGACAAAGACGAAAAACAAGGAGAAGATGAAGAAGAAGAAGAAGATGGTAAAGAAGAAGAAGAAGAAGAAGAAAAAGGGAATGACAATGAAGAAGAAGGAGAAGTAGAAGAAGAAGAAGAAGAAGAACAAAAGAAGGATGACAAAGAAGAAGAAGAGGAGGACAAGAAGAAGAAGAAGAAGAAGAAGATGCAAAAGATTACGAAGAAGAACAAGACAAGAAGAAGAAGAAGAAGATGATGATGAAGAAGAAGAATAAGAAGAGGAAGAAGGAGTATAAGTAGTAGGAGAAGCAAGAGAAGAAGAAGAAGAAGAACAAGAACAAAAAGAAGAACAAAAAGTACAAGAAGAAGAAGAAGAAAAAGAAGAAGAACAACAACACGAAGAAGATGAAGAAGATAAAGAAGAAGTCGAAAAAGAGAAAGAAGAAGAAGAGGAAGAAGAAGAAGATGAAGAAAAAGAAGAACAAGAAGAAGTAGAAGAAGAAGAAGAAGAAAAACAAAGAGAAGAATAAGAAGCAAAAGAAGAAGTTGGTGAAGAAGAAGAAGGAGAAGAAGCAGAAGGAGAAGGTCAAGAAGAAGTTGAAGAAGGCGAAGAAGAAGAAGATGAAGAAGAAGAAGAAGATGATGATGAGGAAGTAGAACAAGATGATGAAGAAGAAGAAAAAGAAGGAGAAGACAAAGATGAAGAAGAAGAAGATTAAGATTTAGAAGAAGAAGAAGAAGAAGAAAAAGAAGAAGAAGATGATGATGATGAAGAAGAAGAAGACATTAACGAAGTTGAAGTAGAATAAGTTGAGGAGGAAGGCAAAGATGAAGAAGAAGAAGAAGAAAAAGAAGAAGAAGAGGAAGAAGAAGAAGAAGAAAAAGAAGGAGAAGAAGAGGAATTGGAAGAATGCGATGATGGCAAAGAAGAAAATGAAGAATAAGAAGAAGACAAAGACGAAGAAGAAGTCAAAAAAGTAAAAGATAAAGAACAAGACAAAGAAGAAGAAAAAGAAGAAGAAGATGAATAAGAAGAAGAAGAAAAAGAAGAAAAAGAAGAAGGTGAAAAAGAAGAAGAAGAAGAAGATGATGATGACGATGATGATCACGAAGAAGAAGATGAAGAAGAAGTAGAAGAATAAGTAGAAGAAGAAGATGATGATGATGAACAAGAAGGAGAAGAAGAAAGAAAAGAGGGAGCAGAAGAAGAAGAAGAGAAGAAGACAAAGATGAAGTACAAGATGAAAAAGAAGTAGTAGTAGAAGAAAAAGACAAGAAGAAGAAGTAGAAGAAGAGTAAGACAAAGAAGAAGAGAAAGAAAAGGAGGATGAAGAAGCTGAAGAAGAAGCAAAAGAAGAAGAAGATGAAGTAGGCGAGGAACAAGAAGAAGAAGGAGAAGAAGAAGATGATGAAGAGGAAGAAGAAGAGGAAGAAGTATAAGTCGAAGAATAAGAAGAAGGATTAGTAAAAGTATAAGAAGAAAACACTGATGAAGAACAAGATGAAAAAGAAGAAGAACAAGTAGTAGTAGTAGAAGAAGAATAAGAAGAAGAAGAAGAAGAAGAAGAGTAAGACCAATAAGAACAGAAAGAAGAAGAAGATGAAGGCAAAGAAGAACCAAAAGAAGAAGAAGGAGACGAAGTAAGCAAGGAAGAAGAAGAATATGGAGAAGAAGATGAAGATGAAGAGCAAGAAGAAGAAGAAGAAGAAGAAGATGATGAAGAAGATGCAGAATAAGAGGTGGAAGAAGAAGTAGAGGAAGAAAAAGAAGAACGAGAAGATGATGATGCTGATGTAGAAGAATAAGAAGATGAGGAGGAAAAAGGAGAAGAAGGGTAGGATGAACATGAAGCAGATGATGAAGAAGAAGAAAAGGAAGAAAAATTTGAAAAAGAAAAGAAGAAGAAGGAGAAGAAGACAAAGAAGAAGAAATAGAAGAGGGAGAAGGCAAAGTCAAAGAATAAGAAGAAAAATAATACGACAAAGAAGAGAAAGAAGTAGAAGAGGAACAAAAAGAAGAAGAAGAAGAAGATGAGGAAGAAGATGAACACCAGGAAGAAGAAGAAGTAAAATAAGAAGAAGATGATGAAGAAGAAGACGAGGAGGAAAAAGTAGAAGAAACAAAGAAAAAGAAGAAGGAGAAGAAGAAGAAGAAGAAGACGAAAAAGAAAAAGGAGATTAAGAAGATACGAAAGAAGGAAAAGGGAAAGAAGAAGGAGGAAATGAAGTAGAAGGAGAATAAGGAGAAGAAGAGGAAGATGAAGAAGAAGACGAAAAAGAAGAAGACAAAGAAGAAGAAGAAGAAGAAGACGAAGAAGAAGAAAAACAAGATGACGAAGAAGATGAAGAAGAAGAATTAGAAGAAGATGAAGACGAAGAAGAAGAACAAAAAGAAGAAGGAGAAAAAGAGTAAGAAGAAGAAGAAGAAGAAGAAGAAGAAGAAGAAGAAGATAAAGAAGACGAAAAAGATGAAGAAGAAGAAAAGGAAGGCAAAGAAGAAGAAGAAGAAGAAGAAGAAGAAGAAGATGAAGAAGAAGAAGAAGTAGATGTAGAAGAATAATAATAATAATAATAAGAAGAAGAAGAAGAAGATGATGAAGAAGAATCGAAAGAAGAAGAAGAAGTTGAAGGAGGCAGAAAAGGATTAGAGGAAGAAGAAGAAGAAGAGGATGAAGAGGAAGAAGAAGAAGAAGAGGAGGAAGAAGATGAAGAAGAAAAAGAAGTAGAAGAAGAAGATGATGATGATGATGATGATGAAGAACTAGAAGAAGATGATGAAAAAGAAGATGAAGACGTATTGGAAGAAGAAGAAGAAGAAGAAGAAGGCGAAGAAGAAGAAGAGGAAGATGATGAAGAAAAAGAGAAAGAAGAAGAAGAAGATGATGAAGAAAATGAAGAAGAAGTAGAAGTTGAAGAAGAAGTAAAAAATGAAGAAGAAGAAGAAGCAGGAGTAGAACAAGAAGTAGAAGAAGAAGGCAAAGCTGAAGAAGAAAAACAACAAAAAGAAGAAAAAAAGAAAGAGAATAAGAAGATAAAGAAGAAGTAAAAGAAGAAGAAAGAAGAAGAAGAAGAAGAATAGGACGAAGAAGAAGAGAAAGAAGTAGAAAAATAAGAAGAAGAAGAAGAGGAAGAGAAGAAAAAGAAGAAGAAGAAGGTGAAGAAGAAGAAGAAGAAGAAGAAGAAGAGAAGGAGAAGAAGGAGAAGAAAGTGAAGAAGGAGAAGAAGAATAAGAAGAAGATGAAGAAGAAGAAAAAGGAGAAGACAAAGGTGAAGAAGAAAAAGAAGAAGATTAAGAAAAAATAGAAGAAAAAGAAGAAGAAGAAGACGAAGATGAAGAAGAAGAAGAAGATGAAAACAAAGATGAGGTAGAAGAAGATGAAGAGGAAGGAAAAGAAGAGGAAGAAGAAGAAGAAGAAGATGATGATGATGATGAAGATGAAAAAGAAGAAGAAGAAGGAGAAGAAGAAGAAGTAGAAAATGACGATGATGATGAAGAATAAGATGAAGAAGAAGTAGAAGATGATGATGAAGAAGAAGAAGACAAAGAAGTAGAAGACAAAGAACAACACAAAGAAGAAAACAAAGAAGCAGAACATGAATAAGAAGAAGAAGAAAAAGAAGAAAAAGAAGAAAAAGAAGGTGAAAAAGAAGATGACAAAGAAAAGAAGAAGAAGAAGAAGATGTTGAAAAAGAAGAAGAAGAAGAATAAGCAGGAGAAGTAGAAGAACACAAAAGGACGAGAAGAAGTAAAAGAGAATGAGGAAGAAGCAGAAGAAGAAGAAGAAGAAGAAGAAGAAGAAGATGAAGATGAAGAACAAGATGAAAAAGAAGTAGTAGTAGAAGAAGAATAAGAAGAAGAAGAAGAAGTAGAAGAGGAGCAAGACAAAGAAGAAGAAGATGAAGAAGGGGAAGAAGAAGCAAAAGAGAAAGAAGAAGTCAAAGTAGGGAAGCAAGAAGAAGCAGAAGGAGAAGAAGAAGATGAAGGGGAAGAAGAAGTAGAAGAAGAGGAATAGGATGAAGAATAAGAAGAAGAAGAAGAAGAAGAATAAGACGAAGATGAAGAACAAGTAGAAAAAGAAGAAGAAAAAAGTAGTAGCAGAAGAAGAACAAGAACAAGAAGAAGAAGAAGAGTAAGAAAAAGAAGAAGAGAAAGAAGAAGAAGATAAAGAAGGTGAAGAAGAAGCAAAAGAAGAAGAAGAAGACGAAGTAGGCAAGGAAGAAGAAGAAGGAGCAGAAGAAAAAGTTGAATAAGAAGAAGAGCAAGAAGGCAAAGAATAAGAAGAAGAAGAAGAAGAAGAAGAAGTTGATGATGATGATGATGATGATGAATAAGATGAAGAAGATAATGAATAAAAAGAATAAAAAGTTAAGGAGTAAGAAAAAGAAGAAGAAGAGGTTGAAGAAGAAGAAGATGGTGATGAAGGACAAGTTGAAGAAAAAGATGAAGAGTAAAAAGAAGAAAAAGGAGAAGAAGACAACGAAGAAGAAGAGGAAGAAGGCAAAAACGACGAGGAAGAAGAAGAAGAAGAAGAAGAAAAAGAAAAAAAGAGAAGAAGAAGAAGAATAAGATGACAAAGAAGAGAAAGAAGAGGTAGAAGAGGAAGAAGAAGAAGAGGAAGAAGAGGACTCGGAAGAAGATGAACAACAAAAAGAAGATAAAGAAGTAGAAGAAGAAGAAGAATACGATGGGTAAGATGAAGATCATGAAGGAGAAGATGAAGAAGAAGAAGAGGATGGCAAAGAAGAAGAAGAAGAAGCAGAAGAAGAGGTAGAAGAAGAAGTAGAAGAAGAAGAAGAAGAAAAAGAAGAATGAGTGAAAGAATAAGAGAAAGAAGAAGAAGAAGAGGAAGGTGAAGAAGATGCAAAGAAGAAGAAGAAGATGAAGGAGGCAAAAAAGAATTAGAAGAAGAAGATGATGAAGAAGATGAAGAGGCGGAGGAAGAAGATGAAGAAGAAGATGTAGAAGAAGAAGAAGATGATGATGATGATGAAGGACTAGAAGAAGATGAAGATGAAGAAGAAGAAGAAGAAAAAAAAGATGAAGTCGTATTGGAAGAAGAAGAAGAAGATGATGAAGAAGAAGAAGAGGAAGATGATGAAGAAGCAAAAGAAGAAGAAGAAGAAGAAGTAGAAGTTGAAGAAGTAAAAGATGAAGAAGAAGAAGAAGTAGAAGTAGAAGAAGTAGAAGAAGAAGGAGAAGCTGAAGAAGAAAAAGAAGAAAAAGAAGAAAAAGAAGAAAAAAAGAAGGAGAATAAGAAGATAAAGAAGAAGAGGTAGAAGAAGAAGAAAAAAGAAGAAAAAGAAGAAGAAGAGAAAGAAGTAGTAGAAGAAGAAGAAGAAGACGAAGAAGGAGAAGAAATAATAGAAGATGACAAAGAAGACAAAGAAAAAGAAGAAGAAGAAGAAGAAGATGAAGAAAAAGAAGAAGAAGAAGAAGAAGAAGAAGAAGAAGAAGAAGAAGAAGAAAAGGAGAAGAAGGAGAAGAAAGTGATGAAGGAGAAGAAGAATAATGAGAAGAAGAAGAAAAAGATGGAGAAGACAAAGATGATAATCAAGAAGAAGAAGAACACGAAGATGAAGAAGAAGAAGAAGAAGATGAAAACGAAGATGAAGTAGAAGAAGATGAGGAGGAAGGAAAAGAAGAAGAAGAAGATAAAAAAGAAGAAGAAGAAGGAGAAGAAGAAGAAGTAGAAGATGGCGATGATGGCGAAGAATAAGATGAAGAAGAAGTAGAAGATGATGATGAAGAACAAGAACACAAAGAAGTAGTAGACAAAGAACAAGGCAAAGAAGAAAACAAAGAAGAACATGAATAAGAAGAAGAAGAAGAAGAAGAAGAAGAAGAAGAAGAGATAGAAGAAGGTGAAAAAGAAGATGGCAAAGAAGAAGAAGAAGAAGAAGATAATGAAAAAGAAGAAGAATAAGCAGAAGAAGAAGAAGATGAAGAAGAAGGAGAAGAAGAAGAAAAAGAGGAGGAAGAAGAAGAGAATGAAGAAGATGATGAAGAAGGTGAAGAAGTAAAAGAAAAAGAAGAAGACCAAGTAGACAAACAAGAAGAAGGAGAAGGAGAAGAAGAAGAAGATGAAGGGGAAGAAGAAGTAGAAGAAGTGGAATAAGGCGAAGAATAAAAAAGAAGAAGTAGAAGTAGAAGAAGAAGAAGACAAAGATGAAGAACAAGAAGAAAAGGAAGAAGAAAAAAGTAGTAGCAAAAGAAGAACAAGAAGAAGAAGAAGAAGAAGAGTAAGACAAAGAAGAAGAGAAAGAAGAAGAAGATGAAGAAGGTGAAGAAGAAGCAAAAGAAGAAGAAGAAGACGAAGTAGGCAAGGAAGAAGAAGGAGCAGAAGAAGAAGATGAAGAAGAAGATAAGCTAGAAGGGAAAGAATAAGAAGAAGAAGTAGTAGTAGTAGTAATAGTAGAAGAATAATAATAATACTAATAATAATGATGATGTTGAAGAAGATGAAGAAGATAATGAAGAAGAAGAAGAAGAAGAAGATGATGAAGAGGAAGAAAAAGAAGAAGAAGAGGATGAACAAGAAGAAGACGATGATGAAGTACAAGTGGAAGAAAAAGATGGAGAGGAAAAAGAAGAAGGAGAGGAAGACAATGAAGAAGAAGAAGAAGAAGAAGAGGAAGAAGGAAAAGATGAAGAAGAAGAAGAAGAAGAAGTAGAAGAAGAAGAAAAAGAATAATAAGACGATGAAGAAGAGATAGAAGGGGTAGAAAAAGAAGGAGAAGAAGAAGAAGACGAGGAAAAAGATGAACAACAAAAAGAAGATGAAGAAGACGAAGAAGAAGAAGAAGAAGAAGAAGAAGAAGAAGAACAAGAAGAAGAACATGAAGAAGTAGACAAAGAACTAAAATAAGGAGAATAAGAAGATGCAAAAAAAGGAAAAGGGAAAGAAGATGGAGA
>JAIUJO010002043.1:325000-327500 GCA_023846275.1 Vanilla planifolia | reverse complement strand
AGTAGTAGAAGTAGAAGAAGAAGCTGAAGATGAAGAAGAAAAAGAAAGAGGAGAAGAATTAGAAGACAAAGAAGAAGAAGAAGAAAAATAAGAAGAAGAAGAAGAAGAATAAGATGAACAAGAAATCAAAGAAGTATTAGTAGTAGAAGAAGAAGACGAAGAAGAAGAAGACTAAATAGAAGAAGAGGAAAAAGAAGAAGAAGAACAAGAACCAGAAGAAGAATAAGAATAAGAAGAAGAAGAAGAAAATGAAGAAGAATAGAAGAAGGAGAAGGACAAGAAGAAGGAGAAGAAGAAAAAGAAGAAGAAGAAAAAGAAGAAATGGAAGTAATAGAAGGGGAAGAAAAAGAAAGTGACGAAGTAGAAGGAGTAGAAGGGGAAGAAGAAGAAGAACAAGATGAAGAAGAAGAAGATGAAAAAGAAGAAATAGAGGTAAACGAAGACAAAGAAAAAGAAGAAGAAGAAGAAGACAAAAATGATTAAGAAGAAGCAGAAGAATAAGAAGAAGGAGAAGAAGAAGGAGTAGAGGAAGAAGAAGAAGAAGAAGGGAAAGGAGAAGAAGAAGAAGATGAAGAAAAAGGAGGAGGAGGAGAAGATGATAAAGAAGAAGAAGAAGAAGAATAAGAACAAAAACGAGAAGAAAAAGAACAAGAAGAAGTAGAAGGAGAAAAAGTAAAAGAAGTAGAAGAAGACGACGAAGAAGAAGAAGATGAGGATGATTGCGAAGAAGAAAAAGAAGAAGAAGAAGAGTAAGAAAAAGAAGAAGAAGATGAAGAAGAACAAGGCAAGGAACAAAGAGAAGATAAAGAAAAAGAAGAAGATGATGAATAATAATAATAATAATAAGAATAAAAAGAAGAAAAAAAAGAAGAAGACGAAGAAAAAGAAGAAGAAGAAGAAGAGGACAAAGAAGTAGAAGGAGAAGTAGAAAAAGAAGAAGGGTAATAAGAAGAAGACAAAGTAGAAGAAGAATTAGAAGAACAACAAGAACAAAACGAAAAGACGAAAAAGAAAATGAATAAGTAGAAGTAGAAGAAGACAAAGAAAGAGAAGAAGAATAAGAAGAGGAGGAGGAGGAGGAGGAAGAAAAACAAGAAGAAGAAGAGGAAGGCAAAGATGAAGAAGAAAAAGATGATGATGAAGAAGAAGAAGAAAAAGACAAGAAGAACAAGAAGAAGTTGAAGAAGAAGAATGAGACAAAGAAGGAGGGAAAGAAGAAGAAGAAGACGAAGAATAAGAAGAAGATGTAGAAGAAGAAGAAGAAGAAGAGGATGTTGAAGATGAAGAAGAAGAAGAAAAGAAAAAGAAGAAGAAGATGAAGAAGAAGTTGAAGAAGAAGAATAAGACAAAGAAGGGAAAGAATAAGAAGATGATGAAGAAGACAAAAAAGTAGAAGAAGAAGAAGAAGAAAAAGAAGGTGAAAAAAGAAGAAGAAGAAGAAGAAGAAGAAGAAAAGAAGAAGACGATGAAGAACAAGACAAGGACAAAGAGGCAGAAGATGAAGAAGAGAAGGAAGAAGAAGAAGAGGAAAAAGAATAAGAAGAAGAAGAAGAAGAAGAAGAAGAAGAACTTGATGATGATGATGAAGAAGAATTAGAAGTAGAAAAAGAAGAAGAAGAAGAAGTAAAAGATGATGAAGTGGAAGAAGAAGAAAAAAATAGAAGGAGATGAAGAAGAAGGGGAAGAAGAAGAAGAAGAAGAAGAACAACAAGGAGAAGAAGGTGGAGAAGGAGAAGAACAAGAAGAACAAGAAAGAGAAGAAGAAGATGACAATGAAGAAGAAGAAGAAGAAGTAGAAGAAGAAGAAGAAGACGAAGAATAAGAAGAAGATGATGAAGAAGAAGAAGAACAAGAAGAAGAGGAAGTAGAATAACAAGGAGAATAAGATGAGGAGAAGAGAAAGAAGAAGAAGAAGAAGAAGAACAAGAATAAGAAGAAGTAGAAGAAGAAGAACAAGAAGAAGAAGAAGAAGAAGAAGTAGAAGAAGAATAAGAAGAAGAAGAAGAAGAAGAAGAATATGAAGAAGAAATGGAAGAAGAAGAAGAGAAGGAAGAAGGCGTAGATGAAGATGAAAAAGAAGAACAAGTCATAGAAGAAGAAGAAGAAAAAGAAGAAGAAGAAGAACTCGAAGAAGGGCAAGAAGTAGAAGAAGACAAGTACGAAGGAGGAGATAACGAAGAAGAAAGAGAAATAGAAGAAGAGGAAGAAGAATGAGAATAAGAAGAAGAAGAAGATCAAATAGAAGAAGAAGGAGAAGAAGATGATGATGAAGACGAAGAAGAACAAGAAGATGAACAAGAAGGAGAAGAAGGATAAAAGAGGAAGAAGAAGACAAAAGAAGAAGGCGAAGAAGAAGAAGATGAAGGACTAGAAGAAGAAGAAGAAGGGGAAGAAGAAGAAAAAGACAAAGTAGAAGAACAAGAAGAAGGAGAAGACGGCAAAGAAGAAGTAGTACTTGATGAAGAAAAAGAAGAAGAAGTGGCGGAAGAAGAAGAAAATG
>JAIUJO010002043.1:312500-317500 GCA_023846275.1 Vanilla planifolia | reverse complement strand
AAGAAGAAGATTGAGAAGAGGAAAAGGAGTATAAGTAGTAGGAGAGGAAGGAGAAGAAGAAGAAGAAGAAGAAGAAGTAGAAGAAGACGAAGAAGAAGAAGAAGAAGAAGAAGAAGATGAAGGAGAAGACAAAGAAGATAAAGAAGAAGTCCAAAGAAAGAAAGAAGAGGAAGAAGAAGAAGAAGAAGAAGAAGAAAATGGAAAAGAAGAATAGGAAGATGAAGTCAAAGAAGAAGAAGAAGAAGAAGAAAAAACAAGGAGAAGAAGAAGAAGCAAAAGAAGAAGTAGGTGAAGAAGAAGAAGGAGAAGAAATAGATGGAAAAGGCCAAGAAGTAGAAGAAGGCGAGAAGAAGAAGATCAAGAAGAAGAGGAAAAAGAAGAACAAGAAGATGATGATGAAGAACAAGATGAAGAAGAAGAAGAAAAAGAAGGAGAAAACAAAGGCAAAGAAGTAGAAGATTAAGATTAAGAGGAAGAAGAAGAAGAAGAAGAAGAAAAAGACGAAGAAGAAGATAATGAAGAAGAAGAAGAAGACGATAACGAAAATGAGGTAGAAGAAGATGTGGAGGAAGGAAAAGAAAAAGAAGAAGAAGAAAAAGAAGAAGAATAAAAAAAAGGAGAAGAAGAGGAAGTAGAAGAAGGCGATGATGGCAATGAAGAAAATGAAGAAGAAGAAGAAGACGAAGAAGAACAAGAAGAAGGCAAAGAACATGAGAAAGAAGAAGAAAAAGTTGAAGAAGATGAATAAGAAGAAGAAGAAGAAGAAGAAAAAGAAGTAAAAGAAGAAGGTGAAAAAGAAGAGTACGAAGAAGAAGAAGAAGTAGTAGAAGAAGAATAAGAAGAAATAGATGTACAAGAAGAAGGAGAACAAGAAGAATTAGGTGTATAAGAGGAAGAAGAAGATGAAAAAGAAGAAGAAGAAGAATAAGTAGTAGAAGAAGAAGATGAAGAAGAAGGAGAAGGAGAAGAGAAAGTGGAGAAAGAAGATAAAGAAGAAGAAGAAGAAGAAGAAGACGAAGATGAAGAAGAAGAAGATGAAGATGAAGAACCAGAAGAAAAAGAAGAAGCAGTAGTAGTAGTAGTAGAAGAGGAAGAAGAAGTGTAAGACAAAGAAGAAGAGAAAGATGAAGAAGTTTAAGGTGAAGAAGAAGCAAAAGAAGTAGAAGAAGGAGAAGAGGAGAAAGAAGAAGAAGAAGACAATGAAAAAGGAGTACAGGATGAAGAAAGAGAAGAAGAAGTACTAGAATAAGAAGAAAAAGAAGAAGAAGAGGAAGAATAAGAGGAAGAAGAAGAAGAATAAGAAAAGGAACGGGAGAAGAAGGAGAAGAAGACGAAGAAGAAGAAGAGGAAGAAGATTGTGAAGAGGTAAAAGAAGAAGAAGTAAAAGATGAAGTAGAAAAAAAGTCGCAACAGAGGAAGAAGAAGAAGAAGAAGAAGAAGAAGAAAAAGAAGAGGAAGAAGAAGTAGAAGAAACAGAAGAAAGAGAAGAAAGAGAAGAAGAAGAAGAAGATGATGGTGATGAAGAAGAAGAAAAAGAAGGAGAAGAAGAAGAACCAGAAGAAGGAAAAAGGGAAGTAGAAGAAGGAGATGAAGTAGAAGGAGAAGAAGGAGGAGAAGAAGGAGATTAAGAAGGTGACGAAGAAGAAGAAGATGAAGAAGAATAAGCAGAAGAAAATGAAGAACAAGAAGAATAAGTTGAAGAAGATGAAGAAGAAGATGAAGAAGAAGAATAACAATAATAAGAAGAAGAAGAGGAGGAGGAAGAAGATGAAGAAGTAGAAGAAGAAGAGGAAGATGATGATGATGATGATAATGATGAAGGACTAGAAGAAGTTGAAGACGAAGTAGAAGAAGAAGAAGAACAAGAAGAAGACATATTGGAAGTAGAAGAAGAAGAAGAAGAAGATGTGAAAGACAAAGAAGATGAAGAAAAAGAAGAGGAAGAAGAAGAAAAAAATGAAGAAGAAGAATAACTAGAAGTAGAAGAAGAAGTAGAAGTAGAAGAAGAAGTAGAAGAAGAAGGTGAAGATGCAAAAGAAAAAGAAGAAAAAGAAGAAGTAGAATAAGAGGACGAAGAAGAAGAAGATGTAGAAGAAGAAGAAGAGAAAGAAGAAGAAGAAGAAGAAGAAGAATAAGAAGATGAAGAAGAGAAAGAAGAAGTAGTAGTAGAAGAAAAAGAAGAAAGACGAAGAGAAGAAGAAGAACAAATAGAAGAAGATGATAACAACGAAGAAGTAAAAGAAGATTAGAAGGAAATGAAGATGAAGAAGAAGAAGAGAGAAGATGAAGTAGAAGAAGGCGATTGCGAAGAAGAAAAGGAAGAAGAAGTAGTACGAAGAAGAAGGAGAAGAAGAGGATAAAGTGGTAGAAGACAAAGAACAAGACGAAGAAGAAGACAAAGAAGCAGAAGATGAATAGTAATAAGAAGAAGAAAAAGAAAAAAGAAGAAATAAAAGGTCAAAAAGAAGTAGACGAAGAAGAATAAGAACAAGAAGAAGAAGATGAAAAAGAAGATAAAGAAGAATAGGCAGAAGAAGAAGAAGAAGATGAAGAAGGAGAAGTAGAAGAAAAAGACGACAAAGAAGATGAAGAAGAAAAAGAAGAAGAAGAAGAAGACAAAGATGAAGAACTAAATGAAAAAAAAAGTAGTAGTAGAAGAAGAATAAGAAGAAGAAGAAGGTTGAAGAAGTGTAAGACAAAGAAGAGAAAGAAGAAGAAGATGAAGAAGGTGAGGAAGTAGAAAAAGAAATAAAAGAAGACGAAGTAGGCAAGAAAGAAGAAGAAGAAGAAGAAGAAGAAGAAGAAGATAAAGAGGAAGAAGAAGAAGAAGAAGAGGAATAAGCCAAAGAACAAAAAGAGCAGGAAGAAGTAGAAGAAGAGAGAAGAAGAAGAAGAAGGAGAACAAGAAGAAGACAAAGATGAAGAACAAGAAGAAAAAGAAGATAAAGAAGAAGAAGAAGAAGAAGAAGAAGAAGGAAGAGTAAGACAAAGAAAAAGAGGAAGAAGAAGATGATAAAAAAGGTGAAGGAGATGCAAAAGAAGAAGAAGATGAAGTAGGCAAGGAAGAAGAAGAAGAAGAAGCAGAAGAAGTAGATGATGAGGATGAAGAAGAAGAAGAAGCACAAGAAGACGAAGAATAAGAAGAGGAATAAGAAGTCGATGAAGAAGAGGAAGAAGAAGAAGAAGTAGAAGATGTTGATGATGAGGAAGATGAAGAGGAAGAAGAAGAAGAAGATGGAGAGGAAGAAGAAGTAGAAGAGGACGAAGAAGAAGACAGATGATGATGAAGAAGAAGTAAAAGAAGAAGAAGGAGAAGAAGGCAAAGAAGAAGAAGAAGAAGGCAAAGAGGAAGAAGAGGAAGAAGAAGAAGAAATAGAAGAAGAAGAAGAAGAAGAAGAAGAATAAGACGACAAAGATGAAAAAAAAAGGTAGAAGAGGAAGTTGAAGGACAAGAGGAAGAAGAAGACGAGGAAGAAGATGAAGAACAAGAAGAAGATGAAGAAGACAAAGAAGAAGGGGGAAAAGAAGAAGAAGAAGAAGAAGAAGGAGAAGACGAAGCAGAAGAAGGAAAAGGGGAAGAAGAAGAAGGACATGAAGTAGAAAGGGAGGAGGAGAAGAAGAAGAAGAAGAAGAAGAAGCAAAAGAAGACGAAGAAGAAGAAGAACAAGGTGAAGAGAGAAGATGAAGAGGAAGAATAAGAAGAGGATGAAGATTAAGAAGAAGAAGACAAAGAACGAGAAGAAAGAGAAGAAGAAGAAGGAGAAGGAGAAGAAGAAGAAGAAGATGAAGGGGAAGAAGAAGAAGATAAGGGAGAAGAAGAAGAAGAAGAAGAAGAGGAAGGGAAAGAAGAAGAAGAAGATGAAGAAGATTGAAGAAGATGTAATAGAAGAAGTAGAAGAAGAAGAAGAAGAAGAAGAAGAAGAAGAAGAAGAAGAATAAGTCAAGGAATAAGAGAATGAAGAAGAAGAAGAGAGGAGGAAGGTGAAGAAGAAGCAAAAGAAGAAGAAGAAGACGAAGGAGGCAAAAACGAATTAGAAGAAGAAGATAATGAAGAAGGCGAAGAGGAGGAAGAAGAAGAAGAAGAAGAGGAAGAAGATGAAGAGGAAGATGATGATAATGATGATGATGATGATGAAGGACTAGAAAAAGACGAAGAAGAAGAAGAAGAAGAGGTAATGGAAGAATAAGAATAAGAAGAAGAAGAAGAAAATAAAGAAGATGAAGAAGAAGAAGAAGCGAAAGAAAAAGAAGTAGTAGGTGAAGAAGAAGAAGAAGAAGAAGAAAATGAAGAAGTAGAAGTAGAAGAAGAAGTAGAAGAAGAAGCTGAAGATGAAGAAGAAGCAGAAGAAAAAGAATAAGAAGATGAAGAATTAGAAAACAAAGTGCAAGAAGTAGAAGAAGAAGAAGTAAAAGAAGAAGAAGAAGAATAAGAATAGGACGAAGAAGAAGAGAAAGAAGTAGTTGAAGAAGTAGAAGAATGCAATGAAGAAGAAGAATAAATATACGAAGAGGAGGACGAAGAAGAAGAAAAAGAAGAAGAAGAAGAAGAAAAAGAAGAAGAAAAAGAAGAAAGAGGAAGGAGAAGAAGAAGAAGAAGAAAAAGAAGAAGAAGAAAAAGACGGAAAAGTATATGAAGCTGAAGAAGAAGAAGGGGAAGAAAAAGAAAGTGAGGAAGTAGATGGAGTGGAAGGGGAAGAAGAAGAAGGAGAAGATGAAGAAGAAGAAGAACAAGATGAAGAAAAAGAAGACAAATAAGAAGAAAAAGAAGTAGACTAAGACAAAGAAGCAAAAGAAGAAGAAGAAGGAAAAGAAGAAGAAGAAGATGATATAGAAAGAGAAGAAGAAGAACTAGAATAAGAATGAGAAGAAAAAGAGGAAGAAGAAGAAGTAGAAGGAGAAAAAGAAGAAGTAGAAGAAGAAGAAGATGAAGAAGAAGAAAAAAAAGACAATGACGGCGAAGAAGAAAAAGAGGAAGAAGAAGAAGACTAAGAAAAAGAAGA
>JAIUJO010002043.1:282500-285000 GCA_023846275.1 Vanilla planifolia | reverse complement strand
CTTCTTCTTCTTCTTCTTCTTCTTCTTTTGTTTTTCTTTTTCTTCTTATTCTTCTTCTTCTTATTCTTCTTTTCTTTCTTCTTCTTCTTCTTCTTATTCCCCTTCTTTTTCTGCTTCATCTTCTTCTTCTTCTTCTTCTTCTTCTCTTCCTCCTCCTCCTCCACCTTCTTCTTCTTCTTCTACTTTTCTTCATCATTTTCTTCTTCTTCTCCATCTTCTTCTTTTTCTTCTTCTTCTTCTTCTACTTGTTCTCCTTCTTCTTCATCTTTCTCTTCTTCTTCTTCCTCTTGTTCTCCTTTTCTTCTAATCGATCTTCTTCTTCTTCTCCTTCTTTTTCTTCTACTTCCTCTTCTCCCTCCTTTTCTTCTTCTTCCTCTTTTTCTTCTTATTGTTGTCGTTCTTCTTGTTCTTCTTGTTCCTCTTCTTCTTCTTCTACTTCTTCTTCTTCTACTACTTTTTCTTCTTCTTCTTATTCTTCTCCTTATCCTTCTTTAGTTTCTTCTTCTTCTTCTTCTTCTTCGTCTTCTTCTCCTCCTCTTCATCTTCCTTTTCATTTTTTCTCCTACTTCATCTCTTACTTCTATTTCTTTTTTTTTCTTCATCTTTTTCTTCTTCTTCTTCTCCTTCTTTTCTTTTAATTCATTTTTGTCGCCTTCTTCTTCTTCTTCTTCTCATACTTCTTCTTCTTCTTCTTATTCTTATTCTTCTTCGTCTTCTTCTTCTTCTTCTTCTTCTTCTTTCTCTTCTTCGTCCTCTTCTTCTTCTTGCCCTTCTCCATCTTTTTCTTCTTCTTCCTCCAATTTTTCTTCTTCTTCTTCTTCTTCCTTCCTTCCTTCTTTCCTCCTCCTAGTCTTCTACTTGATCTTCCCCTACTCTTTCTTCTTCTTCTTCTTCTTCTTCCTCCTCCTCTTCTTCTTCTTCTTATTCTTATTCTTCTTCTTTTTCTTCTTCTTCTTCTTCATCTTTTTCTTCATCTTCTTCTTCTTCTTCTTCTTCTACTTCTTCTTCTTCTTCTTCTTCTACATCTTCTTCTGTTTCTTCTTCTTCTTCTTCTTCATCGTTTTCCTCTCCTTCCTCTTCTTCTTCTCCTTCTTCTCCATCTTTTTCTTCTTCTACTACTTCTTTTTCTTCTTGTTCTTCTACTACTTTTTTTCTTCTTCTCGTTATTCCCCATTTTCTTCTTCTTCTTCTTCTTCTTCTACCTCTTCTTCTTCTTCTACAACCTCTTCTTCTTCTTATTGTCTTTGTGTTCTTTGCATTCTACTTCTTCATGTTCTTCTTCTTCTTCTACTTCTTCTTCTACTTTCTTCTTCTTATATTTGTTATTATTATTATTGAAATTATTATTTTTATTGCCATTATTACTTATCTTCTTCTTCTTTTTCTACTTTTTCATGTTCTTTTTATTCTACTTTTTTTTCTTCTAATTCTTCTTCTTCCTCCTCTAATTCTTCTTCTTCTTCTAGCTCTGCTTCTTTTTTCCTTCTCCATCTACTTTTTGTTCTTTTACTACTTCTTCCTCTTGTTCTTCTTGTTTTTATTCTTCTTCTTCTTCTCCTCCTCCTCCTTCTCCTGCTCCTCCTCCTCCTTCTTCTCCAACTTCTTTTTCTTTTTGTTCTTTTTTTTTCTTCTTCTTCTTTTTCTTCTTCCTCTTCTTCTTCTTCTTCCTTGTCTTCTTCTTCTTCTTCTTCTTCTTCTTCTTCTTCTTCTTCTTCTTCTTCTTCTTCTTTTTCTACTTCTTCTACTACTACTACTGCTTTTTCTTCTTTTTCTTTTTCTTCTTCTTCTTCTTCTTCTTCTTCTTCTTCTTCTTTTTTCTCTACTCCTTCAGCTTTCTGTTCTTCTCCTTCTTTTTTTTCATTTTCTTCTTCATCTTTCTCTCCTTGTTCTTCATATTCACCTTCTTCTTCTCCTCCTTTTCATTCTTTCTTTTCTTCTACTATTTCTTTTTCTACTTTTTATTATTATTATTATTATTATTATTATTATTATTATTATTATTATTGTTATTTTTATTACTATTATCATTATTATCATTATTATTATTATTATTATAATTGTTATTATTATTATTTTTTTACTATTATTACAATTATTATTATTATTATTATTATTTTAATTATTATTGTTCTTCTTCTTCTTCATGTTTTACTCCTTTTTATTCTTCTTCTCGTTCTTCTTAACCTTCCTCTTCTTCTACTTCTTCTTCTTCTTCTTCTTCTTCCTCTTCCTCTTCTTCTTCAATTTTTTTTTCTTCATCTTCTTCTTCTTCTTCGTCCTCTTCTTCGTCTTTCTCTCCTTCTTCTTCTTCTTCTACATCATCTTATTCTTCGTCTTCTTCTTCTTCTTCTTCTTCTTCTTCTTCTTCTCCTTCTACTTCTTCTTCTTCTTTTTCTTCTTCTTTATATTCCTTGCCTTCTTCTTGTTCTACTGATTCTTCTTTTTCTTCTTATGCTACTTCTTATTCTTGTTCTTCTCCATTTTCTTCCTCTTCTTCTTC
>JAIUJO010002043.1:252500-260000 GCA_023846275.1 Vanilla planifolia | reverse complement strand
CTTCTTCTTCTTCTTCTCTTTCTTCTTTTTCTTCTTATTCTTCTTCTTCTTCTTCTTCTTCATATTCTTCTCCTTCTCACACTTCTTCTTGTTCTTCATCATCATCATCATAATAATCTTCTTATTATTATTATTCTTCTTCTCCATGTTCTTCATCTTTTTTTTGTTCTTCTCCTTCTTCATCTCCTTCTTCTTCTACTACTTCTCCTTTTTTATATCATTCTTCTTCTTCTTTTACTTCTCCTTTGCCTTCTTCTCCTTCTTCTTCTTCTTCTCCTTCTTCTTCTACTACTTGCCATACTTCTTCTTCTACAACTTTTTCTTCTTCATCTTCTTCTTCTTCTTCTTCTTCTTCTTCTTCTTCTTCTTCTTCTTTGTCTTCTTCTTCTTCAACTTGTTGTTCTACTTCTTCATCATCATCATCATTGTCTTCTTGTTCTTCCTTTTCTTATTGTTCTTCTTCTTCTTCTTCTTCTTCCTCTTCTTCTACTTCTTCTGCCAATTCTTCTTCTTCTTCTTCCCATTATTTTTATTCTTCTTCATTTTATTCTTCTTCTTCTTCTTCTTTTCAACATCATCTTTTTCTTTTTCCTTCTTTTTCTTGTTCTTCTTCTTCTTCTTCTCCTTCTTTGGCTTCTCCATCTTCTTTTTCATCTTCTTCTTCTTCTTCTCCTTCTTCTTCTTTTCCATCATCATTTTCTTCTTCTTCTTCTCCTCCTCCTTCTTCTTCTTCTCTTTCTTCTTCGACTTCTTCTTCTCCTTTTTTGTCATCTTCTTCTTCTTCTTCTTCTTCTTCTTTTTCTTCATTATCTTCTACTTCTTCATCATCATCATCTTCTTCTTCTTCTTCTTCTTCTTATTCTTCTCCTCCCACTTCTTCTTGTTCTTCTTCATCATCATCATCATATTCTTCTTCTTATTCTTCTTATTCTTCTTATTCTTCTCCAGCTTCTTCTTCTCCTTCTTCATCTCCTTCTTCTTCTTCTTCTTCTCCTTTTACTTATCCTTCTTCTTCTTGTTTTCTTCTCCTTTGCCTTCTTCTTCTTCTTCCTCCTCTTCTTCTTCTTCTACTTCTTCATCCATTTCTTCATCTTTTTTCTTATTCTTATTCTTCTTCTTCTTCTTCTTCTTCTTCATCTTCTTATTCTTTTCCTTCTTTTTCTTTTGCTTCTTCTTCTCTTCCTCCTTCTTCTTCTGCTTATTCTTCTTCTTCTTCTTCTTCTTCTTCTACTTAGTCCTTCTTCTTCTTCTTCTTCTTCAACTTTTTCTTCTACTTCTTCTTTCTCCTTTTTCATCTATTTCTTCTTCTTTTTCTCCATCCTCTTCTTCTTCTTTCTCTCCTTTTGCGCCTTTTAATTCTTCTCCTTCTTCTTCTTCCTCTTCTTGTTCTTCTCATTCTTCTTCTCCTTCTTGTTCGTTTTCTTCTTCTTCTTCTTCTTCTTCTTCTTTTTCTTCTTTTTCTTCTTCTGTTTCGCCTACTTTTCATCTCCTACTTGTGCTCCATCTTGTTCTTCTTCTTCTTGTTCATTTTCTTCTTTTTCTTCTTCTGCTTCTTTTTCTTCTTTTCTTCTTCATCCTCATCTTCTTCTTATCCTTCTTCTCATTCTTCTTCATCTTCTTCTTCTTTTTCTTCTTCTTCTTCTGGTTCTTCTTCTTCCTCTCCTTCTATATCTTCTTCTTCATCTTCAACTTCTTTTTCTTTTTTTCTTCTAATTCTTATAGTTCTTTTTCTTCTTCTTCTTCCCCTTCTTCTAGTTCTTCTTCCTCTTCTCCTTCATTCATCATTTTCTTCTTCTTGTTTATCGTTATCATCATCTTGTTCTTCTTCCACTTCTTCTTCTTATTATTGTTATTATTATTTTAATTTTTCTTCATTTAATTCTTCTTCATCATCATTTTCTTTCTCTTTATCTGCTTCTTCTTCTTGGCCATCTTCATCGTCTTCTTCTAATTCTTCATTTTCTTTTTCATCTTCGTCTTCATGTTCCTCGTTTTCTTCTTCTTCTTCATCTTCTTCTTCTACTTCTTCTTCTTCTTCTTCTTATTCTA
Organism: Vanilla planifolia; assembly: GCA_023846275.1. NCBI lineage: Eukaryota > Viridiplantae > Streptophyta > Magnoliopsida > Asparagales > Orchidaceae > Vanilla > Vanilla planifolia. Next base: position 257,951 of record JAIUJO010002043.1, on the reverse strand, counting down.
CCTTCTTCTTCTCCTTCGTGTTCTTCCTCTTCTTTTTCTTTTTGTTCTTCTTCTTATTCTTCTTCTTCATCTTGTTCTTCTTCATCTTCTTCTACTTCCCCGTGCCCCTCCTCTTCTTCTTCTCCTTCTTCTTCTACTTCTTCTTCTTCTTCTTCTTCTTCTTCTTCTTCTTCTTCTTCTACTTGTTCTTCTTCTAATTCCTCCCATTCTTCCTCCTCTTTTTCTTCCTCTTTCTCTTCTTTTTCTTCTTCTTCATCTTTTTCAGCCTCTTCTTCTTCTTCTTCTTCTTCTTCTTCTTCTGCTCCTTCCCCCTTTTCTTCTTCTTCTTCTTCTTCTTCTTCTCCTTCTTCGTCCTCTATTTCTCAATCTTCTTGTCCTTCTTCTTCTCCCTATTCTTCATCTTCCTATTATTATTCTTCTTCTTCTTCTTCTTCCCCTTCTTCTTCTTCTTCCCCTTCTTCTTCTTCTTCTTCTTCTTCTACTATTACTACTTCTTCTTCTTCTTCTTCTTCCTATTCCTCTTCTTCTTCTTTTCCTTCTCTCTTCTACTTCCCGTTCTGCTTCTTTTTGTTCTTCTTCTTCTTATTCTTCGTTATCATGTTCTTCAACTTCTTCCTCTTCTTCTTCTTCTTCTTCTTCTTCTTCTTCTCTTTCTTTTTTATCTTCTTCTTCTTCTTCTTCTTCTTTTCTCCTCTTCTTCTTCTTCTTTTTCTTTTGCTACTTCTTTTTCTTCTTTTTCTTCTTCATCTGGTTTTTCTTCTTCTTCTTCATTGCCTTCTTCTTCTTCTTCTTCTTCATCTTCTTCTACTTCTTCTCCAGCTTCTTCTTGTTATTCTTCTTCGTCTTCTTCTTCTTCATCTTCTTCTTCTTATTCATCTTCTTCTACTTCTTCTCCTTCTTCTTGTTCTTCTTCTAGTTTCTTTTCATCTTTTTCTTCTCCTACTACATCCACTTTTTTTTGTTGTTCTACTTCTTCTTCTTCTTCTTCTACTTCTTTTTCTTCCTCATTTTTGTCTTCTTCTTCTTTTTCTTCTTCGTATTGTTCTTCTTCTTCTTCATCATCTTCTTCTTCTTCTTGTTCTTCTTCTTCTTTTAGTTCTTCTTTTTCTTGTTCTTCTTCTTCTTATTCTTCTTCTTTGTCTACTACTACTACTTCTTCTCCTTCTTCTTCTTCTTCTTCTTCTTCGTGTTCTTCTTCTTCATCTTCTTCTTATTCTTCTTCTTCTTCTTCCTCATGCCCCTCTTCTTCTTCTTATTATTATTATTCTTCTTCTTCTCCTTCTTCTACTTCTTCTTCTTCTACTTCTTCACCTTCTCCTTCTCCTTCTTCATTTTCTTCCTCTTCCTCTTCTTCTCCTTGTACTCCTTCCCTATTTTCTTCTTCTTCTTCTTCTTCTTCTCCTCCTTCATTTTCTCTTTCTTCTCCTTCTTCCTGTTCTTCTTCTTCTTCTTCTTCTTCCTTTTCTTCTTCTTCATCTTCTTCTACTTTTTCCTCTTGTTCTTCTACTTCTTCTTCTACATCTCCTTCTTCTTCTACATCTTCTTCTTTTCCTTCTTCTTCTTCTTCTTCTTCTTCTTCTTCTTCTATTCCTCATCTTCTTCTTTTCCTTCTCCTTCTTCTTCTACCTCTCATTCTTCTTCTACTTCTTCTTCTTCTTGTGCTTCTTATTCTTCTTCATCTTCATCATGATCATCACCATCTTCTTCTTCTTCTTTACCTTCTTCTTCTTCTTTTTCTACTTCTGCTTCATCTTCTTCTTTTTCTTCAACATCGGCTTCTCCTTCTTCTTCTTCTTTTTATTCTTCTTCTTCTTCTTCTTCTACTTCTTCCTCTTCATCTACTTCCTCTTTTTCTTCCTCTTCTTCTTCTTTTCTTCCTCTTCTTCTTCTTCTTTCTCTTCTTCTTCCCCTTCTTCTTCTTCTTCATCTTCTTCTTCCTCTTCTCTTTATCCCTCTTCTTCTTCCTCTCCTTCTTCTTCTTCTTCTTCTTCCTCCTCCTCTTTTTGTACTTCTTCTACTTCTCCATTTTCACCTTCTTCATCTTTTGCTACTTTTTCATCTTCTTCTTCTTCTTCTTAATTCTTCTTCTTCTTCTTCTTCTTCTTCCTCTTCTTCCTTTTATTATTATTCTACTTCTCTTTCTTTTTCTTCATCTTCTACTACTTCTTCTTCTTCTTCCTCTTCCCCTTCCCCATCTTCTTCTTCTTCTACTACTACTACTACTTCTTCTCCTTCTCCTTCTTCTATTTTTTCTCAATTTTCTCCTTCTTTTCCTTGTTCTTCTCCTTCATCTTCTTTTTCTTCTACTTCTTCTTCTTCTTCTTCTACTTTGTCTTCCAACCCTTCTTCTTCGTCTTCTTCTTCTTCCTCTTCCTCTACAACTTTTTCTTCTTCTTCTTCTTCTACTTTTACTTCTACCTCTCTTTCTTCTTCAACTACTTCTTCTTAGGCTTCTTTTTCTTCTTTTTATTCTTGATTGTCATCTTCCTGTTCATCATCTTTTTCGTATTCTTCTTCTTCTTCTTCTTCTTCCTCTTGTTCTTCTTCTTCTGCTTCTTCTTCTTCTTATTCTTATTATTCTTCTTCCTCTTCTTCTTCTTCTTCTCCTTATTTTTTATCATCATCTTCTTCTTCTTCATCATCATCTTCTTCTTCTTCTTCTTCATCTTCTCCTCCTCCTCCTCTTCTTCCCTTTTTCTTCTTCTTCTTTGCATTCTACTTTTACTTTTTGTTCTTCTTCTTATTCTTCTTCTTCTTGCTCTTCTTCATCTTCTTTGTATTCTTCTTCTTCTTCTCTTTCTCTCTTCTTTTATTTCTTATTCCTTTTTTCGTTTCTCTTCTTCTTCTTTTTAATCCTCTTTTTCTACTTCTTCTACTTTGCCTTTTTCTCATTTTTCTTCTTCTCCTTCTTTTTCTTCTTTTTTCTCTTCTTCTCCTTATTCCTCCCATTCTTCTTCTTCCTCCTCTTTTCCTTGTTTTTTTTTCTTCTTCTTCTTCCTCTTCCTTCTCATCTTCTTTTTCTTACTCCCCTTCTTCTTCTTTTTCTTTTTCTTCTTCTTCTACTTTTTCTTCTTCTTCTTATTTTCCTTCCTCTTCTTCTTGTTCTTCTTCTTCTTGTTCTTCTTCTTCTTCCTCTTCTTCTTCTTCTTCTTCTCCTTCTTCTTCTTCAACTTCTTCTCCTTCTTCTCCTTCTTCTTCATCTCCTTCTTCTTCCTCTTCTTCTTCTTTTTTATCTCCTTCTTCTTCTTCTTCTTCTTCTTCCTCATTCTTCTTCTCCTTCTTCATCTCTTTCCTCTTGTCCTTCTTCTTCTTGCACTTCTTCTACTTCTGCTTCTTCCACTTCTTATTCGTCTTCTCCTTAATCTTCATCTTCCTCTTCTTTTTCTTCTTCTTCTTCCTCTTCCTCTTCTTCTTCTTCTTCTTCTCCTCCTCCTCCTCCTCCTTCTTCTTCTCCATGTTCTTGTTATTCTTCTTCTTCTTCTTAGTTTGTTCTCCTACTTCTTAATCTTCTTCTTCTTCTTCTTCTTCTTCTTTGTGATCATCATCATCATCATCTTTTTCTTCTTCTTCTTTGTCTTATTCATCTGCTTCATTTTCTTCTACTTCTTCTCCTTTTTCTTTTACTTCTTTTCCTTCTTCTCCTTCATTTTCACCTTCTTCTTCTTCCTTTTTCTTTTCTTATTCATCTTACTTTTCTTCTTCTTCAACATCTTCTTTTCTTCTTCATCTTCTTCTTCTTCCCCTTCATCATCTTCTTCTTCTACTACAACTTATTTTTCTTCATCATCATCATCTTCTTCTCCTTCTTCTTCTTCTTCTTCTTTATCTTCTTCTTCTTCTTCTTGTTTTCCATCTTCTTCTTCTCCTACTTATTTTTGTTCTTCTTCTTCTCCTCTTTCTTCTTATTCTTCTTCTACTTCTTCTTCTTCTTCTTCTTCATCTTCTTCTTCTTCTTGTTGTTCTTCTCCTTCTTCTTCTTCTTCTTCTTCTTCTTCTTCTTCTAGTTCCCCTTCTTCTTCTTCTCTTTTTCTTCTTCTTCTTCTTCTTCTTCTTCTTCTTCTAACTCTAATTCTTCTCCTTCTTCCCCTTCTTCTTCATCACCTTCTTCTTCTTCTTTTTCTCCATCTTCTTCACCTTCATCTTCTCCTTCTTCTTCTTCTACTTCTTCTTCTTCTACTTCTTCATCCTCCTCTTCTACTGCTTCTTCTTCATCATAATCATCGTCATCTTCTTCTTCTTCTTCTTCTTCCTGTTCTTCTTCCAATTCCTCTTCTTCTTCTCCTCCATTTTCTTCTACTTCTTCTTTTCTTCATTTTCTTTTCCTTCTTCTTCTTCTTCTTCTTCTTATGCTTCTTGTCATCTTTTTCTTCTTTTTCTTCTTCTTCTTCTTCATTTCCATCATCTGCTTCTTCTACTTCTTTGTTGTCATCATAATCATCTCCTTCTTCTTCTTCTTCTTCATCTTCTTCTTCTTCTACTTCTTATTCTCCTTCTTCTTCTTCTTATCTTCTTCCTTATTCTTCTTCTTCTTCCCCTTCTTCTCCTTCTTCTTCTCCTTCTTCTTCTCCATCTTCTTCTCTTTCTTCTTCTCCTTCTTCTCCTTCTTCTTCTTCTTCTTCTTCTTCTTCTTCTTCTTGTTCTTCTTCTTCTTCTTCTTCTTCTTCTTCTTCTTCTTTTTCCTATTCCTCTTATTCTTCTTTTCCTTCTCCTTCTTCTTCTACTTCTCAATCTTCTTCTTCTTCTTCTTCTTCTTCTTCTTGTGCTTCTTGTTCTTCTTCTTCTTATTGTTCATCATCACCTTCTTCAACTTCTTTCTCTTCCTCTTCTTCTTCTTCTCTTTCATTTTTGTGTTCTTGTTCTTCTTATTCTTCTTCTACTACTACTACTTCTTCTTCCTCTTTTTTTCTACTTCTTCCTCATCATCTTTTTTTTTCTTCTTCTTCATCGTCTTCTACTTCTTCTTCATCTTCATCTTCTTCTTCTTTTTCTACTTCTTCTCCTTCATCATCTTTTTATTCTTCTTCTTCATCATCTTCTACTTCTTCATCATAATCATCATCATCTTCTTTTTCTTCTTCTTTTTCTTCTTCCTCTTCTTCTTTCTTCTTCTTGTTCTTCTTCTTCTTCTTCTTTTTCTTCTTCTTTTTCTACTTCTTTCACTTTCTCTTTCTTTTCTCCTTCTACTTGAACTCCTTTTTCTTCTTCTTCTATTTCTTCTTCTTCTTCTTCTTCTTTTTCTTCTTCTTCTTCTTCTTCTTCTTTTTCATCATCTTCTTCTTCTCCTTCTTCTCCTTCATTTACTTCTTCTTCTTCTTCTTTTTCTTCGTCTTCTTCTTTTTCTTCTTCTTCCTCTTCTTCTTTTTCTTCTTTTTCTTCTTCTTTCTTCTTCCTCTTCTTAGTGTTCTTCCTCATCTTTTTCCTCTTATTCTTCTTCTTCTTCTTCCTCTTCAT
>JAIUJO010002043.1:247500-250000 GCA_023846275.1 Vanilla planifolia | reverse complement strand
CTCCTTCAACTTCTTCTTTTTCTTCTGCTTCTTCTTCTTCTTCTTTGTCTTCCAACCCTTCTTCTTCTTCTTCTTCTTCTTCCTCTTCCTCTACCTCTTTTTCTTCTTTTTCTTCTTCTTCTACTTCTACTTCTACTTCTCTTTCTTCTACAACTACTTCTCCTTAGGCTTCTTTTTCTTCTTCTTCTTGATTGTCATCTTCCTCCATCATCTTTTTCATTTTCTTCTTCTTCTTCTTCTTCTTGTTCTTCTTCTTCCACTTCTTCTTCTGCTTCTTCTTCTTCTTATTCTTATTCTTATTCTTCTTCTTCCTCTTCTTCTTCTTTTTCACCTCTTTATTTTTTATCATCTTCTTCTTCTTCATCATCATCTTCATCATCTTCTACTTCTTCTTCATCTTCTTCTTCTTCTCCTCCTCCTCCTCCTCTTCTCTTTTTCTTCTTCTTCTTCTTCTTCTTTGCATTCTTCTTTTTCTTTTTTATCTTCTTATTCTTCTTTTTCTTCTTCAACTTCTTTGTCTTCTTCTTCTTCTTCTTCTTCTTCTTCCTCTCTTTCTCTCTTCTTCTATTTCTTATTCTTCTTTTCCTTTCTCCATCTTCTTTTTAATCCTTTTTTTCTACTACTTCTACTTTGCCTTTTTCTCCTCCTTTTTTTCTTCTTTTTTTTCTTTTTCTCCTCATTCCTCCCCTTCTTCTTCTTCTTCTTCTTCTTTTCCTTGTTTTCTTCTTCTTCTTCTTCCTCCTCTTCTTGTTCATCTTCTTTTTCTTACTCCTCTTCTTCTTTTTCTTTTTCTTCTTCTTCTACTTTTTCTTCTTCTTCTTATTTGCCTTCATCTTCTTCTTGTTCTTCTTCTTCCTCCTCCTCTTCTTCTTCTTTTTCTTCTCCTTCTTCTCCTTCTCCTTCAACTCCTTCTTCCTCTTCTTTTTCTTCTTTATCTCCTTCTTCTTCTTCTTCTTCTTCTTTCTCTTCTTCTCCTTCTTCATCTCCTTCCCTTTGTCCTTCTTCATCTTGCACTTCTTCTTCTTCTGCTTCTTCCTCTTCTTCTTCGTCTTCTCCTTATTCTTCATCTTCCTCTTCTTCTTCTTCTTCTTCCTCTTCCTCTTCCTCTTTTTCTTCTTCTACTCCTCCTCCTCCTTCTCCTACTTCACATTCTTCATCATCTTCTTCTTCTACTTCTTGTTCTTCTTTTTCTTCTTCTTCTTCAACTTCTTCTCCATCGTATTGACTCTTCTTCTTGTTCTTCTTCTCCTTCTTCTTCATCTTCTTCTTAGTTTGATCTCCTACTTATTCTTCTTCTTCTTCTTCTCCTCATCCTCCTCATTCTTTTTTGTCTTCTTATTTTCTTCTTCTTTTCTTCTTCTTCTTCTTCTTCTTCTTCTTCTTCTTCTCCCACCTCTTCTTCTTCTTCTTCTTCTTCTTCTTCCGCTTCTTATTCTTTCTACTTCTTCTTCTTAATATTATTTATTTTCTTCTTTTTCTTCTTCTTCTTCTTCTTCTTTTCCTTCAACTTTTTCTTCTTTTTCTTCTTCTTCTTTTTCTTCTTCTTCATCTTTTCTTCTTCTTGTTCTTCTTCTTCTTCTTCTTTTTCCTCTTGCTCTTCTTCTACTTCTTCTTTTACTACTATCTCTTCTTCTACTACTTCTTCTTCTCCTTCTTCTTCTTCTTCTTCTTCTTCTCCTTCCATCTCTTCTTCTTTTTGTTCTTCTTCGTCACCATCTTTTTCTGCTTCTTCATCTTCTTCTTCTTCTTATCTTTATTCTTCTTCATCTTCTCCTTCTTCTCCTTCTTCTTCATCTCCTTTTTCTTCTTCTTCTTTTTCTCCTTCTTCTAGTTCTTTTTCTCCTTCCACTTCCCCTTCATCTTTTAGTGTTTCTTCTTCTTCTCCTCCTGCTTCTTCTTCTTTTTCTTCTTCTTCTTTATCTTCTTCCTCTTCTTCATCTTCTTTTTATGCTTCTTCTTCTTCTTCCTCCATTTCTTCTTCTTCTTCTCCTCCTACTTCTACTACTTCTCCATCTTCGTCTTCATCTTCTTCTTCTACTTCTTGTTCTTTTTCTTCTTCTTTTTCTTCTTCTTGTCCATCTTCTTATTCTTCTTCTTTTTTTTCTTCCTCTTCTTCTTCTTCTTGTTATTCTTCTCCTCCTCCTCCTCCTCCTCTTTTTTCAACTTTTTATTTTCTTCTTCTTCTACTTCTTCTTCTTCTTCTTCTTCTTCCTCTTCTTCTTCTTATTCTTCATCCTCTGCTTCTTCTTCTACTTTTACTTTTTCTCTCTCTTCTTCTTCTCTTTATTCATCTGCTTCTCCTTCTCCTTCTCCTCCTTCTCCTAATTCTTCTTCTTTCTTCTTCTTCTCCTTCTTCTTCTTCTTTCTCCTCCTCCTTCTCCTTCTTCTTCATCATCTTCTTCTTCTTCTTCCTCTTCATGTACTTCTTCTTCTACTTCTTCTTCTTCTTCTTCTTCTTCTTCTTCTACTTCTTCTTTTTCTTCTTCTTCATTTTCTTCTT
>JAIUJO010002043.1:240000-242500 GCA_023846275.1 Vanilla planifolia | reverse complement strand
CTCCTACTTTTTATTCATCTTCTTCTTCAACTTCGTCTTTTTCTTCTTCTTCTTCTTCTTCCTTCTCCTCCTCTTCTTCTTTATGTTCTTGTTCTTTGTCTTGTTCATCTGTTTCTTCTTCTTTTTTTTTCTTTTTCTTCTTTTTCTTCTACTTCTTCTTCTCCTTCTCCCTCTTCTTTTTCTTATTATTGTATTTGTTCTTCTTCTTCTTCTTCTTCTCCTAGTTCTCCTCCTTCTTCGACTTCTCCTTCTTTTCCTTCTTCTACTTCACGTTCTTTTTAAACTTCTCCATCTTGTTATGTTACTTCCTCTCCTCGTTCTTCTTCTCATTCTTCTTCTTGTACTTCTTATTTTTCTTTTTCTTTATCTTTTCTTCTTCTTCTTCTTCTTCTTCCTCTCCTTCTTCTCCTCCTCCTTCTTCTTTGTCTTCTTCTTCTCCTTGTCCTTCACCATCTTCTTCATTATCATCTTCTTCTACTTCTACTACTACTTCTTCTTCTTCTTCTTCAACTTCTTCTTCTTCATCTTTCTCTTCTTCTTCTTCTAATTCTTCACCTTCTTCTTGTTGTTGTTCTTCTTCTTCTTCTACTTCTTCTTCCACTTCGTGTTAATCTTCTTCTTATTCTACTTCTTCTTTTTCTTCTCAAACTTCTTCTTCATCATCCTCTTTTTCTTCTTCTTTTTCTACTTTCTTTTCTTATTCTTCTTCTTCTTCTTCTTTTTCTTTTTTTTCTTCTTCTTCTTTTTCTTCTTATTTGTTGTCTTCCTCTTCTCCTTCTTCTTCTTCTTCTGCTTCCTCTTCTTCTTCATCTTCCTCTTCTTCATCTTAATCTTCATCATCTTCATCTTCTTCTTCTTCTTTTTCTTCGTCTTTTTTTCATCAACTTCTTGTTGTTCTTCTTCTTCTACATCTTCATCTTTATCTTCTTTACCTTCTTCTTCTTCCCCTTCTTTTTCTTCTTCTTCTTCTTCTTCTTCTTCTGCTTCTTTTACTTCTTCGTTATAATCACCATCGTCTTCGTTTTCTTCTTCTTCTTCTTAGTCTTCTTTTTTTTCTTCTTCTTCTTCTTTTTCTTCTTCTTCTACTTCTACTTTTTCTTTTTCTAGTTTTTCTTCTTCTTCTTTTCTTCACATTCTTCTTCTTCTTCTCCATTATCTTCTTCTTCTTCTACTACTTATTCTTCTTCTTCTTCTTCTTCTTCTTCTTCTTCTACTTCTTCTTTCTCTTCTTTTTCTTTGTCTTCTTCTTCTAATTCCACTTCTTCTTATTCTATTTCTTCTTCATTTACTTCTTCTTCAACTTCTCCTTCTTTTTTTTCTTTTTCTTCTTCTTCTTTTTCACCTTCTTTCTATTCTTCTTCTTCTTCATCATCATCTTCTTAGCCATCTTCTTCTTCTTCTTCATCTTATTCTTCTTCATCTTCTTCTTCTTCTTCTTCTTCTTCTTCTTCTTCTTTTTCATCTTCTTCTCCTACTTCTTCTACTTCTTTATCTTCTTCTTCTTCTTCTTCTTCTTCTTCCTCTTCTTCTTCCTATTCTTCTTCCTCTTCTTCTTTTTAATCTACTTTTTCTTCTTCCTCCTCTTCTTCCACTTCTTTTACTTCTTCTTCATCCCATACAACCTCTTCTTCTTCTTGTTCTTGTTCTTCTTCTTCTTCCTCTTATTCCTCTACTTTGTCATCTTCTTCTTCTTATCCTTGTTCTTCGTTTCAACTTCTTCTACTTCTTCTTTATTTTCTCCTTTCTGTTCTTCTTATTATTCTTCTTCCTCTTCCTCTTCTTCTTTTCCTTCTTCTTGTCCTCCTTCTTCTTCTACTTCTCCTTTTTCTTCACCTCATTCTTCTTCTTCCCCTTCTCTTTCTTTTTCTCCTTCTCCATTTTCTTCTTCTCCTTATTCTTCTTCTTTCCCTTCTTCTTCTTCTTCTTCTTCTTCTCCTTCCTTAACTTATCCTTCTTCTTCCTTAACTTCTTCTTCTTCATCTTCCTCTTCTTCCTCTTTTGCTTTTTCTTCTTCTTCTCTTTTTGCTTCTTCTTCTTCTACATCTTCTTCTTCTTCTTCTTCTCCATCTTCTTCTTCTTGTTCTTCTTCTTCATCTTCTTCTTCTTCTTCTTCTTCTTCTCCTTCGTCCTCTTCTTCTTCTTCTTCCCCTTCTCTTTTCCCATCTACTAATTATTATTATTGCTTTTATTCTTCTATTACTTTTTCCTCTGCTTCTTCTTCTTCTTGTTATTCTTCTCCATCTTCTTTCACTACTTCTTCTCCTTCATCTTCGACTACTTTTTCTTCTTCTTCTTCATTTTATCTCGCTTCATCTCCATCTTCGTCTCCTTCTTTTTCTTCTTCTTCTTCTTCTTCCTTTACTTGTTCTTCTACTTCTTCATCTTCGTACTCTTCTTCCTTTTCTTATTCATCTTCTTCTTCATCTTTTTCTTCCTCCTCTTCTTCTTCTTCTTCCTATTCTTCTTCTTTTTCTTCTTCTTCTCCTTCTACTTCTCCTTC
>JAIUJO010002043.1:217500-232500 GCA_023846275.1 Vanilla planifolia | reverse complement strand
TCTTCTTCTTCTTCTTCCTCCTCTTTTTCATCAACTTCTTATTATTCTTCTTCTTCTACTACTTCTTCTTTATCTTCTTCTTCTTCTTCTTCTTCTTCCCCATCTTTTTCTTGTTCTTCTTCTTCTTCTTTATCATCACCATCGACTTCTTCTTCTTCGTCTTCTTCTTCTTCTTCTTCTTCTTCTTCTTAGTCTTCTTCATAGTCTTCCTCTATTTCTTCTTCTTCTTCATCATCATCATCTTCTTCATCATCTTCTTCTTCTTCTTCTCCTTCTTCTACTTCTACTTTTTTTTCTCCTTTTCCTTCTTCTCCTTTTCTACACATTCTTCTCCTTCTTCTCCCTTAGCTTCTTCTTCTTCTACTTATTCTTCTTCTTCTTTTGGTTAATCTTCTTTTCCTTCTTCTACTTCTTTTTCTTCTTCTTCTTATTCTTCTTCTTCTTCATCATCATCGACTTATCCATCTTCTTCTTCTTCTTCTTCTTCTTCACCTTCTTCTTATTATTATGCTTCTTCTTCTTCTTTTTCTTCTTCTTCTTCTTCATCTTCCTCCCTTCTTCTTCTACTTCTTCTTCTTCTACTGCTTTTGCTTCTTCTTCTTCTTCTTCAATTTCTTCTTCCCCTTCTTCTTATTCCTCTTCTTCTTCCTCTTCTTCTTCTTCTTCTTCTTCATCTCCCTCTACTTTTTTTCTTCTTCTTCTTCTTCTCCGTCTCCTTCTTCTTCTTTTTCTTTTTCTTTTTCTTAATCTTCTACATCATCTTCTTTTTTCTACTTTTACTTCTTTTTCTTCTTATTCTTCTGTGCCTTCATCTTCTTCCTCTTCTTCTAATTCTTCAGCTTGTTCTTCTTCTTCTTCTCATCCTCCTCCTCCTTGTTCTACTTTTTCTCCTTTTTCTCCACCTTCTTCTCCTTCATCTTCTTCTCTTTCATTTTCTTCTTCCTCTTCTTCTCCTTTATTTTCTCCTTCTCATTCTTCTTTTTCTTCTTCTTTTTCTTGATCATCAACATCATCTTCTTCTTCTTCTTCCCCCTATTTTTATTCTTCTTATTCTTCTTCTTCTTCTTCTTCTTCTTCTTTTACTTCTTCTCTACTACTAGCTCTTCTTTTTCATCCTCTTTTTCTTCCTATTCTTCCTATTCTTCTTCTTCTTGTTGTTCTTCTTCTCCTCCTTCTGTCCATTATTCTTCTTTTTTTGCTTCTTCTTCCTCTTCTTCATCTTCTTCTTCTACGTGTTCTTCTTTTTCTTCTTTTCTTCTTCTTCTACTTGTCCTTTTTCTCTACTCCTACTTCTTCTTCTTCTTTACTTTTTCTTATCCTTCTTCTTCTTCTTCTTCTTCTTCTCCTTTTCTTCTTCTTCTTCTCTTCTTCTTCTTCTTCTTCTTCTTCTTTTTCTTCTTATTCTTCTTCATCCTTTTCTTCTTCCTATTCTTCTTCTTCATCATCATCTCCTTCTTCTCATTATTCGTCATCTTCTTCTTCTTTTTCTTCTTCTTCTTTCCATCTTCTTCTTCTTCTTCTTCATCTTCTTCTTCTGCCAATTCCACTTCTTCTTCTTCTTCTTATTCGTCTACTACTCCTTCTTTTTCATCTTCTTCTTCTTCTTCTTCTCCTTTTTATTCTTCTTCTTCTCCTCCTTTTTATTCTTCTTCTTCTCCTTCTTTGTCCTCTTCTTCTTCTTATACTTCTTTTTTTGTCTTCTTCTTCTTCTTCTTCTTCTTCTCTTCTTCTTCTTCTTCATATTCTTCTTCTTCTTCTTCTTCTTCTTCTTCTTCCTCGTCTTCTTATTTATCTTCTTCTTCTTCATCTTCCTCCTCCTCTTCGTCCTTGTATTCTTGTTCTTCATCTTGTTTATCTATTTCTCCTTCTTCTTATTCTTCTCCTTCTCTCTCTTCTTTCTCTTGTTGTTTTTGTTGTTTCACTTCTTCTTCTTCTCCTCCTCCTCCTCCTTCTACTCCTTTGTTAACTTCTCCTTCTTCTCATTCTTCTACATCTTGTTCTCTTACTTCCATAGCCCGATCTTCTTCCGTTTCTTCTTCTTGTACTTCTTATTCTTCGTCTTCTTCGTCTACTTCTTCTTCTTCTTGTTCTTCTTCTTCTACTACTTCTTCTACCCCTTTGTCTTCTTCTTCTCCTTCTTCTTCAACATCTTCTTGTTGATCTTCTTCTTCTTCTTCTTCTTCTTCTTCAACTTCTTCTTCTACTTCGTCTTCTTCTTCTTCTTCTTCTCCCTCTTCTTTTCCTTCTTCTTCTTCTTCTTATTCTTCCTCTTCTTCTTAATCTTCTTCTTATTCTACTTTTTTTTCCTCTTCTACTTCTTCTTCACCTTCTGCTCCTTTCTGATTATCTACTTCTCCTTCTTCTTCTCTTTCTTCCTTGTCTTCTTCTTCTTCTACTTCTTCTTCATCTTCTTCCACTTCTTCCTTGTCTTGTTCTTCTTCTTCTTCTTCTTCTTCTAAATCATCTTCGTAGTCTTCCTCTATTTCTTCTTCTTCTTCTTCTTCTTCTTCTTCTTCTCCTTCTTCTACTTCTGGTCCTACTTCTTTTTCTCCTTCTCCTTCTTCTCCTTTTTTACACATTCTTCTTCTTCTTCTCGCTTATCTTCTTCTACTACCTATTCTTCTTCTTCTTTTTGTTCTTTTTCTTCTCCTTCTTCTACAACTCCTTTTTCTACTTCTTGTTATTCTTCTTCTTCATCATCAGCATCTACTTATCCATCTTCTTCTTCTTCTTCTTCTTCTTCTTCACCTTCTTCTTCTTATTCTTCTTCTTCTCCTCCTTCTTCTACTTCTTCTTCTGCTGCTTTTGCTTCTTCTTCTTCTTCTTCATCTTCTTCTTCCCCTTCTTCTTATTCCTCTTCTTCTTCCTCTTCTTCTAATTCTTTTCTTCTTCTTCTCCCTCTTCTTTTTTCTTCTTCTACTTCTTCTTCTCCATCTCCTTATTTTTCTTTTTCTTTTTCCTTTTCTTTTTCTTAATCTTCTACTTCATCTGCTTTTTTCTCTTTTTTTTCTTCTTTTTCTTCTTTGCCTTCATCTTTTTCTTGTTCTTCAAATTCTTCAACTTCTTCTTCTTCTCTTCCTCTTACTTTTCTCCTTTTTCTCCACCCTTTTCTCCTTCGTCTTCTTCTCTTTCTTTTTTTCTTCCTGTTCTTCTCCTTCATTTTCTCCTTCTCCTTCTTTTTCTTCTTCTTTTTCTTCATAATCATCATCATCATCTTCTTCTTCTTCTTCTTCTTCCCCCTATTTTTCTTCTTCTTGTTGTTGTTGTTGTTCTTCTTCTTCTACTTCAACTACTCTTCTTCTTCTTGTACTACTACTTCTTCTTCTTCCTCCTCCTCTTCTTCCTATTATTCTTCTTATTCTACTTCTTCTTCTTCTTCTTCTTCTCCATCTCCCCATTCTTCTTCATTTTCTACTTCTTCCTCCCCTTGTTAATATTCTTCGTCTTCTTTGTATTTTTCATTTTCTTCATTTTCTTCTTCTTCTATTTCTCCTTTTTCTCCTACTCCTTTTCCTTCTACTTCTTCTTCTTTCCTTTTTCTTCTCCTTCTTCTTCTCCTTCTCCTTCTTCTTCTTTTTCTTTTTTCATATTCTACTTCTTCTACCTCTCCTTACAGTTCTCTTTCCCCTTCTTCTTCTTCTTCTTCTAGTACTTTGCCTTCTTCTTCTTCTTCTTCTTCCTCTTCTTCTTGTTCATCTTCTTCTTCTTCTTCTTATTCTTCCTCTTCTTCTTCTTGTTCTTTCTCTTCCTTTTCCTTTTCTTCGTCCCCTTGTTGTTGTTGTTCTTCTTCTTCTTCATCATCTTCTTCTACTTCTTCTTCTTCCTCTTCCTCTTATTCTTCTTCATCCTTTTCTTCTTCCTATTCTTCTTCTTCTCCATCTTGTTCTTCTACTTCCTCACCTTGTTCTTCTTCTTTTTCTTCTTCTTGTACTTCTTATTGGTCGTCTTCTTTGCCTACTTCTTCTTCTTCTTCTCCTTCTATTACTTCTACTCCATCTTAGTCTTCTTCTTCTCCTACTTCTTCACCATCTTCTTCTTGATCCTCTTCTTCTTCTTCTTCTTCAACTTCTTCTTCTTCTTCTTTTTTGTCTTCTTCTTCTTCTTCTTCTCCCTCTTCTTTTTCTACTTCTTCTTCTTCCTCTTCTTCTTAATCTTCTTCTTATTCTACTTCTTTTTCATCTTCTTCTACTTCTTCTTTTTCTTGTTCTCCTTCTTCCTTGTCTTCTTCTTTTTCTTCTTCTTCTTCTTCTTCTTCTTCTTCTTCTTATTCTTATTCTTCTTCGTCATCCTCTTCCTCTTTTTCATCAACTTCTTATTCTTGTTCTTCTTCCTCCTCTTCTACTTCTTCTTCCGTACCTTCTTTACGTTCTTCTTTTTCTTCTTCTTCTTCTTCCTCTTCTCCATCTTTTTCTTCTTTTTCTTGTTCTTCTTCTTCTTTTTCTTCTTGTTTATCATCACCATCACCTTCTTCTTCTTCTTCTTCTTATTCTTATTCTTCTTCGTAGATTTCCTCTATTTCTTCTTCTTCTTCTTCTTCTTCTTGTCCTTCTTCTACTTCTAATTCTCCTTCTTGTCCTTTCCTTCAAAATCTTCTTCTTGTTCTCCCTCATCTTCTCCTTCTTTTTCTACTTATTCTTCTTCTTCTTTTTGTTCTTCTTCTCCTTCTTTTTTGACTTCTTATTATTCTTGTTCTCCTTCTTCATCATCTTCTTATCCATCTTCTTCTTCACCTTCTTCTTCTTATTCTTCTTGTTCTTCTTCATCTTTTTCTTCTTCTTCTTCTCCTTGTTCTTCTTCTTTTTCTTCTTCTTCTTCTTCTACTTGTTCTACTTCTTTTTCTTCTTCTACTTCTTCTTCTTCTTCTTCTTCAATCTCTTCTTCCCTTTCTTCTTATTTCTCTTCTTCTTCCTCTTCTTCTTCTTCTTCTTCTTCTTCGCCCTCTTAGCCTTCATCTTCTTCTTCTTCTTCTAATACTTCTTCTTCTTTTTCTTCTTCTTCTTCTCATCCTCCTCCTCCTCCTCCTCCTTCTTCTTCTACTTTTTCTCCTTTTTCTCCACCTTCTTCTTCTCCTTCTTCTTCTTCACTTTCTTTTTCTTCTTCCTCTACTACTCCTTCATTTTCTCCTTCTCCTTCTTTTTCTTCTTCTTTTTCTTCTTCTTCATCTTCATCATCATCATCATCATGTTCTTCTTCCCCCTATTTTTCTTCTTCTTGTTCTTCTTGTTGTTGTTCTTCTTCTTCTCTTACTTCTTCTTCTTCTTCTACTTCTTGTACTTTTTATTGTTCTTGTTTTTCTTCATCATCTTCTTCTTCTTCTTCTTATTTTTCTTCTTCTTCTTATTCTTCCTCTTATTCTTATTCTTGTTTTGCTTTTTCACCTTCTTCTTCTTCTTCTTCTTCTACTACTACTACTTCTTATTTTTCTTCTTTATCATCATTATCATCTTCTTCTTTTTTACTTCTTCTTTTTCTTCTTCTTCTTCTTCTTCTTCTACTACTACTACTACTACTACTACTACAACTTCGTTTTCTTCATCCTCTTCTTCTTCATATTCTTCTTCTTATTTTTCTTCAATTTCTTTATCTCCTTCTCCCTATTCTTCTTCTTTTTCTGCTTCTTCTTCCCCATCTTCATCTTCATCTTCTCCTTTGCCTTCTTTTTCTTTTTTTTTCTTCTTCTACTTCATCTCCTTTTTCTCCTACTCCTCCTTCTACTTCTTTTTCTTCTTTCCTTTTTCTTCTCCTTCTTCTCCTTCTTCTTTTTCTTCTTCTTAATTTTTTTCTTGTTCTTCTTCTTCTACCATTTCTTATTCTTCTCCTTCCCCTTCTTCTTCTTCTTCATTTTCTACTTCTTCTACTTCTTCTATTTCTTCCTCTTCTACTTCTTCTTCTTCTTCATCTTCTGCCTCCTCCTCTTCTTCTTTTTCTTCTTGTACTTGTTCTTGTTCTTGTTCTTTTTTGTTTTATTTCTTCTTCTCCTTCTTCTTCTTCTTTTTCTTTTTCTTCTTCTTCTCCTTCTCCCTCTTCTTTTTCTTCTTGTTGCTGTTGTTGTTCTTCTTCTTCATCTTCTTCTTCTCCTCCTCCTCCTTCTTTTACTTCTCTTTCTTCTCCTTCTACTTTTTCATATACTCCATCTTGTTCTCCTACTTCCTCTCCTCGTTTTACTTCTAATTATTCTTCTTTACTTGTTATTCTTCATCTTCTTCGTCTTCTTCTTCTTCTTCTTCTTCTTCTTCTTCTCCTTCTTCTTCGCCTTCTTCTTTGTCTTATTCATTTCTTCATTTTCTTCGTCTTCGACTTCTCCTTTTTCTCCTACTACTTTTCCTTTTACTTCTTCTTTCCTTTTTCTTCTCCTTCTTCTTCTCCTTCTTCTTCTTCTTCTTTTTCTTCGTTTCTTCTTATTCTACTTCTTCCACTTCTCCTTATTGTTCTCCTTCCCCTTCTTCTTCTTCCTCTTCTCCTTCTTCTACTTCGCCTTCTTCTTCTTCTTCTTCTTCTTCCTCTTCTTCTTGTTCATCTTCTTCTTCTTCTTCTTATTCTTCCTCTTTTTTCTTCTTCTTCCTCTTCCTTTTCCTCTTCCTCTTCCCCTTCTTCTTGTTCCTCTTGTTCTTCTTCTTCTTCTTCTTCTACTACATCTTCTTCTTCCACTTCCTCTTATTCTTCTTCATCCTTTTCTTCTTCCTATTCTTCTTCTTCTTTTCCATCTTATTCTCCTACTTCCTCTCCACATTCTTCTTTCTTTCTTCTTCTGTTACTTCTTATTTTTCGTCTTCTTTGCCTACTTCTTCTTCTTCTTCTCCTTCTACTACTTCTTCTACTCCTTCAGAGTCTTCTTCTCCTACTTCTTTGCCATCTTCTTCTTGATCTTCTTCTTCTTCTTCTTCTTCTTCAACTTCTTCTTCTTCTTTGTCTTCTTCTTCTTCTTCTCGCTCTTCTTTTTCTACTTCTTCTTCTTCCTCCTCTTCTTCTTAATCTTCTTCTTATTCTACTTTTTTTCAATTTCTTCTACTTCTTTTTTTCTTCTTCTCCTTCTTCCTTGTCTTCTTCTTCTTCTTCTTCTTCTTATTCTTCTTCTTCATCTTCTTCCTCTTTTTCATCAACTTCTTATTCTTCTTCTTCTTCCTCCTCTTCTACTTCTTCTTCCTTATCTTCTTTACCTTCTTCTTTTTCTTCTTCTTCTTCTTCTTCTTCTTCTTCTCCATCTTTTTCTTCTTCTTCTTCTTCTTTTTCTTCTTGTTTATAATCACCATCACCTTCTTCTTCTTCTTATTCTTATTCTTATTCTTCTTCATCTTTTTCTTCTCCTTCTTCTACTTATAATTCTCCTTCTTTTTCTTCCCTTTTTCTTCAAATTTTCCTTACTATTCTCCCTTATCTTCTTCTTCTTCTACTACTTATCCTTCTTCTTTTTGTTCTTCTTCTTCTCCATCTTCTTCTTCTCCTTCTTCTTTTTTGACTTCTTGTTATTCTTCTTCTCCTTCTTCATCTTCTTATCCATCTTCTTCTTCACCATCTTCTTCTTATTCTTCTTGTTCTTCTTCGTCTTTTTCTTCTTCTTCTCCTTCTTCTTCTTCTTCTTCTTTTCCTTCTTCTTCTACTTCTTCTTCTTCTTCTTCAATTTCTTCTTCCCCTTCTTCTCATTCCTCTTCTTCTTCCTCTTCTTCTTCTTCTTCACCCTCTTCTTTTTTTTTCTTCTTCTTCTCCTTCTCCTTCTCCTTCTCCTTCTTTCTCGTTTTCATTTCTTTTTCTTCATCTTCTACTTCATCTATTTTTTCTCCTTTTACTTCTTCTTTTTCTTCTTACTCTTCTTAGCCTTCATCTTGTTCTTCTTTTTCTAATGCTTCTTTTTTTTCTTCTTCTTCTCATCCTCCTCCTCCTTCTTTTTCTATTTTTCCTCTTTTTTTTCCACCTTCTTCTTCTCCTTCTTCTTCTTCTCTTTCTTTTTCTTCTTCCTCTTCTACTCCTTCATTTTCTCCTTCTCCTTCTTCTTTTTCTTCATCATCATCATCATTATCATCATCATCTTCTTCTTCTTCCCCCTATTTTTCTTCTTCTTGTTCTTCTTGTTGTTCTTCTTCTTCTTCTCTTCTTCTTCTTCTGCTTCTTATACTTTTTATTGTTCTTGTTCTTGTTCTTCTTCATCTTCTTCTTCTTCTTCTTCTTCTTCTTATTCTTCCACTTATTCTTATTCTTTTTTTCTTCTTGTTTTTCTTTTTCACCTTCTTCTTCTTCTTCTTCTTCTACTACTACTACTACTTCTTATTTTTCTTCTTTATCATCATCATAATCTTCTTCTTTTTTTAATTCTTGTTGTTCTTCTCCTTCTACTACTACTACTACTACTAGTTCATTTTCTTCATCCTCTTCTTCTTCCTATTCTTCTTCTTATTTTTCTTCAATTTCTTCTTCTCCTTCTCCCCACTCTTCTTCTTCTTTTCCTTCTTCTTTCCCATCTTCATCTTCATCTTCTCCTTTGCCTTCTTCTTTTTGTTCTTTTTGTTCTTCTTCTACTTCTCCTTTTTCTCCTACTCCTCCATCTACTTCTTTTTCTTCTTTCCTTTTTCTTCTCCTTCTTTTTCTCCTTCTCCTTCTTCTTCTTCTTATTTTTTTCATATTCTTCTTTTTCTACCTCTTCTTATTCTTCTCCTTCCCCTTCTTCTTCTTCTACTTCTTCTTCTTCTTCATCTTCCTCCTCCTCCTCTCCTTCTTTTTCTTCTTGTACTTGTTCTTGTTCTTGTTCGTTTATTTCTTCTTCTCCTTCTTCTTCTTCTTCTTCTTCTTCTCCTCCTCCTCCTCCTCCTCCTCCTTCTACTTCTCTTTCTTCTCCTTCTACTTCTCTGACTTTTTGATCTTCTCCATCTTGCTCTCCTACTTCCTCTCCTTGTTCTACTTCTAATTCTTCTTCTTATACTTCTTATTCTTCGTCCTCTTCGTCATCTTCTTCTTCATCATCATTTTCTTCTTCTTCTCCTTCTTCTTCGCCTTCTTCTTCTCCTTCTTCTTTGCCATCTTCTTCTTCATTATCTTCTTCTTCTCCTTCTTCTTCAACTTCTTCTTCTTCTTCTTTGTCTTCTTCTTCTTGATCTTCATCTGCCTCTTCTTTTTCTTCTTCCTCTTCTTCTTCTTCCTCTTATTTTAATCTTCTTCTTATTCTACTTCTTCTTCTTCTTCTACTACTTCTTCTTCTCCTTCTTCTTGTTCCCCTTCTTGTTCTTCTTTTTCTTCTTCTTCCTTGTCTTCTTCTTCTTCTTTTTCCTTGCCATCTTATTATTCTTCTTCTCCTTCTTCTTCTTCCTCTTCTTGTTCTTCTTCTTCTTCTTCTTCCTTGTCTACTTCTTCTTCTTCTACTTCTTCTTCTTTTTCTTCCTTGTCTTCTTCTTTTTCTCCTTCTTCTTCTACTTCTTCTTCTTCATCATCTTCATCTTCTTCTTCTTCTTTTTCTTCATATTCCTCTTCATCAACTTCTTCTTCTTCTTCTTCTTCTTCTTCCACGTCTTCATCTTCTTCTTCTTCTTCTTATTTATCATCACCATCATCTTCTTCTTCTTCTTCTACTTCTTCATCTTCCTCTACTTCTTCTTATTATTATTATTTGTCTTCGTCTTTTTCTTTTTTCTTCTTCTTCTCCTTCTTCTTCTTCTACTTCTTCTTTTTCTGTTACTTCTTGTCCTTTTCTTCACCTTCTTCTTCATCTTCTACTATATCTTCTTCTTTTTCTACCACTTATTCTTCTTTTTCTTTGTCTTCTTCTTCTTCTTCTTCTTCTTCTTCTTCGTCTTCTTCATCTATTTCCACATCTTCTTTTTCTATTTCTTCTTCTTTTTCTTCTTCTTCAACTTCTCCTTGTTCTTCTTCTTCTTGTTCTTCTTCTTCTTCTACTACTACTACTTCTTCTTCCACTTCTTCTTCCTCCCCTTCTTCTTGTTCTTCTTCTTTTTCATCTTCTTTTTATCCTTTCTCTCCTTCTTCAACTAATTCTTATTATTCTACTACTTCTCCTTCTTCTTCACCTAGTTCCTCTCCTCTTCTCATTTTTCTTCTTCTTCGTCGTCTTTTTTTTCGTCGTATCCTTCTTCTTCCTTTTCTTCTTCTTCTTCTTCTTCTACTACTACTACTACTCCTTCATCCTCTTCTTCTTCCTATTCTTCTTCTTATTCTTGTTCTTCTTCTCCATCTCCCCATTCATCTTCTTTTTCTGCTTCTTCTTCCCCTTCTTCATCTTTTTTCTTCTTCGTCTTCTTCTTTTTCTTCTTTTCTTCTTCTTCTACTTCTTCTCCTTTTTCTCCTACTCCCTCTTCACCTTCTACTTCTTCTTCTTTCCTTTTTCTTCTCCTTCTTCTTCTCCTTCTTCTTCTCCTTCTTCTTCTTCATTTTCTTATTTTTTTTCTTTTTCTTCTTCTTTTACCTCTTCTTATTATTCTCTTTCCTCCTCTTCTTCATCTTCTTCTTTCTCTTCTTCTTCTTCCTCTTCTTCTTTTTCTTCTTTTTTTCTTATTGTTCTTCTACTACCTTTTCTCAATCTTCTCCTTCCTCTTCTTCTTCTTCTTATTCTTCTTCTTCTTCTTCTATTACAACTTAATCTTCCCCTTCTTCTTCTTCTTCCTCCTCTTATTCTTCTTCTACTTCTTTTTCTTCTTCTTTTTCTTCCTCTTCTTCTTCTTCATCCTCATCCTCTTCCACTTTTCCTTCCCTTTGTTCTTCTTCTTCTTCTTCTTCTTCTACTTCTTCTTCTTCTTCATCATTTGCTTCTTCTTCTTTATCCTTTTCTTCTTCATATTCTTCTTCTTCTTCTTCTTCTTCCCCTTCCCCTTCTTCATCATCTTCCTCCCCTCCGTATTCGTTATCTTCTTCTTCTTCTACTACTTCTTCCCTTTCTTTTTCTTCTTCTTCTTCTTCTTCATCTTCTTCTTCCTCCTCTTTTTCTTTGTCTTCTTCTTCTTCTTCTTCTTTGTCCTCTACTTCTCCTTCTTCGCCTTCTTCTTCTTCTTTGTCCTCTTCTTCTTCTTTTACTTCTGTTTTGCCTTCTTTTTCTTCTTCTGCTTCATCTTCTTCTCCTTCCTCTTATTCATCTTCTTCTTCAATTTCTTCTTCTTCTTCCTCATCTTCTTCGTCTTCCTTCTCCTCCTCTTCTTCCTTGTCTTCTTGTTCTTCTTCTTGTTCGTCTATTTCTCCTTTTTCTTCTCCAACTTTGTATTCGTTTTCATGTTAATGTTGTTTTTCTACTTCTTCTTCTTCTCCTCCTCATTCTCCTCCTTCTTCTTTGACTTCTCCTTCTTCTCCTTCTTCAACTTTTCCCTTTTTTTCATGTTCTCCATCTTTTTCTCCTACATCCTCTCCTCGTTCTTCTTCTGATTCTTCTTCTTGTACTTCTTATTCGTCATCTTCCTCGTTTTCTTCTTCTTCTTCTTCTACCTGTTCTTCAACCTGTTCATCATCTACTCCTTCTTCGACTTCTACTTCTCCTTCTTCTTTGCAGTCTTCTTCTTATCTTCTCTTCTTATTATTATTCTTATTGTTCTTCTCTTTCTTCTTCTTCTTCTTCTCCTTCTTTTACAACTTCTTCTTCTATTTCTTCTTCTTCTTCTTCTACATCTTCTTCTTCTTCATCATCTCCTCCTCCTTCTCTTCTTCTTTATCTTCTTCTCTTTCTTCTTTCTTGTCGATTTCTTCTCTTCTTCTTTTTCTTCTACTTCTTCTTCATCTTCTTCTCCTTCTCCATCTTGTTGTTGTTGTTGTTGTTTTCGGTTCTTCTTCTTCTCTCCTTCTTCGACTTCACCTTCTTCTCCTTTTAATTCTTTTTCATCTTCTCCATCTTGTTCTCATAATTCCTCTTGTCGCACTTCTTCTTCTTCTTCTTCTCCTTCTCCTTCTTATTCGTCTTCTTCTTCTCCATCTTTGCCATCTTCTTCTTCATCTTCTTCTCCTCCTTCTTCTTCTCTTCTTCTTCTTCATCTTCTTGTTGTTCTTCTTCTTCTACTTCCTCTTATTCATCCTCTTCTTCCACTTCTCCTTGGCCTTCTTCTTCTTCTTCCTTGGCTTCTTCTTCTTCTACTACTTCTTGTTCCTCTTCCTCTTCCTCTTCTTCCTCTTCTTCTTCATCTTCATCATCTTCTTCATCTTCTTCTTCTACTTCTTCTTCTTCTTCTTCTTTTTCAGCAACTTCTTGTTCCTCTTCTTCCTCTTCTTCTTCTACTTCTTCTTCTTTATCTTCTTACTCTTATTCTTTCTCTTCTTGCTCTTCTTCTTTTTCTTCCTCAGCTTTGTCTTCTTCTTCTTTTTCTTTATCAACACCATCATCTTCTTCTTCTTATTCTTCTTACTTGACTTCTTCTTTTTCTTCTCCTTCTTCTTCTTCTTCTTCTTCTCCTTCTCCTTCTTCTTCTTCTTCTTCTTCTTCTCCTTCTACTTCTTCTCCTTTCCTTAACCTTCTTCTTCATCTTCTCCTTTATCTTCTTCTTCTACTACTACTTATTCTTCTTCTTCTTTTTCTTCTTTCTCTTCTCCATCTTCTTCTTCTTCTTTGTCTTCTTTTTTTAATTCCACTTCTTCTTATCTATTTCTTCTTCTTCAACTTCTCCTTGTTCTTCCTCTTCTTCTTCTACTGCTACTTTTTCTTCTTGCACTTCTTCTTCTTCTTCCTCTTCTTCTTCTTCTTCTTCTTCCTCTTCTTCCTCTTAATCTTCTTCTTTTTGTTCTTCTTCTTCTTCTTCTTATTCCTCTTCCTCTTCTTCTTCTTCTTCATCTTCTTCGTCTTCTACTTCTACTTCTACTTCTTCTTCCTCTTCTACTTCTTCTTCAACATCTTCATTTTTATTGTCTTAATCTTCCCTTCTTCTTCTTCTTCTTTTCCATCTCCTTCTTCATCTATTTCTTCTCCTTCCTCTACTTCTTCTTCAAGTCATTCTTATTCTTCTACTATTTTCTTTCTTCTTCTCCTACTTCTTATCCACTTCTTATTTTTGTTCTTCTTCGTCATCTTCTATTTCGTCTTATTCTTCTTCTTCCTCTTCTTGTTCTTCTTCTTCTTCTTCTTCTTCTTCTATTTCTCCTTCTCCTTCTTCTTCTTCTTCAACTTTTTTTCTTCCTCTTCTTCTTCTTCTTCTTCCTCTTCCTCTTCCTCTACTTCATCTTCTACTTCTTCTTGTTCTTCTTCTTCTTCTTCTTCTTCTTCTTCCTTTCTTCTTCTTCCTCTTCTTCTTCTTCTTCTTCATTGTCTTCTTCTTCTTCTTCTTCCTCTTCTTCTGCTTCTTCTTCTTCTTCTTCTTCTTCTTCTTCATCTTCTTCTTCTACTTCCACTTCTTCTTTTTCTTCTTCTTCTAGTTCTTGTTCTTGTTCGTTTACCTCTTCTTCTCCTTCTTCTTCTTCTTCTTCTTTTTCTTCTTCTTCTCCTTCTCGCTCTTCTTTTTCTTTTTTTGTTGTTGTTGTTCTTCTTCTTCCTCTTCTTCTTCTCCTCCTCCTCCTCCTCCTTCTTTGACTTCTCCTTCTTCTCCTTCTTCAACTTCTCCTACTTTTTCATCTTCTCCATCTTGTTCTCCTTCTTCCTCTTCTCGTTCTACTTCTGATACTTCTTCTTGTACTTCTTATTCTTAGTCTTTTCGTCTTCTTCTTCTTCTTCTTCTTCACCTTCTTCTTCGTCTCCTTCTTCTCCATCTTCTTTGCCATCTTTTTCTTCATCATCTTCTTCTTCTTCTTCTTTAACTTCTTCTTCTTCTTATTCTTTCTGATCTTCATCTGCCACTTCTTGTTGTCCTTCGTCATATTTTAATCTTCTTCTTATTCTACTTCTCCTTCTTCTTCTTCTACTTCTTCTTCTCCTTCTTCTTCTTCCTCTTCTTGTTCTTCTTCTTCTTCTTCTTCCTTGTCATCTTCTTTTTCTTCTTCTTCTTCTTCTTCTTTTTCTTCCTTGTCTTCTTTTTCTTCCTTGCCCTTCTTTTTCTTCTTCTTCTTCTTCTTCTTCTTTTTCTTGTTCTTCCTTTTCATAAACTTCTTCCTCTTCTTCTTCTTCTTCTTCTTCCTCGTTTGTCTTCTTCCTCTTCTTCTTTATCATCATCATCATCTTCTTCTTATTATTATTATTAGTCTTCTTCTTTTTCTGCTTCTTCTTCTTATTCTCCTTCTTCTTCTTCTTCTACTTCTTCTTTTTCTCCTTCTTCTTCTTGTCCTTTTCTTCACCTTCTTCTTCTTTTTCTACCATATCTTCTTCTTCTTCTACCACTTATTCTTCTTCTTCTTTTTCTTCTTCTTCTTCTTCTTCTCCTCCTCCTTCTTCTTTGTCTTCTTCTTCTAATTCCATTTCTTCTTTTCCTATTTCTTCTTTTTTTTCTATTTATTCTTCTTTTTCTTCTTCTTCAACTTCTCCTTGTTCTTCTTCTTCTTCTTCTTCTTCTTCTTCTTCTTCTTCTACCACTACTACTACTTCTTCTTCTTCTTCCACTTCTTCTTCCTCCCGTTCTGCTTCTTCTTCTTCTTCTTCTTCTTTTTATCCTTCCTATCCTTCTTCTTCAACTAATTCTTATTCTTCTACTACTTGAACTTCTTCTTCTCCTAGTTCCTCTCCTCTTCTTATTTTTCTTCTTCTTCATCATCTTCTTTTTCGTTGTATCATTCTTCTTCTTCCACATCTTCTTTTTCTTCTTCTTCTTCTTCTTCTTCTTCTTCTTCTTCTATTACTACTACTGCTACTTCTTCTTCATCTTCTTCTTCTTCTTTGTCTTCTTCTTTTTCTTCTTTTCTTCTTCTTCTACTTCTTCTCCTTTTTCTCCTTGTCCTTCTTCTTCTTCTACTTCTTCTTCTTCTTTCCTTTTTCTTCTCCATCTTCTTCTCCCTCATCTTCTTCTCTTTTTTCTTATTTTTTTTTCTTATTCTTCTTCTTCTACCTCTTCTTCTTCTTCTCCTTCCCCTTCTTCTTCTTCTTTTTCTTCTTCTTCCTCTTCTTGTTTTTCTTCTTTTTTCCTTATTCTTCTTTTACCTCTTCTTATTCTTCTCCTTCCCCTTCTTCTT
>JAIUJO010002043.1:212500-215000 GCA_023846275.1 Vanilla planifolia | reverse complement strand
TTTTCATCTTCTCCATCTTGTTCTCCGACTTCCTCTCCTCGTTCTACTTTTGATTCTTCTTCTTGTACTTCTTACTCTTCGTCTTCTTCGTCTTCTTCTTCTTCTTCTTCTTCTCCTTCTTCTCCTTATTCTTCGCCTTGTTCTTCTCCTTCTTGTTTGCCATCTTCTTCTTCTTCTTCTTCTTCTTCTTCTTCTTCTTCTTAAACTTCTTCTTCTTCTTCTTCATCGCTTACTTCATGATCATCAACTACCTCTTCTTGTTCGGCATCCTCTTCTTCTACTTCCTCCGATTTTAAACTTCTTCATATTCTACTTCTCCTTCTTCTTCTTCTACTTCTTCTTCCCCTTCTTCTTGTTCCTCTTCTTGTTCTTTCTTTTCTTCTTCTTGTCTTCTTCTTCTTCTTCTTCTTCTACTTTTGCTTCTTCTTTGTCTTCCTTGTCTTTTTCTTTTTCTTCTTCTTCTTCTTCTTCTTATTCATCTTCTTCTTCTTCTTCTTCTTCCTTTTCATCAACTTCTTCCTCTTCTTCTTCTTCTTCATCTTCTTCTTTTTCTTATTCCTTGCCTTTGTCTTCTTCTTCTTCTTCTTTATCATCACCATCATCGTCTTCTTCTTTTTCTGCTTCTTCTTCATTTTCCTCTTTTTCTTCTTCTTATTCTTCTTCTTGTTAGTCTTCTTCTTTTTCTTCTTCTTCTTCTTCTTCTTCTTCTTCTTCTTCTCCTTCTTCTTCTTCTACTTCTTCTTTTAGTCCTTCTTCTTGTCCTTTTCTTCACCTTGTTCTTCTTCTTCTACCACATCTTCTTCTTCTTCTACCACTTATTCTTCTTCTTTTTCTTCTTCTTCTTGTTCTTGTTCTTCTTCTTCTTCTTCTTCTTCGTCTTCTTCTTCTAATTCCACTTCTTCTTTTTCTATTTCTTCTTCTTTTTCTTCTTCCTCAACTTCTAATTGTTGTTCTTCTTCTTCTACTACTACTACTACTATTGCTACTACTTCTTCTTCTTCCACTTCTTGTTCCTTCCCTTCTTCTTCTTCTTTTCCTTCCTCTCCTTCTTCAACTAATTCTTATGCTTCTACTACTGCTCCTTCTTCTTCTTCTAGTTCCTCTCTTCTTTTTTTTCCTGTTATTCATCATCTTCTTTTTCGTCGTATCCTTCTTCTTCCTCTTCTTCTTGTTCTCCTTCCTTTTCCTCTTCATCTTCTTCTTCTTCTTCTTCTTCATCTTCATCTTCTTCTTCTTCCTTTTCATTAACTTCTTCTTCTTCTTCTTCCTCTTCTTCTTCTTCTGCTTATTCTTCTTCCTCGTCTTTGTCTTCTTCTTCTTCTTCTTTATAATCACCATCACCTTCTTCTTCTTCTTCTGCTTTTCATCTTCCTCTTCATCTTCATCTTCCACTTATTATTAGACTTCTTCTTTTTCTACTTGTTCTTTTACTTCTTCTCCTTCTCCTTCTTCTACTTCTACTTCTTCTTTTTCTCCTCCTTCTTCTCTTTTCCTTCACCTTCTTCTTCTTCTTCTACCATATCTTCTTCTTCTTCTACCACTTATTCTTCTTCTTTTCTTCTTATTCTTCTTCTTCTTCTTCGTCTTCTTCTTCTAATTCCACTTCTTCTTTTTCGATTTCTTCTTCTTTTTCTTCTTCTTCAACTTCTCCTTCTTCTTCTTCTTCTTCTTCTTCTATTATTAGTCCGACTAATTCTTCTTCTTCCTCCATTTCTTCTTCCTCCTCTTCTTCTTCTTCTTTTTATCCTTCCTCTCCTTCTTCAACTACTTTTTATTCTTCTACTACTTCTCCTTCTTCTACTACTTCCTCTCCTCGACTTATTTTTCTTCTTCTTCATCATCTTCTTTTCGTCGTATCCTTCTTCATCTTCCTCTTCTTCTTCTTCTTCTTCTTCTTCTTCCTCTTCCACTTCCTCTTCTTCCTCTTCTACTTCTTCTTCTTCTTCTTCTTCCTCTTCTTCTTCTTCTTCTTCTTCTTCCTCTTCTTCTTCTTCCCCATCTTCTTCTTTTACTCCTTCTTCACCTTCACCTTCCACTCTTCTCCATTCCTCTTCTTTTTGCACATCTTCATAATCTTCTTCTTCTCCTTCTTTTTATTCTTTTTCATCTTCTACTTCTCCTTCTATTTTTTCTCCTTCTTCTTCTCCTTCTGCTTCTCCTTCTTCTTCTTCTTCTTCTTCTTCTTCTTCTTCTTCTCCTTCTTCTTCTTTCTCTTCTTGAACATCTTCTTCTTCTACTATATTTTCTTCTTCATCCTCTTCTTCTTCTTCTTCTTCTTCTTCTTTTGCTTCTTCTTCTTCTTCTTCTTCTTCTACTTCTTCTTCTTCTTCTTCTTCCTCTTTCTCTTCATCTTCCTCTTCTCCTTCATCTTATTCATCTTCTTCTACTTCTTCTTCTCCTTCTCCCTCTTCTTCATCTTCTTCTTCTTCATCTTCTTCTTCCTCTTCTTCTTCTTCTTCTTCCTGTTCTTCTTCTTCTTCTTTTTCTTCTTCTTCTTCTT
>JAIUJO010002043.1:187500-190000 GCA_023846275.1 Vanilla planifolia | reverse complement strand
TCTTCTTCTTCTCCTTCTTCTTCTTCTTCTTCTTCTACTTCGTCTTCTTTTTCATCGAGTTTTTTTTCTTCTTTTCCATCTTCATGTTCTACTTCTTGTTCTTCTTCTTCTTCTTCTTCGTCTCCCTCTTTCTCTTCTTCTTTTTCTTCTTCTTCTCCTCCCTCTTCTTCTTCTTCTTCTTCATTTTCTTCCACTTTTCTTCTTCTTCTTCTTTTGCTTCTTCTCCTGCACCTTCTTCTTCTTCAACACCTTCTTCTCTTCCTCTTCCTATTCCTCATCTTCTTCTTATTCTTAATCTTATCATTCATCTTCTTCCCCTTCTTCTCCTTAAACTTTTCCTTTTTCTTCTTCTTCTTCTCCTTCTTCCTCTTCTGCTTCTTCTTCTCATTCTTCTTCTCTTTCTTCTTCTAGTTATTCTTCATCTTCTTTTTCATCTTTGTTTTCCTCTTCTTCTACTTTGTCTTCTTCTTCATCTTCCTCTTCTTCTTCTTCATGTTCTTCTTCTTCTACTTCTTCTTCTATTTCTTCTTCTTCTACTTCTTCCTCTTCTTCTTACTAAACTTCTTCTTCTTCCACTTCTTCTTCTTCTTCTTCTTCTTCTCCTTCTCCTTCTTCTTCTTTTTCACCTTCATCTTCTTCTTCTTCACTTTCTACTTTGTCATCTTCTTCTTCTTCTCCTTCACCTTCTTCCTTCTTGTCCTTCTTCTTTGTCTTCATCTTCTTCTTCTTCTTCTTTGTCTTCTTCAAAAACTCCTTCGTCTTCTACTTCTTCTTTTTCTTCTTCCTCTACTTATACTTCGTCTTCTTCTTTTTCTTCTTCTTCTTTTCCTACACTTTCTTCTTCTTCATCTTCATCTTCTTCATTATCACCATTATCATCATTATCTTCATCTACTTCCTCTTCCTCTTCTTCTTCTTCTTCTTCTTCTTTGTTGTCGTCTTTTTCTTCCTCTTCGTCTTCTTCTTCTTCTCCTCCTTCTTCTTATTCTTTGTTTTTTCTTCTTCTTCTACTTCTTCTTCTCCTCCTCTTTCTTCTTCTTCTCCTTCTCCTTCTTCTTGTTCACCTATTTCTCCTACTTCTTCACCTACCTCTTCCTCTTCTTCTTCTTCTTCTTCTTCTTCTTTTTCTTCATCTTCTTCTCCTTCTTCTTCTACTTCTTCTTCTTCCACTAATTTTGCTTCTTCTTCTTCTTCTTCTTCTTCAACTTCTTCTTCCTCTTCTTCTTCTTCTTCTTCTTCTTCTTCTTCTTCTTCTCACTCTTCTTTTTTTCTTCTTCTTCTCCCTCTTCTTTTTTTCTTCTTCTTCTCCATCTCCTTCTTTTTCTTTTTCTTTTTCTTTTTATTAATCTTCTACTACATCTGCATTTTTCTCCTTTTACTTCTTCTTATTCTTCTTTTTATTCTTCTTTGCCTTCATCTTCTTCTTCTTCTTTGAATTCTTCAGCTTCTTCTTCTAATCCTCCTCCTCCTTCTTCTACTTTTTCTCCTTTTTCTCCACCTTCTTCTCCATCGTCTTCTTCTCTTTCGTTTTCTACTTCCACTTCTTCTCCTTCATTTTTCTCCTTCTTCTTCTTCTTTTTCTTCATCATCATCGTCTTCTTCTTCTTATACTTCTTCTTCTTCTTCTTCTTCTTCTTCTTCTTCTACTTCTACTTCTTTTTCTTCTACTACTTCTACTTCTTCTTCTTTCCTTTTTCTTCTCCTTATTCTTCTCCTCCTTCTTCTTCTCATTTTTCTTCTTTTTTTTCTAATTCTTTTTCTTCTACCTCTTCTATTCTTCCCCTTCCCCTTCTTCTACTACTTCTTCTTCTTCTACCTCTTCTTCTTTTTCTTCTTTTTTTTCTTATTCTTCTTCTTCCTCCTCTTCTTATTCTTCTCCTTCCACTTCTTCTTCTTCTTCTTCTTCTTCTACTTTGCCTTGTTCTTCTTTTTCTTTTCTTCCTCTTCTTCTTGTTCATCTTCTTCTTCTTCTTCTTTTTCTTCCTCTTCTTCTTCTTCTTCCTCTTCCTCTTCCTCATCTTCTTCCCCTTCTTCTTCTTCTTCTTCTTCTTCTACTTCTTCTTCTTCTTCTTCTTCTTCTTCTTCCTCTTCTTCTTCTTCTTCTCCATGTTTTCTTCTTGTTCTTCTTCTTATTTTTCATCACCATCGCCTTCTTCTTCTTCTTCTTCTTCTTCTTCTTCTTCATCATCATCATCATCTTCTTCTTCTTCTTCTTATTCATCTTTGTAGACTTCCACTATTTCTTCTTCTTCTTCTTCTTCTTCTTCTTTATCCTTTTCTTCTTCCTATTCTTCTTCTTCTTCTTCTTCTTCCCCTTCCCCTTCTTCTTCATCATCTTCTTCTCCTCCTTATTCGTCATCATCATTTTCTTCTTCTTCTTCTTCCTTATCCTTTTCTTCTTCTGCTTCTTCTTCTTCTTCGTCTTCAACTTCTCCTTCTTCTTTTTCTTCTACTTCTTCTTCATCTTCTCCTTTTTCTTCTTCTTCTTTTCTTTGTCCTC
>JAIUJO010002043.1:177500-180000 GCA_023846275.1 Vanilla planifolia | reverse complement strand
TTTTCTTATTCTTCTTCTTCTTATTTTTCTTCTTCTTCTTCTTCTTCTTCTCCTTCTTCTTCTACTACTTCTCCTTTTCTCTTTCTTCTTCTTCTTCTTCTTCTTTTCCTTCTCATCCTCCTTCTTCAACTCCAATTTCTTCTCCTTCTTCTTCTCCTTCTTCTTTGTTTTCTTCTTCTATTTCTTCTTCTTCTTCTTTTTCTTCTTCTTCTCCTTCTTCGTATTCTTTGACTTCTTACTTTGCTTCTTCTTATTCTTCTTCTTCTTCACTTTCTTCTTCTTCTACCTCCTTCTTTTTCTGCTTCTTCCAATTCTCTCTTTTCTTCATCTTCTTCTTCCTCCTCTTCTTCTAATTCTTCATTTTCTTCTTTTTCTAGTTCTTCTTCTTCTTCGTCTCCATCTTCTCTCTCTTCTTCTTCTTCTACTACTACTACTTCCACTTCTTCTTCTTCTTTTTCTTCTTCTTCTTCTTTTTCTTCTTCTTCTTCATCTTCTTCTTGATCATCTTCTTCTTCTTTTTCTTCTTCTTCTGCTTCTTCTTGTCCTTGTTCTTCGTCTTCTTCTTCTCCTTCTTCTTCTACATCTTCTTCTTCTTTTTCTTCCTCATCCACTTCTCCTTCTTCTTGCTCAACTTCTTCTTCTTCTTCTTCTTCTAGTTTTTCTACTTCTACTTCCTCTATTTCTTCTTCTTCTACTACTTTTTCTTCTTCTTTGTCTTCTTCTTCACCTTCTTTGTCTTCTTCTTCTTCTTCTTCTTCTTCATCGTGATCATCTTTTTCTTCTTCTTCTTATTGTTTATCGGCATCATCATCATCATCATCATCTTCTTCTTCTTCTTCTTCCTCTTCTTCTTCTTCTTGCTCTTCCTCTTCTTCTTCTTCTTCTCCATCTCCCTCTACTTCCTCTTCTTCTTCTTCATTCCTTCCTCTTCTTCTTCTTCTTCTTATTCTACTCCTTTTTCTTCCCCTTCTTCAACTTCTTCTACCTTTCTTCACCTTCTTCTTCTTGTTCTTCTCCTTCTTCTCCTTCTTTTTCTACTTGTTCTTCTTGTTTTCTTCTTCTTCTTCTTTTTCTTCTTCTTCAATTTCTTCTTCTTCTTCTTCAAATACTTCTTCATCAACTTGTAGTCCTTCTTCTTCGTCTTTTCATTCTTCTTTTTCTTACTCTTCCTCTTCTTCTTCGTTTTCTTCTTCGTCATCTTCTTCTTCATTTTCTTCTTCATGATCTTCTTCTTTTTCTTCTTCATCTTATTCATCATCATCATCATCATCTTCTTCTTCTGCTTCTTCTTCTTCTTCTCGTTCTTTTTCCTCTTTATCTTCATCTATTTCTCCGTATTCTTCTTCTTTTTTTCTTCTTCATTTCTTCTGCTTACTCTTCTTCAACTTTTTCTTTTACTACTACTACTTCTTCTTCTTATAATTATTATTTTTCTTATTCTTCTTCTTTTTCTTTTTCTTCTTCATCATCATCATCTTCTTCTTCATCTTCATCTTCTTCTTCTTCTTCTTCTTCTTCTTCAGCTTCTTCTTCTTCTCCTCTGTTTTCTTCTTCTACTCTCCTTTTTCTCCTTTTCTTCTCCTTCAATTTCTTCTCCTTCTCCTTCTCCTTCTTCTTCTTTTTCTTCTTCTTCTTCTTCCTCTTCTTTTTCTTCTTCCTCTTCTCGTCTTTGTCTTCTTATTCTTCTTCTTCCTCTTCTTCTTCTTCTTCTTCTTCTTCTTCCTCTTCTTTTTCTTCTTCCTCTTCTCGTCTATCTTCTTATTCTTCTTCTTCCTCTTCTTCTTCTTCTTCTTCTTTCTCTTCTGGAACTTCTTCTTCTTCTTCTTCTTTTGCATTTTCTTTGTCATCTTCTTCTTCTTCTTCTTCTTCTGCTGCTTCTTCTTCTTCTTCTTCTTCTATTTCTTCTTCTTCTTCTCCCTCTTTCTCTTATTCTTCCTCTTCTCATTTGTTTTCTTCATCTTCTTCTACTTCTTCTTCTCCTTCTCCCTCTTCTTCCTCTTCTACTTCTTCTTCTTCTTCTTCTTCGTCTTCTTCTTCTTTTTTTACTACTTCAGCTTCTTCTTCTTCTTCTTCTTCTTCTTCTTCTTCTCCATCTTCTTCTTGTTCTACTTCTCCTTCCACTTCTACTTCTTCTTCTCCATCTTCTTCTCCTCCTTCATCCCTTTTTTCTTCTTATTCCTCTGCTTCATCATCATCATCATCTTCTTCTCCTTCATTTTTGTCTTCTTCTTCATCATCATCTTTTTCTTTTTCTTCTTCTTCTTCTTCCTTCTCTTCTTCATCTTCTTCTTCTTAATCTTCTTCATCCTCTTCTTCTTCTTCTTCCTCTTCCTTTTCTTCTTCCTATTCTTTTTCTCCTTCTTCTTCTTCTTCTGCTTCTTCTTCTTCTTCTTCATCTACATCATCTTCTTCTCCTCCTTCTTCTTCTTCTTCCTCTTCATGTTCTTCTTCTTTCCTTCTTCTTCATCTTCTTGTTCTTTTCTTCTTTCACTTCTTCTTC
>JAIUJO010002043.1:160000-167500 GCA_023846275.1 Vanilla planifolia | reverse complement strand
TTCATCTTCTTCTTCATTGTTTACTTCTTCTTTTTCATCGTCATCTTATTCCTATTCTTCTTCTTTTTCTTCTTCTTCTTCTTCTTGCTTTGGTACTTATTGTTCTTCTTCTCCTTCTTCATCTTCTTCTCCTTCATCATTTGTTTCTCTTCTTCATAATCTCTTTCTTTTTCTTTTCCTTTTCCTTCTTCTTATTCTTATTCTGCTGGTTCTTCTACTTCTTTTTCTTCTTCTTATTCTTCTCTTCTTCTTCTTCTTTTTCTTCTTCTTCTTTTTCATCAACATCCTTTTCTTCTTCTTCTTCTTTAACATCATCATATTCTTCTTCTTCTTCTTCTCCTTCTTCGTCTTCCTCTTCTTCTTCTTCTTCTTTTTCAACTTGTTTTTCTTCTTGTTTTGAATCTTCTTGTTCTTGTTCTTGCTCTTCTTCTTTTTCATTTTCTTCTTCTTCCTCTTCTTCTTCTTCTACATTTTCTTCCACTTTTCTTCTTCTTCTACTTCTTCTCCTTCTCCTTCTTCTTCATCATCATCTTCTTCTTCTCCTTCTTTCTGTCCCTCTTCTTCTTATTCTTATTATTATTCTTATTCTTCATTTTCTTCTCCTTCTTCCCCTTCAACTTTTCCATTTCCTCATTCTTCTTCTCCTTCTTTCTTCCTCTCCTTCTTCTTCATCTTCTTTTTAATGTTTGTTTTCTTCTTCTTCTTCTTTGTCTTCTTCTTCATCTTCCTCTTCTTCTTCTTCTACTACTACTACTTCTTCTTCTTCTACTTCTTCTTCTTCTTTTTCTTCTTCTTCTTCTTTCTCAACTTCTTCTTCTTCTTCTTCTTTCACTTCTTCTTCTTCTTCATCATCTTCTTCTTCATCTTCTTCTTCTTCTGTTTCTTCTACTTCTTCTTCTTCTTCTTTACCTTCTTCTTTGTCATCTTCTTCTTCTTCTTATTCTTATTCTTCAATTTCTTCTTCTTCTTCTCCTTTAACATTTCCTTTTTCTCATTCTTCTTCTCCTTCCTCCTCCTCTTCTTCTTCTACTTCTAATTCTTCTTCTCTTTCATCTTCTCTTTCTTCTTCATCTTCTTTTTCGTCTTCATTTTCTTCTTCTTCTTCTTTGTCTTCTTCTTTATCTTCCTCTTCTTCTTGTTGTTGTTCTTCTTCTTCTACTTCTTCTTTTTATTCTTCTTCTTCTTACTAAATTTCTTCTTCTTCTTCTTCATCCACTTCTTCTTCTTCTTCTTCTTCTTCTACTTCTTCCTCTTCTTCTTTTTCTTCTTTTTCTTCTTCTTCTTCTTCACCATCTTCTTCGCCACCTTCTTCTTTTTCATCTTCAGCATCTTCTCCTCCTTCTTCTTCATCTTCTTCTCCTTTTTCTTCTTCTTCATCTTCTTCTTCTTCTTCTTTGTCTTCTTCTTCTTCTTCTACTTGTAGTACTTCTTTGGCTTCTTCTTCTTCTTCTTCTTCTTCTAAAAGTTCGTTGTCTTCTACTTCTCCTTCTTCTTCTTCTTCATATTCTTCATCTTCTTCTTTTCCTTCTCCTTCAACTTCTTCTTCTTCTTCTTCTTTATCATCATCGTAATCTTCACCTTCTTCTTCTTCGTCCTCGTCTTCTTCTTCTTCTTTTTCTTCTTCTTCTTCTTCTTCTTCTTCTTCTTCTTCTCCTTCTTCTTATTCTATATTTTCTTCTTGTTCTTCTACTTCTTCTTCTTTCCCTCTTTTTTCTTCTTCTCCTTCATCTTCTTCTGGTTCACCTTTTTCTCCTCCATCTTCTCCTTCCTCTTCCTCTTCTTCTTCTTTTTCTTCTTCTTCTTCTTCTTCTTCTTCTTCTTTTTAATCTTCTACTTCTTCTTCTTGTATTACTCATTTTTCTTCTTCATCATCTTCTTTTTCTTCTTCGTCTTTTTAAGTTTTCTTCTTCCTCTTCTTCTTCTTCTTCTTCTTCTACTTCCACCTCTTCTTCCTCATCTTCTTCTTCTACTACTTCTACTTCTTCTTCTTCTTTTTCTTCTTCTTCATCATCTTCTTCTTTTTCTTCTTCTTCATCATCTTCTTCTTTTTCTTCTAATTTTTCTAGTTCTACTTCTTCTACTTCTTCTTTTTCGAATTCTTTTTCTAATTCATCTTTCTCTTCTTCTTCTTCTTCTCTTTCTTCTTCTTTTTCTCCTTCATCTAATTCTTCTTCTTCTTTCATTTCTTCTTCTTCTTGTTCTTTTTCTCCTTCTTCTTCTTCTTCTTCTTCTTTTTACTCCTCTTCTTGTTCCTCTTCTTCTTCTTCTTCCTCTTCCTCTTCTTCTTCTTCTTCTTCTTCTTCTTCTCCTTCCTCTTCTTCCTCTTCTTTTTCTTCCACTTCATCAACATCTTCCTTTTCTTATGTTTCTTCTCCTTCTCCTTTTTCTTCTTCTTCTTCTTCTCTTCTTCTTCTTCTTCTTCATCTCCTTCTTCTTCTCCTTCTTCTTCTATCTCTTCTTCTTCTCCATTTTCTTCTTCTTTTTCTTCTTCTTTGTCTTCTTTGTTTCCTTCTTCTTCATCTTCTTCCTCTTCTTCTTCTTCTTCTTCTTCTTCTTCTATTTCTTATTCATATTATTATTATTCATTTTCTTCTTCTTCTTCTCCTTCCTCCTTTTCTTGCTCTTCTTCTTCATCATCTTCTTCTTCCACTTTTTCTTCTTCTTGTTCTTCTTCATCTACTTCTTCTTTTTCTTCTTCACCTTCTTCTTCTCCAACTTCTTCTCCTCTTATCCTTATTCTTCATCTCCTTCTTCATCTTCTTCAACATCTCTTCTCTCTTTTTCTTCTTGATCGTCATCTTCTTCTTGTTGTTGTTCTTCTTCTACTTCTTTCTCTTCCTCTTCTTTTTCTTATTCTTCTTTTTCTTCTTCCACTTCAACTTCTTCTCCTTCTTCTTCTTCTTCTTCTTTCGTATCTTCTTCCTCCTCGTCTTCTTCAGCATCTTCTTCTTCTTCATCTTCTTCTACTTCTTCTTCTTCTTCTTCTTCTTCCTCTTCTCCATCTTCTTCTTCTTTTTCTTCTTCTTCTTCTTTGCCTTCTTCTTCTTCTTATTCTTCTTCGTTCTCTCCTTCTTCTCATTCTTCTTCTTCTCCTTCTTGTTCTTCTTCTTATTCTTCTTCTTCTTCTTCTTCTTCTTCTTTTGCTTCTTCTTCTTCTTCTTATTCTTCTTCCTTTTCTTCATCTTCTTCATCTTCTTCTTTTTCTTCCTCATCATCTTCTTCATCTTGTCCTTCTTCTTCTTTTTGTTCTTCTTCTTCTTCTTCCTCCTCTTCTTCTTCTTGTTCATGTTCTTCTTCTTCTTCTTCTTTTTCCTCTTCTACTCTATCTTCTTCCTCTTCTTCTTCTTCATTATCATCATCAACATCATAATCTTCTTCTTCTTCTTCTTCTTCTTCTTCATATTCGTATTCTTCTTCTTCTTCACTGTTTACTTCTTTTTCTTCTTTTTCATCATCATCATCTTCTTTTTCTTCTTCTTCTTCTAATTGCTTTGATACTTATTGTTCTTCTTCTTCTTCATCTTCTCCTTCATCATCTTGTTTTTCTTCTTTGTCACCTCTTTCTTCTTCTTCGTCTTCAACTTCGTCTTCTCCTTCATTTTTTGTCTTCTTCTTCATCATCATCTTCTTTTACTTCTACTTCTTCTTCTTCTTCTTCTTCTTCTTTTGCTTCTTCTTCTTTTTCATCATCATCCTCTTCTTCTTCTTCTTTAGCATCGTCATCTTCTTCTTCTTCTTCTCCTACTTTGTCTTCCTCTTCTTCATCTTCTTTTCCATCTAGTTTTTCTTTTTCTTTAGCATCTTCTTGTTCTTCTTCTTCTTCTTTTTCATTTTCTTCTTCCTCTTCTCCTTCCTCTCCTTCTTAATCTTCTTCTTCTTTTTCTTCTTCTTCTTCTTCTTCTTCTACATTTTCTTTCTCTTTTCTTCTTCTTCTACTTCTTCTCCTTCTCCTTCTTCTTCTTCTTCTTCTTTTTGTTCCTCTTCTTCTTATTAATTATTATTATTCTTACTCATCATTTTCATCTCCTTCTTCTCCTTCAACTTTTCCTTTTTCTCCTTCTTCTCCTTCTTTCTCTTCTTCTTCTTCTTCTTTTTCTTACTCTCCTTCTTCTTCATCTTCTTTTGCATGTTTGTTTTCTTCTTCTTCTTCTTTGTCTTCTTCTTCATCTTCCTCTTCTACTTTTTCTCCTTCTTCTTTTTCTACATCTTCTTCTTCTACTTCTTCTTCTTCATCATCTTCTTCTACAACTTCCTCAACTTCTTCTTCTACTACTTCATCTTCTTCTTTTTCTATTTGTTCTTCTTCTTCTTCTTCACCTTCTTCTTTGTCATCTTCTTCTTATTATTATTATTTTTATTCTTCAACTTCTTCTTCTTCTTGTCCTTTAACTTTTCCTTTTTCTCCTTTTTCTTCTCCTTCTTCCTCTTCTTCTTCTTCTTCTTCTTTTAATTTTTCTTCTTTTTCTTCTTCTCCTTCTTCTTCATCTTCTTTTTTGTCTTCATTTTCTTCTTCTTCTTCTTTGTCTTCTTCTTTATCTTCCTCTTCTTGTCGTTGTTCTTCTTCTTCTTCAACTTCTTTTTCTTCTTCTTCTTCTTACTCAACTTCTTCTGCTGCTTCTTCCACTTTTTCTTCTTCTTCTTCTTCTTCTTCTTCTTCTTCTTCTTCACCTTCTTCTTTGTCATCTTCTTCTTTTTCATCTTCACCTTCTTCCTTCTTCTCCTTCTTCTTTCTTCTCCTTCTTCTTTGTCTTCTTCTTCTTCTTCTTATTCTTATTCTTCGTCTTCTTCCTCTAAAACTTCATCGCCTTCTACTTCTTCTTGTTCTTCTTCTTCTTCTTCTTCATATTCTTCATCTTCTTTTTCTCCTTCTCCTTCAACTTCTTCTTCTTCTTTTTCTTTATCATCATCATAATCTTCTTCTTCTTCTTCTTCTTCCTCTTCTTCTTCTTCTACTTCTTTTTCTTCTTCTTCTTCTTCTTCTTCTCCTTCTTCTTATTCTTCATTTTCTTCTTCTTGTTCTTCTACTTCTTCTTCTTTTTCTCTTTTTTCTTCTTCTTCTGCTTCTTCTTTTTCTCCTCCTCCTTTCTCTTCCTCTTCTTCTTCTTCTTCTTCTTTTTAATTTTCTACTTCTTGTTCTTTTTCCACGCATTTTTGTTCTTCATCTTCTTCTTCTTCTTCTTCTTCTTCTTCTACTTCTTATTCTTCTTCTTCATCTTTTTAAGTCTTCTACTTCCTCTTCTTCTTCTTCTTCTTCTACTTCCACCTCTTTTTCCTCCTCTTCTTCTTCTGCTACTTCTACTTCTTCTTCTTTTTCTTCTTATTCATCATCTTCTTCTTTTTCTTCTATTTCTTCTACTTCTACTTCTTCTACTTCTTCATTTTCTTCTTTTTCTTTTTCTTATTCTGATTCATCTTTTTCTTCGTCTTCTTCTTCTTCTCCTTCTTCTTCTTTTTCTCCTTCTTCTAATTCTTCTTCTTCTTGTTCTTTTCTCCTTCTTCTTCTTCTTCTTCTTTTTCTTCTTCTTTTTCTTCTTCCTCTTCTTCTTCTTCTTCTTCTTTTTCTTCTTCTTTTTCCTCTTCTTCCTCTTCTTTTTCTTCCACTTCTTCTTCCACATATTCATCATCTTCCTCTTCTTCGGCTTCTTCTCCTTCTCCCTTTTCATCTTCTTCTTATTCTTCTTCTCCTACTTCTATCTCTTCTTCTTCTCAATTTTCTTCTTCTTTTTCTTCTTCATCTTCCTTGTTTTCTTTTTCTTCATCTTCTTCCTCGTCTTCTTTTTTTTCTTCTTCTTCTTCTTAATCTTCTACTTCTTCTTTTTTCACTCATTTTTGTTCTTCTTCTTCTTTTTCTTCTTCTACTTCCTCCTCTTGTTCCTCCTCTTCTTCTTCTGCTACTTCTACTTCTTCTTCTTTTTCTTCTACTTCATCATCTTCTTCTTTTTCTTCTACTTCTACTGCTTCTTCTTCTTCTTCTTTTTCTTTTTCTTTTTCTTATTCGTCTTTCTCTTCTTCTTCTTCTTCTTCTCCTTCTTCTTCTTTTTCTCCTTCTTCTAATTCTTCTTCTTGTTGTTCTTTTCTTCTTCTTCTTCTTCTTCTTTTTCTTCTTCTCCTTCCTCTTCTTCCTCTTCTTTTTCTTCCACTTATTCATCATCTTCCTCTTCTTTGGTTTCTTCTCCTTCTCCCTTTTCTTCTTCTTCTTCTTACTCTTCTTCTTCTTCTTCTTCTTCTTCTCCTACTTCTTCTATCTCTTCTTCTTCTCCATTTTCTTCTTCTTTTTCATCTTCTTCATCTTCTTTGTTTTCTACTTCTTCATCTTCTTCCTCTTCTTCTTCTTCTTCATCTTCATCTTCATCTTATTATTATTATTAGTGTTCATTTTCTTCTTCTTCTTCTTCTTCTACTTCCTCCTTTCTTCCTCTTCTTCTTCATCTTCTTCTTCAACTATTTTTTCTTCTTCTTGTTCTTCTTCATCTACTTCTTTTTTTTCTTCTCCTTCTTCTTCTCTTATTTCTTCTCCTTCTTATCTTTCTTCTTCATCTCCTTCTTCATCTTCTTCATCATCTCTTCTCTTTTTTTCTTCTTTGTCGTCATCTTCTTGTATTTGTTGTTCTTCTTCTTCTTCTTTTTCTTCCTCTTCTTTTACTTCTTCTTCTTCTTCTTCCACTTCAACTTCTCCTTCTTCTCCTTCTTCTTCCTCCTCATGTTCTTCATCTTCTTTTTCTTCTTCTTTTTCTTCTACTTCTTCTTCTCCTCCTCCTTTTTCTTCTTCTTCTTCTTCTACTATTACTACTTTTTTTCTTCTTCTTCTTGTTTTTCTTATTCTTCTTCTTACACTTCTTTGTTTTCTCCTTCTTCTCATTCTTCTTCTTCTTCTTCTTCTTCTTCTTCTTCTTATTCTTCTTCTCCTCCTCCTCCTCCTCCTCCTTCTTCTTCTACTTCTCTTTCTTCTTCATCTTTTTCTTGTTGTTAGTCTTCTTTAGCTTCATGTCCTTTTTCTTCATCTTCTTCTTACTCTTCTTCTCCTTGTTCATCTTTTTATTGTTCTTCTTCTTCTTCTTCTTCTTCTTCTTCTCCTTCTTGATTTTCTTCGTCTTCAACTTCTTATTCTTCTTCTTCTTCTTCTTTTCCTTTTTCTTCTTCTTCTTCTACTACTTTCTCTTCTTCTTCTTCTACTACTTTCTCTTCTTCTACCAGTTCTTTGACTTCTTCTTCTTCTTCTTCTTCTTCTCCTTTTTTTTCTTCATCTTCTCCTTCCTCCTCTTATTCTTCCTCCTCTTTTACTTGTTCCTCCTTTTCTTCTTTTTCTTCTTCATCATCTTCTTGTTCTTCTTCTTCTTCCTCTTTTTCTTCTATTTCTACTTATTCCTCTTTTTTGTCTTCATCTCCTTCTTCTTCTCCTACTCCTTTTTTTCCTTCTTCATCATCATCTTCTTCTTCTTCTTCTTCTTCTTCTACTCTTTCTTCTTCTCATTGTTCTTCTTGTTCTTTACCTTCTTCTTT
>JAIUJO010002043.1:147500-155000 GCA_023846275.1 Vanilla planifolia | reverse complement strand
TCTTATTCTTCTTCTACTACTTTTCTTCCTTTTCTTCATCTTCTTCGTCTTCTTCTTCTTCTTCGTCTTCTTTGTTTTCTTCGTCGTCGTCTTCTTCTTCTTCTTTTAAGACTTCGACTTTTTCTTGTTATTGTTCTTCTTCTTCTTCTTATTCTCCTTCTTTTTCATCTTCTTCTTCTCTATCTTCTTCATCTTCTTCTTCTTCTCCTCCTTCTCGAACTTGTTCTTCTTCCTCTTCTTCCTCTCCTCCTTCTCCCATATCTTCTTCTTCATCTTCTTCTTCTTCCTCTTCATCTTCTTCTTCGTCTTCTTCTTCTTCATTTTCTTCTTCTTCATCATCTTCTTCTTCTTCTCCTTCTTCTTCTTCTCCAACTTCTTCTTCTTTATCTTCTAGTCCTTCTTCTTTTGCTTCTTTTCTTTCTTCTCCTTCTTCATCAACTACTACTTCTTCTTCTTCTTTGCATTATTCTTCTCCTTTGCGTACTCCTTTTTCTTTTTCTGCTCCTTCTTCTTCTTCTTCATTTTCTTCTTCTTCTT
The DNA here is from genome assembly GCA_023846275.1 of Vanilla planifolia. NCBI lineage: Eukaryota > Viridiplantae > Streptophyta > Magnoliopsida > Asparagales > Orchidaceae > Vanilla > Vanilla planifolia. The sequence continues at coordinate 154,463 of JAIUJO010002043.1, read as the reverse complement.
CTTTGCCTTCTTCTTCTCATTATTCTTCTTCTTTTTCTTCTTCTTTTCATTCTTCTTGTTTTTCTTCTTCTTCCTCTTGTTCTGCTTCTTCTCCTCCTCCTCCTCCTCCTCCTCCTCGTACTTCTTCTACTTAATCTTTTTCTTCTTCTAAATCTTCTTTTGCTTCATGTCCTTTTTCTACTTCTTATTCTTCTTCTCCTTGTTCATCTTTTCATTTTTATTCCTCTTCTTCTTCTTCTTCTTCAACTTCCCTTTCTTCTTCTTTTTCTCCTTCTTCAACTTCTTATACTTCTTCTTCTTCTTCTTCTTCTTCAACTTGTTCTTCTTTATATTCTTCGTCTTCTTCTTGTTCTTCTTTGCCTTTTTCTTCTTCTTCTACTTCTTCTTTTTCTTTTTCTTCTTCTTCTTCTTCTTCTTCTCTTCTTCTTCTTCATCTTTCGATCCTTCTTCCTATTCTTCATCTTCTTCTACTTCTTCTTCTTCTTCTTCTTCACTTTTTTCTTCTTCAACTTCTCCTTCCTCTTCTTATTCTTCCTCCTCTTCTTCTTGTCCTTTTTCTTCTTTTTCTTCTTCTCCTTCTTCTTCTTCTTCTTCGTCAACTTGTTCTTCTTTTATTTATACTTATTCCTCTTTTTTGTTTTCTTCTCCATCTTTTTCTTCTACTTCTCCTTTTTTCCTTCTTGATCTTCTTCTTCTTCTTCTTCTTCTTCTTCTTCTTCTTCGCCTTTCTCTTATTCTTCCTCTTCTTGTTTTTCTTCTTCTTCTTCTTCTTCCTCTTCTTCTTCTTCTTCTTCTTCCTCTTCTTTTTCCTCTTCCTCTTCTTCTTCTTCTACTACTACTTCTTCTTCTTCTACTTCTTCTTCTTCTTCCTTTTCTTTATCTTCTTCATCTTCCTCTTCTTCTTCGTCTTCTTTGTCTTCTTCTTCTTCTTTTTAGACTTCAACTTCTTCTTATTCTCCTTCTTCTTCTTCTTCTTATTCTCCTTCATCTTTTTCTTCTTCTTCTTCACTATTTTCTTCATCTTCTTGTTCTATTCCTTCTTGATCATCATCTTCTTCCTCTTCTCCTTCTTTTTTTGTCTTCTACTTCTTTTGTTGCCCACTTTTTCTTCTTATACATCTTTGTCTTCTTCTTCTTCATCCTCTTCTTTCTCTTTTTCTTCTTCTTCATTTTCTTCTTCTCCATGATCTTCTTCTTTTTCTTCCTCATCATCTTCTTCATCTTCTCCTTCTTCTTCTTCTTCTTCTTCTTCTTCTTTTTGTTCGTGTTCTTCTTCTTCTTCTTGTTCTTCTTCTTTTTCCTGTACTACTTCGATCATCGTCGTCATTATCATTCTCATCATCATAATCTTCCCCTTCTCCTTCTTCTTCTTCTTGTTCTACTTATTCTTATTATTCTTCTTCTTCACTATTTTCTTCTTCTTTTTCATCTTCATCTTCATCTTGTTCTTCTTCTTCTTCCTTTGATTCTTATTGTTCTTCTACTTCTTCTTCATCTTCTTCTCCTTCATCATCTTCTTCTTCTTCTTTTCCTTCTCCTTTTTCTTATTCTTCTTTTTCTTGTTCTTCTACTTATTCTTCTTCTTCAACTTTTGCTTCTTCTTCTTTTTCATCATCATCATCTTCTTCTTCTTTTTCTTTAGCATCATCTTCTTCTTCTTCTTCTCCTTCTTCTACTTCTTCTTCTTTGTCTTCTTTTTAATCTAGTTTTTCTTCTTCTTTGCATCTTCTTTTTCTTGTTCTTGTTCTTCTTCTTCTTCTTCTTCTTCTTCTTCTTCTTCTTCTTCTTCTTCTTCTCTTCTTTTTCTTCTTCTTCTTGTTCTCCTTCCTCTTCTTCTTCTGCTTCTTCTTCCTCTCCTTTTTCTTCTTCATCATCTTCTTCTCTTCTTCCTCTTGTTCCTCTTCTTCTTCTTCTTCTTATTCTTATTCTTATTCTTCTTCTCCTTCTTCTTCTTCAACTTTTCCTTTTTCTTCTTCTTCTTCTCCTTCTTCCTCTTCTTCTTCTTCTTCTTCTCATTCTTCTTCTCTTTCTTCTTCTCCTTCTTCTTCATCTTCTTTTTCATCTTTGTTTTCTTCTTCTTCTACTTTGTCTTCTTCTTCATCTTCCTCTTCTTCTTCTTCTTCATATTCTTCTTCTTCTACTTCTTCTTCTTCTACATCTTCTACATCTTCTTACTCAACTTCTTCTTCTTATTCTTGCACTTCTTCTTCTTCTTCTTCTTCTTCTTCTTTCTTCTTTCTTCTTCTTCTTCACCTTCATCTTCCGTCAAGCTCTTCGTTTTCCCATCCACCTTCCTTCTTGTCCTTTTTCTTTGTCTTCTTCTTCTTCTTTGTCTTCTTCTTCTAACACTCCTTCTACTTCTACTTCTTTTTCTTCTTTTTCTTCTTCTTCTACTTCATCATCATCATCTTCTTCTTCTTCTTCTCCTTCACCTTCTTCTTCTTTTTCTTCTTCTTCTTTATCATCATCATCTTCTTCTTTTTCTTCTTTCTTCTCTTCTTCTTCTTCTTCTTCTACTTCTTCTTCCCTTTCTTCTTAATCTTCATTTTTTTCTTCTTCTTCTTCTACTTCTTCTTTTCCTCTTTCTTCTTCTTCTCTTTCTTCTTCTTCTGCTTCTCCTTTTTATCCTACTTCTCCTCCTTCCTCTTCCTCTTCTTCTTCTTCTTCTTCTTCTTCTACTTAATCTTGTACTTCTTCTTCTTCTTCTTCTTCTTCTACTAGTTCTTCTTGTCCTTTTAAGTCTTCTTCTTCTCCTTCTTCTCCTTTTTCTTCTTCATCTTCATCTTCTTCTTCTTCTTCTTCTTCTTCTTCTTCTGCTTCTTCTACTTCTTTTCCTTCTTCTCCCCCTTCTCTTCCACTTCTTGTTCTTCTACTTCTTCTTCTTCCTTTTCTTCTTCTTCATCTTCTTCTACTTCTTTTTCTTTTTTTATTTCTGTTTAACCTTTTTCATGATCATCATCTTCTTCTTCTTCTTCTTCTTCTTATTCCTCTTCTTGTTCTTGTTCTTCTTCTTCTTATTCTTCTTCTTAAATTTCTTGTTCTATCGGCTCTTCTTCTTCTGCTTCTTTTTCCACTTCTTCTTCCACTTCTTCATCATCTTCCTCTCCTTCTTTTTCTTCTCCTTCTCCCTCTTCTTTGTCTACTTATTACTCTTCTTCTTTTTCTTCTTCTTCTTCTTCTTCTCTTTCTTCTTCTTCTACTTATTTGTCTTCTTCTTCTACTTCTTCATCTTTTCCTTCTTCTTCTTCTTCTTCTTCTTCTTCTTCTTCTTTTTCTACTCCATCATCTTCTTCATCTTCTTCTTCTTCTTCATCTTCCTCTTCTTCTTCTTCTTCATCTTCTTCTTCTTCTTAATCTTCTTCTTCTTCTGCTTCTTCTTCCTCTTCTTCTCCTCCTACTTCTATTTCTACTGCTTCTTCTTCTTCTTGTTCTTCTTCTTCTTCTTTGTCTTCTTCTTCGTCCTCTTACTCTCAATCTTCTCCTTCTTCTCCTTCTTGTTCTTCTACATCTTCTTCTTCGTCGTCTTTTTTTCTTTTTATTCTTCCTTTTTTTTTTCTTCTCCCTCTTCTTCTTCTTCTTTTTCTTTGTCTTCTTCTTCTTCTTTGTCTTCTTATTATTATTATTATTACTATTATTCTTTCTTTTCTTCCTCTTTTTTTGCTTCTCCCTCTTCTTCTTCCTCTTCTTCTTCCTCTTCTTCTTCTCCTTTGTCTTCTTCTTCTTACTATTATTATTATTATTATTCTTTCTCCTCTCCCTCTTTTTTTGCTTCTCGCTTTTTTTCTTCTTGTTCTTCTTAGTCTTCTTCTTCTCCCTCTTCTACTTCTCGTATTTCTCCTTCTTTTCTTCTCCTTCTTCTTGTTCTTCTCTTCTCCTTCTTCTTTTACTTCGTCTCATCCTTCTTCTTCTCCTTCTTCTTCTTCTTCTTCTTCTTTTTCTTCTTTTTTTTCTTTCTCTTCTTCTTCATCTTCAACTTCATCTTCTTCTTCCTCTTCTTCTACTTCTTCTTCTACTACTACTTCTTCTTGTTCTTCTTCCTCCTCTTATTCTTCTTCTTCTTACTCTTATTCTTCATCTTCTTCTTCTTCTTTTTCTTATTGTTCTTTTTCTTATTCTTCTTGCCCTGAATCCTTTTCTTCCTCTTCTTCTTCTTCTTCTTCTTCTTCTTCTTCTTCTCTTCTCGTTTTTCTCATCAACATCATCATCAACTTCTTGTTTTTCTTCTTCTCCAACTTCTTCTCCTTCTTATCCTTCGTCATCTCCTTCTTTATCTTCTTCATCATAACTTTCCTCTTCTTCTTCATCATCATCTTCTTCTTCTTCTTTTTCTTCTTCTTCTTTTTCTTCCTTCTCTTCTACTTCTTTCTTCTTCTACTTTTGCTTTTTCCTCTACTTTCTCTTCTTCTTCTTCAATTACTACTACTTCTTTTTCTTCTTCTACTTCTTCTTCTTCTGCTTCATCTTCTTCTTATTCTTCTTCTTCGTCTTCTTCTTCCCCTTCTTCCACTTCTTCTTCTTCTTCTTCTTCTTCTTCCTTTTCTTCTTCTTCTACTTCTTTTTCTTTATCTTCTTCTTCATCATCATCTTCTTCTTCTTCTTCTTCTTCTTCTTCTTCTTCTACTTCTTCTTCCTTTTCTTCTTCTTCTTCTTCTCGTTTTTTTCCTTTTACTTCTTCTCCTTTTTCTTCTTCTTCTTCTTCTCCATTTCCTTCATCTTCTACTTCTCGTTCTTCTTCTCCTTCTTCTTCTCCTTCTTCTTCTTCTTCATTTTCTTCTTTATCTTCTTATTCTTCTACTTCTTCTCCTTCATCTTCACCTTCTTCTTCCTCTTCTTCTTCTTCTTCTTCCTTTTCTTCTTCTTCTTCTCCTTCTTCTTTTTCTTCTTGTTCTTATTATTATTATTATTATGGTTATTCTCTTCTTCTTCTTCTTCTTCTTCTCCCACTTCTTCCCCTTTTTCTTCTTATTATTCTTCTTCTTCTTCTACTACTACTTTTTATTCTTCTTCTACATTATCAACATCCTCTCCTTCTTCATCTTCATCATCATCTTCTTCTTCTACAACTTCTTCTTCTTCTTCTTCTTCTTCCTCTACTTCTTCTTCTTCTTCTCCTTCTCCCACTTGTTCTTCTTTTTCTTCTTCTCCTCCTTCTCCAACTTCTTCCTCTTCCACTTCTTCTTCTTCTTCTTCATCTTCTTCTTCTCCTTCTTCCTCACCTTCTTCTTCACCTTCTTCTTCAACTTCTTCATCATTATCTTCTAGTCCTTCTTCTTCTTCTACTTCATTTCCTTCTTCTTCATCTATTTTTTCTTCTTCTTATTCTCCTTCTTCTCCATCATGTCCTCCTTTTTCTTTTTCACCTTCTTCTTCTCCTTCTTTTTCTTTTTCTTCTTCTTCTTCCTTGCCTTCTTCTTCTTCTACTTATTATTCTTCTTTTTCTTCTTCTTCTTATTCTTCTTCGTTTTCTTCTTCTTCTTTTTCTTCGTCTTTTTCATCTTCTTCTTCTTCTCATTTTTCTTCTTCTTCTCCTTCTTCTTCTACTTCTCCTTCTTCTTCTTCTTCATCTTCTTTTACTTCATGTTCTTTTTCATCTTCTTCTTCATCTTCTTCACCTTGTTCATCTTTTTATTCATTTTCTTCTTCTTCTTCTTCTTCTTCATCTTCTTCTTCTCCTCCTTCTTCTTCCTTTTCTTCTTCTTCAACTTCTTCTTCTTCTTCTTCTTCATTTTCATCATCTTCTTCTTCTTCTTCGTCTTCTTCTTCTTCTCTATATTCTTCTTCTTCTTCTTCTTCTTCTTCTTCTTTTCCTTTTTCTTCTTCTTCTACTTCTTTTTCTTCTTCTTCTTCCTCTTCTCCTATTCTTCATCTTCTTTTCTTCTTCTTCTTCTTCTCCTCTTTTTTCTTTTTCATCTTCTTCTTCTTCATCTTATTCTTCCACCTTTTCTTCTTGTTCTTCTTATTCTTCTTTTTCTTCTTCTTCTTCTTCTTCCTCTTCTTCTGTTTCCTCTTCCTCTCCTTTTATTTCTACTTAATCCTCTTTTTTGTCTCCTTCTCTTTCTTCTTCTTGATTTCTTCTCCTTTTATTCCTTCATCATCATCATCATCTTCTTCTTCTTCTTCTCTATCTTCTTTTAATTGTTATTCTTCTACTTCTTCACTATTTGGTTCTTCTTCTTCTTCTTCTTCTTCATCTTGTTCTTCTTCTTCTTCCTCTTCTCCTTCTTACTCTTCTTCTTCTTCTTCTTCCATTGATTCTTGTTGTTCTTCTTCTTCGTCTTCTTCATCTCTTGTCCTTCATCATCATCTTTCTTTTCTTCTTCAACTCTTTCCTCTTCTTTTCCTTCTTCTTCTTCTTATTCTTCTTTTCTTGTTTTTCTGCTTCTTCTTCTTCTACTTCTTCTTCTTCGTCTTTTGCTTGTTCTTATTCTTCTTCTTCTTCTTATTCTTTTTCATCATCAACATAATCATAATCTTCATCTTCTTCTTCTGCACCATCATCTTCTTTCTCAGCATCATCATCTTCTTCGTCTTCTTGTCCTTCTTCTTCTTCTTCTTGAACTTCTTTTTCATCAAGTTTTTCTTCTTCTTTTGCATCTTCTTGTTCTTGTTCTTGTTCTTGTTCTTCTTCTTCTTTTTCTTCTTCTTCTTCTTCTTCTTCTACAACTAGTGCTACTACTCGTTCCACTTCTTCTTCTTCTTCTTATACATTTTCGTCCTCTTTTTTTCTTCTTCTTGCTCTTCTTCATCTACTACTTCTCCTTCTTCTTCTTCGTCTTCATGATCTTCTTCTTCTTCTTCTTCTTCTTCCACTTCCTCCTCTTCTTATTCTACTTCTTATTCTTATTCTTCATCTTCTTCTCCTTCTTCTTCTTCAACTTCTGCTTTTTCTCGTTCTTCTTCTCCTCTTCCTCTTCTTCTTCTCTTTCTCATTTTCTTCTCTTTCTTCCTATCCTTTTTCTTCAT
>JAIUJO010002043.1:132500-140000 GCA_023846275.1 Vanilla planifolia | reverse complement strand
CTTCTTCACTGTTTACTTCTTCTTCTTCTTTTTCATCACCATCATCATCTTCTTCTTCTTCTTCTTCTTCCTCTTCTTCTTGCTTTGATACTTATTGTTCTTCTTCTTCTTCTTCATCATCTCTTCCTTCATCATCTTGTTTTTCTTCTTCATCATTTCTTTCTTCTTCTTCTTCTTCAACTTCCTCTTCTCCTTCATTTGTCTTCTTCTTCATCATCATCATCTTCTTCTTCTTCTTCTACTTCTTCTTCTTCTTCTTCTTCTTTTGCTTCTTATTCTTTTTCATCATCATCCTCTTCTTCTTCTTCTTTAGCATCATCATCTTCTTCTTCTCCTCCTCCTTTGCCTTCCTCTTCTTCTTGATGTTCTATTTCAATTAGTTTTTCTTCTTCTTTAGCATCTTCTTGTTCTTCTTGTTGTTCTTCTTCTTCTTCTTTTTCATTTTCTTCTTCCTCTTCTCCTTCCTCTTCTTCTTAATCTTCTTCTTCTTCTTCTTCTACTTCTTCTCCTTCTCCTTCTTCTTCTTCAACATCTTCTTCTTCTTCTTCTTTCTATTCCTCTTCTTCTTATTATTATTATTATTCTTATTCGTCATTTTCTTCTCCTTCTTCTCCTTCAACTTTTCCTTTTTCTCCTTCTCTCCTTCTTTCACTTCTTCTTCTTCTTCTTCATGATCTTCTTCTTCTCTTTCTTACTTTCCTTCTTCTTCATCTTCTTTTTCATTTTTGTGTTCTTCTTCTTCTTCTTTGTCTTCTTCTTCATCTTCTTCTTCTACTTCTTCTTCTTCTTTTTCTACTTCTTCTTCTACTTCTTCTTCTTCCTTTTCTTCTTCTACTTCCTGAACTTCTTCTTCTTTTTCTTCTTCTTCTTCTTCTTCATCTTCTTCTTTTCCTATTTCTTCTTATTCTTCTTCTTCTTCACCTTCTTCTTTGTCATCTTCTTCTTCTTCTTCTTATTTTTATTCAACTTCTTCTTCTTCTTGTCCTTTAACTTTTCCTTTTTCTCCTTCTTCACCTTCTTCCTCTTCTTCTTCTTCTTCTAATTCTTCTTCTCTTTCTTCTTCTCCATCTTCTTCATCTTCTTTTTCGTCTTCGCTTTCTTCTTCTTCTTCTTTGTCTTCTTCTTTATCTTCCTCTTCTTGTTGTTGTTGTTCTTCTTCTTCTTCTACTTCTTCTTCTTCTTTTTCTTCTTCTTCTTCTTACTCAACTTCTTCTTCTCCTTCTTCTTCTTCCACTTCTTCTTCTTTTTCTTCTTCTTCTTCTTCTAATTCTTCTACTTTTTCTTCTTCTCCTTCTTCTTCACCTTCTTCTTTGTCATCTTCTTCTTTTTCATGTTCACCTTCTTTCTTCTTCTCCTTCTTCTTTGTCCTCTTATTCTTCTTCTTTCTCTTCTTCTTCATCTTCTTTTTCTTCTTCTTCTTCTTCTTCTTCGTCTTCTTCCTCTAAAACTTCATCGTCTTCCACTTCTTCTTCTTCTTCATATTCTTCATCTTCTTCTGCTTCTCCTTCAACTTCATCTTGTTCTTTTTCTTCTTCTTTACCATCATCATAATCTTCTTCTTCTTCTTCTTCCTCTTCCTCTTCTTCTTCTTCATTTATTATTATTATTCTTCTTCTTCTTATTCTTATTCTTATTCTTCTTCTCCTTCTTCTTATTCTTCATTTTCTTCTTCTTGTTCTTCTACTTCTTCTTTTTTTCCTCTTTCTTCTTCTTCTGCTTCTTCTTTTTCTCCTCCTCATTCCTCTTTCTCTTCTTCTTCTTTTTCTTCTTCTTCTTCTTCTTATTAATCTTCTACTTCTTCTTTTTCCACTCATTTTTGTTGTTCCTCTTCTTCTTCTTCTTCTACTTCCACCTCTTCTTCCTCCTCTTCTTCTTCTGCTACTTCTACTTCTTTTTCTTCTTCTTCATCATCGTCTTCTTTTTCTTCTACTTCTACTTCTTCTCCTTTTTCTTCTTTTTCTTTTCCTTTTTCTTATTCTTCTTTCTCTTCTTCTTCTTCTTCTTCTCCTTCTTCTTTTTCTCCTTCTTCTAATTCTTCTTCTTCTTCTTCTTCTTCTTCTTCCTCTTCTTGTTTCTCTTCTTCTTCTTCTTCTTCTTCCTCTTCTTCTTCTTCTTCTTCTTTTCTTCTTCTCCTTCCCCTTCCCCTTCTTCCTCTTCTTTTTCTTCCACTTCTTCCACTTATTCATCATCTTCCTCTTCTTTTGTTTCATCTCCTTCTCGCTTTTCTTCTTCTTCTTCTTACTCTTCTTCTTCTTCTTCTTCTTCTTCTTCTCCTTCTTCTTCTATCTCTTCTTCTTCTCCTTCTTCTTCTATCTCTTCTTCTTCTCCATTTTCTTCTTCTTTTTCTTCTTCTTCGTCTTCTTTGTTTTCTTCTTCTTCATCTTCTTCCTCTACTTCTTCTTCTTCTTCTTCATCTTATTCTTATTATTATTATTATTGTTCATTTTCTTCTTCTTCTTCTTTTTCTTCTTCTTCTACTTCCTTCTTTTCTTTTTCTTCTTCTTCATCTTCTTCTTTTACTACTTTTTCTTCTTCTTGTTCTTCTTCATCTACTTCTTCTTTTTCTTCTTCTCCTTCTTATCCTTCTTCTTCATCTCCTTCATCTTCTTCATCATCTCTTCTCTCTTTTTCTTCTTTCTTGTCATCTCCTTGTTGTTGTCGTTTTTCTTCTTCTTCATTTTCTTCTTCTTCTTTTACTTCTTCTTCTTCTTCTTCTTCCACTTCAATTTCTTCTCCTTCTTCTTCTTCTTCCTTATCTTCTTCCTCCTCGTGTTCTTCATCTTCTTTTTCTTCTTCTTTTTCTTCTACTAATTCTTCTTCTTCTCCTATTTCTTCTTCTTCTTCTTCACTTTCATCTTCTTGTTGTTCTTCTTGTTCTTTACCTTCTCCTTTTTATCCTTCTTCTTTTTCTTCTTCACCTTCCTCTTCTACTTCTTCTTGTTCTTCTTCTTCTTCTTCTTCTTCTTCCTCTTCTTCATCTTCTTCATCTTCTTCTTCTTCTTCTTCTTCTTCTTCCTTTTCTTCATCTTCTTCATCTTCTTCATCTTCTTCATCTTCTTCTTTGCCTTCTTTTTCTACTTCATCATCATCTTCTTCTTCTTTTATGACTTCGACTTCTTGTTGTTCTTGTTCTTCTTCTTCTTCTTCTTCTTCTCCTCCTTCTTAATCTTCTTTTTCTATTTCTTATTCATCATCATTTTCTTCTTCTTCTCCTTTTTTGTCTTCTACCTCTTCTTCCTTTTTGCCCTCTTTTTCTTCTTATTCTTCATCATCATCTTCTTCTTCTTCTTCATCTACTTCCTTTGCTTCTTCTTCTTCATTTTCTTCTTCTTCAACATCTTCTTTTTCTTCCTCATCATCCTCTTCATCTTCTCCTTCTTCTTCTTCTTCTTCTTCTTCGTGTTCTTCTTCTTCTTCTTGTTCTTCTTCTTTTTCCTCTTCTACTTCATCTTCTTCTTCTTGTTCTTCATTATTGTTATCATCATCATAATCTTATTATTATTATTATTATTATTATTATTATTATTATTATTATTTATATTCTTCTTCTTCTTCTTCACCGTTGACTTCTTCTTTTTAATCATCATAATCTTCTTCTTATTCTGCTTCTTCTTCTTCTTCTTCTTCTTATTCTTGCTTTTATTCTTATTGTTCTTCTTTTTCTTCTTCTTCTTCTTCTTCCTCCTTGTCTTCTTTTTCTTCTTCTTTTTCTTCTTCTTTTCCTTCTCCTTCTTCTTTTTCTTTTTTTCTTGTTCTTATGCTACTTATTCTACTTCTTCTTCTTCTTTTACTTCTTCTTTTTCTTCTTCTTCTTTTTCATCATCATCTTCTTCTTCTTCTTTAGCATCATCATCTTTGTCTTCTTCTTCTCCTTCGCCTTCTTCCTCTTCTTCTTCATCTTCTTTTACATCTATTTTTCTTTTACTTTTGCATCTTCTTGTTCTTCTTCTTGTTCTTCTTCTTCTTCTTATTCTTTTTCTTCTTCTTCTTCTTCTTCTCCTTCCACTTCTTCCTCATCTTCTTCTTCTTTTTCTTCTTCTTATTCTTCTGCATTTTCTTCCTCTTTTCTTCTTCTTTTTCTACTACTTCTTCTCTTTCTCCTTCTTCTTCTTCATCATCTTCTTCTTCTTCCTGTTCCTCCTCTTCTTCTTCTTATAATTATTATTATTCATATTCTTCATCTTCTTCTCCTTCTTCTCCTTCAACTTTTCCTTTTTCTCATTCTTCTTCTCCTTCGTTCTCTTCTTCTTCTTCTTCTCATTCTTCTTCTCTTTCTTCCTCTCCTTCCTCTTCATCTTTTTTTTCTTATGTTTTCTTCTTCTTCGTTGTCTTCTTCTTCATCTTCCTCTTATTCTTCTTCTTTTTCTTCTTCTTCTTCTACTTCTTCCTCTTCTACTTCTTTTTCTTCTACTTCTTCTTCTTCCTTTTCTTCTTCTTCTTCTTACTCAACTTCTTCTTCTTCTTTTTCTTCCACTTCTTCTTCTTCTTCTTCTTCATCTTCTTCTTCTTCTATTTCTTCTTCTTCTTCTTCTTCTTCTTCATCTTATTCTTCAACTTCTTCTCCTTCTTCTTCTTAAACTTTTACTTTTTCTCCTTCTTCTTCTACTTCTTCCTCTTCTTCTTCTTCTTCTTCTTCTTCTAATTCTTCTTCTCTTTCTTCTTCTCCTTCTTCTTCATCTTTTTTTTGTCATTGTTTCCTTCTTCTTCTTCTTTGTCTTCTTCTTGATCTTCCACTTCTTCTTCTTTTTCTTCATCTTCTTCTTACTCAACTTCTTATTCTTTTTCTTCGTCTACCACTTCTTCTAAATCTTCTTCTTCTTCATCTTCTTCTTCTTCTTCTTCACCTTCTTCTTCGTCATCATCTTCTTTTTCATTTTCACCTTCTTCCTTCTTCTCCTACTTTTTTGTCTTCTCCTTCTTCTTCTTCTTCTTCTCCTTCTTCTTCTTCTTCTTCTTCTTCTAAAACTTCATCGTCTTCTACTTCATCTACTTCTTCTTCTTCTTCTTCATAATCTTCTTCTTCTTCTCCTCCTTCTCCTTCAACTTCTTCTTTTTCTTCTTCTTCTTCTTCTTTATCATCATCATCTTCTTCTTCTTCTTCTTCTTATTCCTCCTCTTCTTCTTCTTCTTTTTCTTTTCCTTTTTCTTTTTTTCATTTTCTTCTTCTTTTTCTTATACTTTTTCTTCTTCTCCTCTTTCTTCTTCTTCTCCTTCTTCTTCTTGTACTTCTTCTTTTTCTCCTTCTTCTTCGTCTTTTTAAGTCTTCTTCTTCCTCTCCTTCTTCTTCACCTTCTTCTTCTTCTTCCACCTCTTCTTTCTCCTCGTATTCTCCTGCTACTTCTACTTCTTCTTCTTCTTCTTCTTCCACATCTTCTTCTTCTAGTTCTTTTTCTTCTTCTTCTTCTTCTTCTTCTTCTTATTCTTCTTTTTCTTCTTATTCCTCTTCCAGTTCCTCTTGTTCTTCTTCTTCTTCTTCTTCTCCTTAATCTTCTTCCTCTTCTTTTTCTTCCACTTCTTCATCCACTTCTTCATGATCTTCCTCTTCTTCTGTTTCTTCTCCTTCTCCCTCTTCTTCTTCTACTCTACTTCTTCTTCTTCTTCTTCTTCTTCTTCTTCTTATTCATCTTCTTCTTCTTTGTTTTCTTCTTCTTCTTCATCTTCATCCTCTTCTTCTTCTTCTTCTTATTATTATTATTATTATTATTATTATTATTATTATTATTAGTGTTCATTTTCTTCTTCTTCTTCCTCCTTCCTCCTTTTCTTCCTCTTCTTCTTCTTCTTCTTCTCCTTCCTCTTCTTCTTCTTCTTTTTCTTTTCTTCTTCTAATTCTTCTACTCACACTTCTTCTTCTTCTTCTACTTCTACTACTTTTCTTTCTTCTTCTACATCATCATCATCTTCTCCTACTCCTCTCTTTGTTCTTCTTCTTCTTCCTCCTCCACTTCCTCCTCCACTTTCTCCAAGTTGTTCTTCTTCTTCTTGTTCTTCTCCTTCTTCTCCCACATCTTCTTCTTCTTCTTCTTCTTCTTCTTCTTCTTCTTCTTCTTCTCCTTCTTCTTTTTCTTCTTCAACTTCTTCTTCTTTATCTTCCAGTCCTTCTTCTTCTTTTCTTTCTTCTTCTTCATCATCTACAACTAATTCTTCTTCTTCTTCTTCTTCTTCTTCATTTGCGTCTTCCTCTTTTTCTTCTTCTTCTTGTTCTTCTTCTTCTTGTTCTTGTTCTTGTTCTTCTACTACTACTACTACTACTTCCTTTTCTTCTTCTTCTTCTTCTTCTTGTTCTTCCTCTTCTTCTTCTTCTTCATCTTCTTCTTATTCTACTTCTTCTTCTTCTACTTACCCTTCTTATGCTTCTTCTTTTTCTTCTTCTTCTTCTTCTTCTTCTTCTTCTTCCTCTTCTTCATCTTCTACTACTTCTTCTTCTTCTTCATCTTCTTCTTCTTTGTCAACATTATCATCTTATTCTTCTTATTATTATTATTATTATTATTATTATTATTGTTATTATTCTTCTTCTTCTTCTTCTTTTTCTTTTTCATCTTTTTCTTCTTCTTCTTCTCCAACTTCTTCTTCTTCTTCTTCTTCTTCTGTTGCTACTTTTATTTCTTCTTCTGCATCATCATCATCTTGTCTGACTTCAACTTGTTCTTCTTCTTCTTCTTCATCTTCCTCCTCTACTTCTTCTTCTTCTTCTCCTCCTCCTTGTTCTCCAACATGTTCTTCTTCCTCTTCTTCCTCTCCTCCTTCTCCCACATCTTCTTCTTCATCATCTTCTTCTTCTTCTTCATGCTCTTCTTCTCCTCCTTCTTCTTCTTCTTCAACTTCTTCTTCTTTATCTTCTAGTCCTTCTTCTTTTGCTTCTTTTCTTTCTTCTCCTTCTTCTTCATCTACTTCTTCTCCTTCTTCTTCTCACTCTTGTTCTCCTTCATGTTCTCTTTTTTCTTTTTCTCCTTCTTCTTCTTCTTTGCCTTCTTCTTCTTATTATTCTTCTTCTTTTTGTTCTTCTTCTCATTCTTCTTCTTTTTCTTCTTCTTCTTCTTCTTCTTCTTCTTCTTCTTCTACATCTTCTTTTGCTTCATGTCTTTTTTCAACTTCTTCTTCTTAATCATCTTCTCCTTGTTCATCTTTTTATTCTTGTTCCTCTTCTTCTTCTTCTTCTTCATCTTCATCTTCCCTTTCTTCTTCTTTTTCTTTTCTTCAACTTCTTATTCTTCTTCTTCTTCTTCTTCTTTTTTCTATTCTTCATCTTCTTCTTCTTTTTCTTCTACTTCTATTTTTTCTTCTTCTTCATCTTCTTCTTTCTCTCCTTCTTCTTGTTCTTCATCATCATCATCTTCTTCTTCTTATTCTTCTTCATCGTCATCTTATTCTTCTTTTATTTCTACTTATTTCTCTTTTTTGTTTTCTTCTCCTTCTTTTTCTTCTACTTCTTTTTTTTCCTTCTTCATCATCTTCTTCTTCTTCTTCTTCTCTTTCTTCTTCTTAATGTTCTTATTC
>JAIUJO010002043.1:107500-125000 GCA_023846275.1 Vanilla planifolia | reverse complement strand
TTCTTCTTCTTCTCCTCCTCCTCCTTCTCTTTCTTCTTCTTCTTCTTCTTCTTCATCGTCTTCTTTTTTTTCTTCTTGTTCTTCCTCTTTCTCTTCTTGCTCATCATCCTCTTCTTCTTGTTGTTGTTTTTCTTGTTCTTTTTCTTCTTCTTCTTCTTCTTACTCATCTACTTCTTCTTCATCATTTTCTTCTTGAAACTTCTTCTTCTTCTTTTTCTTCTTTTTCTTCTTCTTCTACTTTTTCTTCTTCTTCTTCTTCCCCTTCTTCTTTGTCATCTTCAACTTTTTCTTCATCATCTTTTTCTTCTTCCTCTTCTTCTTCTTCTTCTTCTTCTTCTTCTTCTCCTTCTTCTTTGCCATTTTCTTCTTCTTCTTCTTCTTCTTAAACTTTTTCGTCTTCTACTTCTTCTTCTTCATCATCTTCTTCTTCTTCATCTTCTTCTTCTCGTTCTTGTTCTTTTTCTTCTCCTTCACCTTCTTCTTCTTCTTCTTCTTCTTCTTCTTCTTCTTCTTTATCGTTATCATCATCATCATCTTCTTCTTCTTCTTCTTCTTCTTCTTCTTCTGCTTCTTCCCCCTTCTTCTCATTCTTCTTCATCTTCTTCTTCTGCTTCTACTTCTTCTTCTCCTCCTTCTTCTACTTCTTCTTCTTCTCCTTGTTCGTCTTCTCTATCTTTTTCTTCTTCTCGATCTCCTTCTTCATCATCTTCAGCTTCTTCTTCTTCACCTTCTTCTTCTTCTTCTTCTTCTTCTTCTTTATCTACTTTATCTTCTTCCCCTTCCTCTTCTTCTTCTTCTTCTTCTTCTTCTACTTCTACTTCTACATCTTCTTCTACTCCTTCTTGTTCTTCTTCTTCTTCTTCTTCTTCTTCTTCTTCTACTTCCTCTTCTTCTTTGTCTTTTCGAGTCTTCTTCTTCTTCTTCTTTAACTTCTTCTTCTTTTTGAACTTCTTCTTCTTCTACTACTACTACTACTACTACTACTACTACTTCTTCTTCTTCCTCTTCTTCTTCCTCTTCTTCATCCTCTTCTTCTTCTTCAACTTCCACTTCTTCTTCTCTTCTTTGTCTTCTTTCTTTATCATCTTCTTCTTTTTTTTCTTCTTTTTTTCTTCTTCTTCTTCTTCTTCTTCTTCTTCATCTTCTTCTTATTCATCTTTTTTGTCTTCTTCCACTTCTTCTTCCTCCTCTTCTTTTTCTTCTTTTAACTCTTCTTCTTCTTCTTCTTCATCTTCTTCCTTTTTTTCTTTTTCTTCTTCTTCTTCTTCTTCTTTTTATTTTTCTTTTTCTTCGTCCTTTACTTCTTCTTCATCTTCGTACTTTTCTTCTTCTTCTTCTTCTTCTTCTTCTTCTTCTTCTCCCTCCTCCTCCTCCTTTTCTTCCAAAACTTCTTCCACTTCTTCTTCCAATTCTTCTTCTTCTCTTTCTTCTTCTTCTTTTTCCCCATCTTCTTCCCATTCTTCTTCTCAATCTTCATCTTCTTCTAAATTTTCTTGTTCTTTTCCTTCTTCTTCTTGTTCATTCTCTACTTCTTCTTCTTCTCCATTAAGGTTTTCTCCTTCTTTTTCTTATTCTTCTATTACTTCTTCTTCTTTTTCCACTTCAACTTCTTCTCGTCCTTCTTTTTCTTCTTCTTCTTCTTCTTCTTCTTCTTCTTCTTCTTCTACTTCTTCTCTTTGACATCATCTTCTTCTTGTACTTCTACTTCTATTTCTTCATCCTCTTCCTCTTCTTCTTCTTCTTCTCCCTCGTCTTCTACTTCTTCTCCATCATCTCCTTCTTCTTCATCTTCTTCGTCTTCTTCTTGTTCTTCTCTCCTTCTCCTTCTCCTTCATCTTTTCCTTCTTCATCTCCTTTTTTTCTCTTTTTCTTCTTGTTCTTGTTCTTCTTCTTCTTCTTCCTCTTCTTCTTTCTCCTTTTCGTCTTCTTTTTTTCTTCTTCTTCCTCTTCTTCTTCTTCTTCTTCTTCTTCTTCTCCTTCTTCTTCTCCTTCTCCAACTTCTTCTTCCTCATCTTCTACTTCTTCTACTTCTCTTTTATCTTCTTCATCTTCTTCTCCTTCATCTTCTTCTTGTTCTTCTCTTCTTCTCGTTCTTTTTCTTCTTCTTCTTCTTCATCCTTTCCTTCTTCTTCTTCTTCTTCTTCTTCTTTCTTTTCTTCTTCATTATCTTCTTCTTCTTTTTCTTTGTCGTCTTCTTCTTTTTAATGTTGTTCTTCTTCTTCATCATCATCATCTTCTTCTTCTACTTCTTCTTCTTCTTCATCTTCTTCTCCTTCTTCTTCATCATCTTCTTCTTCTACTTCTTCTGCTTCATTATTTTCTTATTCTGCTTCTTTTTCTTCTTCTTCCTCTTCTTCTTCTTCTTATTCTTCTTATTCTTCTTTTTCTTCATCTTCCACTTCTTCTTCTTCTTCTTCTTCTTCTTCTTCTTCCTCTTCTTCTTCATCTTCTTCATCTTCTTCATCTTCTTCTTCTTCTTCTCCATCTTCTTCTTCATCATCTTCTTTTTCTTCTTCTTCTTCTTCTTCTTCTTTTTCCTCTCCTTCTTCTTTTTCCTCGGTTTCTCCTTCTTCCTTTTCTAATTATTATTATTACTATTATTATTATTATTATCATTATTATTTTTCATATTCTACATCTTCTTCTCCTTCTCCTCCTTCTCCTTCTTCTTCTTCTCGTTCTTCTTTTTCTTCTTCTTCTTGTTCTTCTCCTTCTTCTTTGTCCCCTTCATCTCCTTTTTCATCTTCTTCTTCTTCTTCTTCCTCTTCTTCTTATTCCTCTTCTTTGTATTCTTCTTCGTGTTCTTCTTCTCCTCCTCCTCCTCCTCCTCCTCCTTATTCTTTATCTTTTTCTTCTTCTTCTTTTTCTTTATTTTCTTCTTCTTCTTCATCTTGTCCCCTACTTCTTCTCCCTCTTCTTCTTCTTCTTCTTCTTCTTCCTCCTCTTCTTCATCTTCTCCCCGTACTATTCTTCTTCTTCTCCTCCATTTTCTGGTTCTTCTACTACTCGTCTACTTCTTCCTTGTCTTCCTCTTCTTCTTATTAATCTTTTTCTTCATCTTCTTCTTCTTCTTCTTTATCTTCTTCTTCTTCTACTACTTCTTCATCATAACCTTCTTCTTCTTCTTCCTCTTCTTCTTCTTCTTCTTTTCTTCTTTTTCTTCCTCTTCTTCTTCTTCTCCTTCTTCTTTATTTTCTTCTTCTTCTTCCTGTTCTTCATCTTCTTCCTTGTGTTCTTCTTCTTCTTCTACTTCTTCTCCTTCTTCTTGTTCATCAACTTCTTCTTCTTCTTCTTCATCTTCTTCTTCAACTACTTCGTCTTTGCCTTCTTCTTCTTCCTCATCTACTTCTTCATGATCTTCTTCCTCTTCTTCATTTTCATCTTCATCTTCCTCTTCTTATTCTTCTTTTCCTTCTACAACTTCTACTTCTTCATCTGCATTTTCTTCTTCTCTTTCTCCTTCTTCTTGTTCTTCTTCTTCTTCTTCTTTTTCTTCTTCTTCTTCTTCTACTTGTTCCTCATCATCTTCTTCTTCTTCTTTCATCTTCTTCTCCTACTTTTTATTCTTCATATTCTTCTTATTCTTCTTCTTCTTCTTCTTCTTCTGCTTCTTCTTCTTCCTCCTCTTCTTCTTCTTCCTCCTCTTCTTCTTCTTTTCCTCTTCTTTATCAAGACCATCATCATCATCTTCTTCTTCTACTTCTTCTCTTTCATCATCAATTTCTTCTTCTTCTTCCACTTCTTCTTATTATTATTTTCCATCTTCTTCTTCTTCTTCTTCTGCTTCTTATCCTTCATCTTCTACTTCTTCTTCATCGTCTTCTTCTTCTTCCTCTTCTTCTTCTTTTCCTTCTACTCTTTCTCCTTCTTCAACTTCTTTTTCTTGTTCTCCATCTTCTTCTTCTTCTTCTTTCTCATTTTCTTCCCCATCCTTTTATTCTTCATCTTCTTCTTCTATTCCTCTTGTTCTTCATTTTCTTCTTCTTCTTTTCCTTATTCTTCTTCTTCTACTTCTTCTTCTTCTACTTCTTCTTCTTCTTCTTCTTCTTCTTCTTCTTCTTCTTCTACTTCTTCACATCATCATCATCATCATCTTCTTCTTCTACTACTATTTCTTCTTCTTTTTCTTCATTCTTTTCTTCATCTTTTTGTTCTTCTTCACCTTCTTCTATGCCTTCCTTTTCTTCTTCTTCTTTTACTACTTCGTCTTCGTCTTCTTCTTCTTCCTCCTCTGCTTCCACTTCTTCTTCTTCTTAATCATGTTCTTCTTCTTCATCATCATCATCTTCTTCTTCTTCTTCTATGTCTTCTTCTTCTTCCCCTGCTTATCCCTCTTCTTCTTCTTCTTTTACTTTTCCTTCTTCTTCTTCTTCTCAATCTTCTTCCCCTTTATGTTTTTGTTCTTCTTGTTCTTTTACTTCTTCTTCTTGTTCGTCTTTTACTTTTCCTTCTTCTTCTTCTCAATCTTCTTCCCCTTTATGTTTTTGTTCTTCTTGCTCTTTTACTTCTTCTTCTTCTTCTTCTTTTAATTCATCTTCTTACTCTTTTTTTTCTTCATCTTCAACTTTATATTCATCTTCTTCATCATCATCATCATCTTCTTCTTCTTCTACTTTTTCTTCTTCTACTACTTAATCTTCTTATCCTTTTTTTTCTTCTTGATAATCTTCTTCTTCCTCTTCTTCCACTTCTTCCTTCTTCTTTTTCTTCTTCTTCTCCTTCTTCTTCAACTTCTTTTACATCACCATCTTCTCCTTCTTCTTCTTCTTCTACTTCTTCTTTTTCTTCTTCTTCTTCTTCTTCTTCTTCTTCTTTGTCATCTTCTTCTTCCACTTGTTCTTCTTCTTCTTCTTCTTCTTCTACTTCTTCTTCTTCTACTACTACTACTTCTTCTCCTTCTTCTTCATCTTCTTCTTCTTCTACTTCATCTTCCTCGTGTTCTTCTTTCTCTTGTTCATCTTCGTCTTGTTTTTCTTTCACCGCTTTTTCTTTCGTCTTCTTCTACTTCTTCTTGTTCTTCTCCTTCTTATTTGTCCCTTTCTTCATCTTCTTTTTCATCTTCTTCTTCTTCTTCGTCTTCTTCTTCTTACTCCTCCTTTTTGTATTCTTCTTCGCCTTCTTCTTCTCCTCCTTCTCCTCCTCCTCCTCCTTGTTCTTCGCCTTTTTCTTCTTCTTCTTCTTCTTCTTTATTTACTTCTACTTTTTCATCTTCTCCCCTTCTTCTTCTTCTCCCTCTTCTTCTTCTTCTGCTTCTTCTTCTTCCTCCTCATGTTCTTCTTCTTTCCCTACTCTTCTTCTTCTTTTTCTCCTTTTCCTTGTTCTTCTTCTACTACTTCGTCTACCTCTTCCTTGCCTTCCTCTTCTTCTTCTTAATCTTCTTCTTCTTCTTCTTCTTCTTTATCTTCTTCTTCTCCTACTACTTCTTCATCATAATCTTCTTCTTCTTCTTCTTCTTCTTCTTCTGCTTCTTCTTTTCTTCTTTTTCTTTTTCTTCTTCTTCTCCTTCTTCATTTGCTTCTTCTTCTTGTTGTTCTACATCTTCTTCCTTGTGTTCTTCTTCTTCTAATACTTGTTCACCTTCTTCTTGTTCATCAAATTCTTCATCTTCTTCTTCGTCTTCTTCTTCTTCTACTTCTTCTTCGCCTTCTTCTTCTGTCTCATCTAGTAGTTCTTTATCTTCTTCTTCTTCTTCTTCATTTTCATCTTCATCTTCCTCTTCTTATTCTTCTATTCCTTCTACAACTTCTACTTTTTCTTCACCTTCTTTTTCTTCTTCTCCTTCTCCTTCTTCTTCTTCTTCTTCTTCTTCTTTTTCTTCTTCTTCTTCTTGTTCTTTCATCTTCTTCTCTGTCTTTTTCTTCTTCATATTCTTCTTCTTATTCTTCTTCTTCTTCTTCTTCTTCTTTTTCTTCTTCTTCTTCTCCTTCTTCTTCTTCTTCTTCTTCTTCTTCTTCTTCTGCTTCTTCCTCTTCCTCTTCTTCTTCTTCCTCCCCTTCTTCTTCTTCTTCCTCTTCCCCTTCTTCCTCCTCTTCTTCTTCTTCTTCCTCTTCTTCATCAAGACCATCATCATCATCTTCTTCTTCTACTTCTTCTCTTTCATCATCCTCAACTTCTTCTTCTTCTTCTTCTTCTTCTTCTTTTAATCTTCACCTCTTCTTTTCCCTTTTCTTCTTCTTCGTCTTCTTGTTCTTCTTCTTCCTCTTCCTCTTCCTCTTCTTCTTCATTTTCTTCTTCTTCTTCATCTTCTTCCTCATCCTCTTTTTCTTCTTCTTCTTCTTCTTCTTCTTCTTCTTTTTCTTCTTCTTCTTCTTCTCCTTCTTCTTCTTTTCCTTCTTTTTCTTCTTCTTCTTCTTCTCCTTTTTTTATTAATTATAATCTTCTTCTTCTTCCTCTTCTTCTTCTTTTTCATCATCATCTTCTCCTTCTTCTTCTTCTTTTACTACTTCTTTATCTTCTTCTTATTCTTCTTTTTTGTTATCTTCTTCTACTACTTCTTTTTCTTCATCTTCCACTTCTTCTTCTTCTTCTCCTTCTTCTTTTTCTTCTTCTTTTTCTACTTCATCATCTTTGCCCTCTTCTACTTCTTCTTCCTCATGTTCTTCTTTCTCTTGTTTATCTTTGTCTTCTTTTTCTTGCACTTCTTTTTCTTTACTCTTCTTGTTCTTCTTCTTCTTCTTTGTCCCCTTCTTCATCTTTTTTTTCATCTTCTTCTTCTTCTTCTTCGTCCACTTCTTCTTCTTCTTATTATTATTATTCTTCATCATCATCTTCTTCTTTTTCTTCTTCTTCTTCTCTTACTCCTCCTCCTCCTCCTTCTTCATCTTCTTTTTTGTGTTCTTCTTCTTCTTCTACTTCTTTGTCTTCTTCTTCTTCTTCAACTTCTTCTTCTACTTCGTCTTATTCTTCTTCTTCTTCTACAGCTTCTTCTTCCTCCTCTTCTTCTTCTTCTTGATCTCCTTCTTCTTGTTCTTCTTCTTCTTCTTCTTCTTCTTCTTCCTCCTCTTCCTCTTCATCTTCTTCTTCTTTTTCTTCTTCTTTTCCTTCTGCACCTTCTTCTTCGTCTTCACCTTCTTTTTCTTCTTCTCCTTCTTCTTCTTCTTCTTCTTCTTATTCTTCTTCTTCTTCTTTTTCATCTTCTTCTCCTTCTTTTTCTTCTTCATCTTCTTCTTCTTCTTATTCTTCTTCTCCTTCATCTTTTTCTTCTTATTCTTCTCCTTCTTCTTCTTCTTCTTCTTCTTGTTTTTTTCTTCTTCTTCTTCCTCTTCTTCTTCTTCTTCTTCTTCTTCTTCATCATGACCATGATCATCATCATCATCTTCTTCTTCTTCTCCTTCATTATCAACAACTTCTTCTACTTTTTCTTCTTCCTCTTCTTTTTCTTTTTCGTCATCATCTTCTTTTTCTTCTAGTTCTTCATCGTCTTCTTCTTCTTCTTCTTTCTCTTCTTCCTCGTCTTCATCATCTTCTTTGTTGTCCTCTTCTTCTTCTTCTTCCTCCTCTTCTTCTTCTTCTTTTACTTCTTCTTCTTCTTCTCCTTCACCCTCCTTTTTTCTTCTTCTTCATCTTCTTCTTCTCCTCCTCCTGCTTCTTCTTCTTTTTCTTCTCCTTCTTCTTTTTCAACTTCTTCTCCTTCTTCTCCTTCTTCTGCTTCACTTTATTCTTCTTCTTCTTCTTCTTCTCCATCTTTTTCACCTTTAGCTTTTCCAACTTCTTTTGCTTATACATCTTCTTCTTCTTCTTCTTCTTCTTCTTCTTCTTTATCGTTTTCCTCTTCTTCTACTCCTTGTTCTTCTTCTTCTTTTTCTTGCTTTTCTTCATCATCGTCAACATCTTCTTCTTCTCCTTCTTCTTCTTCTTCTTCATCTTCTTCACCTTCTTGTTCTACTTCATGAACAATTTGTTCATCCTCTTCTTCTTCCTTTTTATCTTCTTCTTTCTCATTATCATCATGTTCGTCTTCTTCTTCTTCTTCTTCTTTATCTTCTTCTTTTTCTTCTTCTTCTTGATCTTCTTTTTCTTCCTCTTCATCTTCTTCTTCTTTTTCTTCTCTTTCTTGTTTTTTTTTCTACTACTTCTTGTTCTTCTCCTTCTTCTTTGTCTTCTTCATCTTCTTCTGCTTCTTCTTCCTCATGTTCTTCTTCCTCTTTTACATCTTCGTCTTCTTTTTATTGTTCTTCTTCTTTGTGTCCTTCTTCGTCTTCATCTTCTTCTTCTTCTATTTCATCGTCTTCATCTTCTTCTACTTCTTCTTTCTATTCTTATTCTTCTTCATCTTCTTCTCCTCCTCCTTCTTCCCCTCATTCATCTACTCCTTCCTCATCTTCATCTTCTTTTTCTTCATATTCTTCTTCTTCTTCTTCTTCTTCTTGCTCTTCTTCTTTATCTTCTTCTTCGTCTTCATCTTCTTCTCCTACTTCTCCTTGCCCCTCTTCTTCTTCTTCTTCTTCTTCTCCTCCTCCTCCTCCTCCTCTACTCTTCATCTTCATCTTCTTCTTTTACTACTACTACTTCCACTTTTTTTGACTTTGTCTTCTTCTTCCTCCTCTTTATCATCTACTTTATCTTCTTCTTCTTCATCTCCTTCTTCTTCTTGCTCTTCTTTTTCTTATTTTTTGTCTTCTTCTTCTTCTTCTTCTTCTTCTCCTTCTTCATCTTCTTCTTCTTCTTCATCTTCTTCTTCTTCTCCTTCTTGTTCTTATTTTTCTACTTCTTCTCCTTCTTTTCCTTCTACTCTTTTTCCTTCTTCACCTTCTTTTTCTTCTTCTCCATCTTCCTGTTCTTCTTCTTCTTTCTCGTCTTCTTCCCCTTCTTTTCTTCTTCATCTTCTTATTATTGTTCTTCTTCTTCTTCTTCGTTTTTATCTTCATCTTCTCCTTCTTCCTCTTCTAATGTTGCTGCTTCTTCATCTTCTTCTACCTCTTCTTCTTCTTCTTCACATCATCATCATCATCATCTTCTTCTTCTACTACTACTTCTTCTTGTTCTTCTTTATCCTTTGTCTACTTCTTCTTCCTTCTATACTTCTTCTTCTTCTTCTCCATTAAAGTTTTCTCCTTCTTGCTCTTATTCTTCTATTACTTCTTTTTTTCTGCTTCATCTTCTTCTTCTTCTCCTTCTTCTTCTTCTTCTTCTTCTCTTTCTACTACCTCTTCTTGTTCTTGTTCTTCTTCTTCTTCTTTTTTTTTTTACTTTTTCTTCATTATCTTCTTCTTTTTCTTTTTATTCATCCTCTTTAACTTCTTCTTCTTCTTCTATTCCTTCCACTTCTTCTTCTTCTTGTTCTTGTTCTTCTTCTTCTTATTCTTCTTCTTCTTCATCTTACACTTCTTCTTCTTCTTCTTCTTCTTCTTCTTCTTCCTCTTCTTCTTCTTCTTCTTCTTCTTCTTCTTCTTCATCTCCTTATTCTTTTTCCTCTGTTTCTCATTCTTCCTTTTCTTCTTCTTCTTCTTCTTATTATTATTATTATTATTATTATTATTATTCTACATCTTCTTCTCCTTCTCCACTTTCTCGCTCTTCTTCTTCTCGTTCTTCTTTTTCTTCTTCTTCTTCTCCTTCTTCTTTGTCTTCTTTTTTTCCTTCTTCTTTTTCTTCTACCTCTTTTTCTTTTTCTACTACTACTTTTTCTTCATCTTCTTCATAATCTTCTTCTTGCTCTTCTTTTACTTCTTTTTCTTCCTTTTTGTCTTCTTCTTGAACTACTTCTAGTTCTTCTTCTTCAACTTCTTCCTCTTCTTCTTCTTCTTCTACTTCTTCTTCCTCTTCGACATCCTCTTCTTCATGTACTACTTCTATTTCTTCTTCCTCTTCCTCTTCTTCTTCTTCTTCTTCTCCTTCGTCTTCTACTTCTTCTCCTTCATCTCCTTCTTCTTCATCTTCTTCGTCTTCTTCTTCTTCTTCTCTCATTCTCCTTCTCCTTCTTTGCCCTCTTCGTCTCCTTCTTCTTCTCTTTATCTTTTTCTTCTTCTTCTTCTTCTTCTTCTTCTTCTTATTCTTATTCTTCTTCCTCTTCGTCTTCCTTTTTTCTTCTTCTTCCTCTTCTTCTTCTTCTTCTCCTTTTTCTCCTTCTTCTTCTCCTTCTTCATCTTCTTCTTCCTCATCTTCTACTTCTTCTTCTACTACTCTTTTTTCTTCTTCATCTTCTTCTCCTTCATCTTCGTCTTGTTCTTCTCTTCTTCTCCTTCTTTTTCTTCTTCTTCTTCTTCTTCTTCTTCTTCCTTTTCTTCTTCATCATTGTATTCTTTTTCTTCGTCATCTTCTTCTCTTTCCTCATGTTCTTCTTCTTCATCTACATCATCTTCTTCTTCTACTTCTTCTTCTTCTTCTTCTTCTTTTTCTCCTTCTTCTTCATCATCTTCTTCTTCTACTTCTTCTGCTTCTTTATTTTCTTATTCCACTTCTTCTTTTTCTTGTTCTGCCTCTTCTTCTTCTTCTTCTTCTTGATCTTCTTCTTCTTCTGCTGCTTCTTCTTCTTCTTCTCCTTGTTCTTCTTCTCCATTTTCATCTTTAGTTCCTTCTCCTTCCACTTCTCCTTCTTCTCCTTCTTCTTCTTTTTCTTCCTCTTCTTCTTCTTTTCCTTCTTCTTCTTCTTCATCATCTTCTTCTTCTTCTTTTCTTTCTCCTTCTTCTTCTTCTTCTTTTTCTTCATCTTCTTCTCTTTCTTCTTTATCTTCTTCCTTTTCATCAATATTATCTTATACTTCTTCTACTTCTTCATCATCTTCTTCTCCTTCCTCTTCATCTTCTTCATCTTCTTCACCTTCTTCTACATCTTCTTCTTCTTCTTCTTCTTCTTTATCTTCTTCTTCTTCATTTTCATCATCATCATCAACCTCTTCTTCTTCTTCTTCTTTCTCTTCTTCTTCTTCCTCTTCTTCTTCTTCAACTTCTTCTTCGTCTTCCTCTTCGTCTTTTTCTGTCTTCTGCTTCTTCTTTTACTCCTTCTTCTTCTTCTTCTACTTCTCCTTCTCCCTCTTCTTCTCCATCTTCTTCTCCTTCTCCGACTTCTTTTACTTCTTCTTCTTCTACAACTCATTTTTTCCTTCTTCTTCTTCTCCTTCATCATCTTCTTCTACTTCTCCTTCTACTTCCCCCTCTTCTCCTACTTCTCCTCTGACTTCTTCTTTTTCTTCTTGCCAATGTTCTTTTCCTTCTTGTTCTTCTTCTTCTTCTCCTCCTTTTCCTTCTTCTCTTCACTCTCCATCTTGGACTTCTTCTTCTTATTCTTATTCTTCTTCTTCTTCTTCTTCTTCATCATTTTCTTCGTCCTCTTCTTCATCCACTTCTTCTTCTTCTTCTTCTTCTTCTTCTTCTTCTCCTCCTCCTCCTCTTCCTTCTAAATCTTCTTCTTCCTCTATTTGTTCTTAGTCATGTTCTTCTCTTTCTTCTTCTTCTTCTTCATTATCATCAACTTTTCCTCCTTCTTCTTCTACAACTACATCTTCTTCTTCTTCTTCTTCTTTTTCTTTCTTCTTTTTCTATCTTCTTCTTCTTCTTCTTTTGCTTCTTGTTCTTCTTGTTCATCTTCCTTGTGTTATACTCCTTCTTCTTCTACTTCTTTGCATTCTTCTTCATCATCTTCTTCTTCTTCTTATTTTTCATCTTCTTCTTCTTCTTCTTCTTCATCTTCTTCTTCTTCACTTCTTCGTCTTCTTCTTCTTATTTTTCATCATCTTCTTCTTCTTCTTTTTCTCATCTTTCATCTTTTATTTCTTCTTCATCTTCTTCTTCTTCTTCCTCTTCATCTTCCTCTTCTTCTTCTTTTCCTTCTACTCTTTCTACTTCTTCACCTTTTTTGTCTTTTCTCCATCTTCTTCTTCTTCTTCTAATAATAATAATCTACTTCCCTTTCTATTTATTCTTCATCTTCTTCTTTGTTTTCTTCTTCTTTTCCTTGTTCTTCTTCTTCTACTGCTTCTTCTTCTTCTTCTTCTTCTTCTTCTTCTTCTTCGTCTTCTTATTCTTATTTTTCTTCTTCTTCACATCATCACCATCCTCATCATCTTCTTCTTCTACTACTTCTTCTTCATTCTTTTCTTCTTCTTGTTCTTCTTCTCCTCGTTCTTTGCCTTCGTTTACTTCATCTTCTTCTTCTTCTTCTTTTTCATCTTCTTCTTCTTCATCTTCTTCCTCTTCTACCTCTTCTTCTTCTTCTTAATCGTGTTCTTCTTCTTCATCTTCTTCTTCTTCTTCTTCTTCTTCTTCTTCTTTTTCTTCTACTTCTTCTTCTTCTTCTTCCCCACCTAATCCCTCTTCTTCTTCTTCTTCTTCTTCTTCTTCTCCTTCTCCTTCTTCTTCTTCAACTTAATCTCGTTCTACTGCTACTTCTACTTCTCCTACTTCTCCTTCTTCTTCATCTCAATCTTCTTCTCCTTTATGTTTTTGTTCTTCTTCTTCTTCTTTTACTTCATCTTCATACTCTTGTTTTTCTTCATCTTCTTCTTTATCTTCATCATCATCATCATCATCTTCTTCTTTTTCTTCTTCTTCTTTTACTAATACTTAATCTACTTCTCATTTTTTTCTTCTTTATAATCTTCTTCTTCCTCTTCTCCCACATCTTCTTCTTCTCCTTTTTCTTTTTCTTCTCCTTCTTCTTCTTTTTCTTCTTCATCATCATCATCTTCTCCTTCTTCTTCTTCTTCTTCTTCGTCTTCTTCTTCTTGTTTTTCTTCTTCTTCTTCTAGAACTTCTTCTTCTTCTTCTTCTTCTACTACTACTACTTCTTCCTCATGTTCTTCTTTCTCTTGTTTATCTTCGCCATCTTTTGCTTGCACTTCTTTTTCCTTAGTCTTCTTCTACTTCTTCTTGTTCTTCTCCTTCTTCTTTGCCCCCTTCTTCATCTCCTTTTTCTTCTTCTTCTTCTTCTTCTTCTTCTTCTTCATCCTCTTCTTCTTATTCCTCTTCTTTGTATTCTTCTTCGTGTTCTTCTTCTCCTCCTCCTCCTCCTCCTCCTTGTTCTTCATCTTTTTCTTCTTCTTCTTCTTCTTCTTTATTTTCTTCTTCTTCTTCATCATCTCCCCTACTTCTTCTCCCTCTTCTTCTTCTTCTTCTTCTTCTTCCTCTTCTTCATCTTCTTCCCCTACTATTCTTCTTCTTCTCCTCCTTTTTCTGGTTTTTCTTCTACTACTTCGTCTACTTCTTCCTTGTCTTCCTCTTCTTCTTATTAATCTTTTTCTTCATCTTCTTCTTCTTCTTCTTCTTCTTTATCTTCTTCTTCTTCTACTTCTTCATCATAACCTTCTTCTTCTTCTTACTCTTCTTCTTCTTCTTCTTCTTCTTCTTCTTCTTCTTCTTTTCTTCTTTTTCTTCGTCTTCTTCTTCTTCTCCTTCTACTTTATTTGCTTCTTCTTCTTCTTATTCTTCAACTTCTTCCTTGTGTTCTTCTTCTTCTTCTACTTCTTCTCCTTCTTCTTGTTCATCAACTTCTTCTTCTTCTTCTTCGTCTTCTTCTTTAACTACTTCATCTTCGCCTTCTTCTTCTTCCTCATCTACTTCTTCATGATCTTCTTCCTCATCTTCATTTTCATCTTCATCTTCCTCTTCTTATTCTTCTTTTCCTTCTACAACTTCTACTTCTTCTTCATCTTCTTTTTCTTCTTCTCCTTCTCCTTCTTCTTCTTCTTCTTCTTCTTCTTCTTTTTCTTCTTCTTCTTCTTCTTCTACTTCTTCTTCATCATCTTCTTCTTCTTCTTCTTCCTTCATCTTCTTCTCCTACTTTTTATTCTTCATATTCTTCTTATTCTTCTTCTTCTTCTTCCTCTTCTTTTTCTTCTTCTTCTTCTTCTCCTTCTTCTTCTTCATCTTCTTCTTTTTCTGCTTCTTCTTCTTCCTCCTCTTCTTCTTCATCCTTCTCTTCTTCTTTTTTCCTCTTCTTTATCAAGACCATCATCATCATCATCTTCTTCTTCTTCTTCTTCTTCTTCTTCTCCTTCTTCTTCTTCTTTGTAATCTTCTTCATCTTCTTTTTTCTCTTCTTCTTCTTCTTCTTCTTTTCCTTCTACTCTTGCTCCTTCCTCACCTTCTTTTTCTTCTTCTCCATCTTCTTCTTCTTCTTCTTCTTCTTCTTTCTCATCTTCTTCCCCTACCTTTTATTCTTCATCTTCTTTTTCTATTCTTCTTCTTCGTTTTCTTCTTCTTCTTTTCCTTATTATTCTTCTTCTACTTCGTCTTCTTCTTCTCCTTCTTCTTCTTCGTCTTCTTCTATTTCTTCTTCTACTTCTTCACATCATCATCATCCTCATCATCTTCTTCCACTACTATTTCTTCTTCTTTTTCTTCATTCTTTTCTTCATCTTCTTGTTCTTCTTGTCCTTCTTCTACGCCTTCCTTTTCTTCTTCTTCTTCTTCTACTTTGTCTTCTTCTTATTCTTCTTCATCCTCCTCTTCCTCTTCTTCTTCTTCTTCATCATGTTCTTCTTCTTCATCTTCTTCTTCTTCTTCTTCTGTCTTCTTCTTCCCCTCCTCATCCCACTTCTTCTTCTTCTTCTTTCACTTCTCCTTCTTCTTCATCTTCTCAATCTTCTTCCCCTTTATGTTTTTGTTCTTCTTGTTCTTTTTACTTATTCTTCTTCTCCTTCTTCTTTTACTTCATCTTCATACTCTTTTTTTCTTCATCTTCTTCTTTATATTCATCTTCTTCATCATCATCAATATCACAATCTTCTTCTTCTTCTTCTTCTTCTACTACTACTACTTAATCTTCTTCTCCTTTCTTTTCTTCTTGATAATCTTCTTCTTCCTCTTCTTCCACTTCTTCTTCTTCTTTTTCTTCTTCTTCTTCTCCTTCTTCTTCTTCTTCTTTTCCATCACCATCTTCTCCTTCTTCTTCTTCTGCATCTTTTTTTTCTTCTTCTTCTTTGTATCTTCTTCTTCTTCTTCTTCTTCTTCTTCTTCTTCTTCTTCTTCTGATCCTTCTTCTTCTTTTACTACTACTACTTCTTCTTCTTCTACTTCTTCTTCTTCTACTTCATCTACTTCTTCTTCCTCGAGTTCTTCTTTCTCTTGTTTATCTTCGTCTTGTTTTTCTTGCACTTCTTTTTCTTTAGTCTTCTTCAACTTCTTCTTGTTCTTCTCCTTCTTATTTGTCCCCTTCTTCATCTTCTTTTTCATCTTCTTCTTCTTTGTCTTCTTCTTCTTACTCCTCTACTTCGTATTCTTCTTCGCTTTCTTCTCCTCCTCCTCTTCCTCCTCCTCCTCCTTATTCTTTGCCTTTTTCTTCTTCTTCTACTTCTAAATCTTTATTTACTTTTTCTTCTTCATCTTCTCCCCTGCTTCTTCTTCTCCCTCTTTTACATCTTCTTTTTCATCATCTTCTTCTTCTTCTTCTTCCCCTACTCTTCTTCTTCTTTTTCTCCTTTTTCTTGTTCTTCTTCTGCTACTTCGTCTACTTCTTCCTTGCCTACCTCTTCTTCTTCTAAATCTTCTTCTTCTTCTTCTTCCTCTTCTTCTTCTTCTTCTTTATCTTCTTCTTCTTCTTCTACTTCTTCATCGTAATCTTCTTCTTCTTCTTCCTCTTCTTCTTCTTCTTCTTCTTCTTCTTCTTTTCTTCTTTTTCTTTGTCTTCTTCTTCTTCTTCTTCATTCGCTACTTCTTCTTCTTGTTCTTCATCTTCTTCCTTGTGTTCTTCTTCTTCTACTACTTCTTAACCTTCTTCTTGTTCATCAATTTCTTCTTCTTCTTCTTCGACTTTTTCTTCTTCTCCATCTTCTTCACCTTTTTCTTCTGTCTCATCTACTTCTTCTTGATCTTCTTCTTCTTCTTCTTCATTTTCATCTTCATCTTCCTCTTCTTATTATTCTATTCCTTCTACTACTACTTTTTCTTCACCTTCTTTTTCTCCTTCTCCTCCTCCTTCTTCTTCTTCCTTTTCTTCTTCTTCTTCTTCTTCTTCTTCTTTCATCTTGTTCTTCTTCTTTTTCTTCTTCATATTCTTCTTATTCTTCTTCTTCTTCTTCTTCTACTTCTTTTTCTTCTTCTTCTTCTCCTTCTTCTTCTTCTTCTTCTTCAACTTCATGTTCCTCTTCCTCTTCTTCTTCTTCCTCCCCTTCTTCTTCTTCTTCCTCTTCTTCTTCTTCCTCCACTTCATCTTCTTCTTCCTCTTCTTCATCAAGACCATCATCATCTTCTTCTTCTTCTACTTCTTCTCTTTCATCATCATCAACTTCTTCTTCTTCTTCTCCTTCTTCTTCTTTTGAATCTTCCTCTTCCTCTTCTTCTTCTTCTTCTTCTTCTTAATCATCTTTTTCCTCTTCCTCTTTTTCTTCTTCTTCTTCTTCTTTTACTTCTTCTTCACCTTCTCCCTCTTCTTCTTCTTCTTCTTCTTCTTCTCATTCTTCTTCTTCTCCTCCTTCTTCTTCTTTTCCTTCTTTTTCTTCTTCTTCTTCTCCTTTTCTTATTCATGATAATCTTCTTCGTGTTGTTCTTCTTCTCTCTACTTCTTCTTCTTCCTCCTCTTCTTCTTCTTCCTGCTCTTCTTCTTCTTTTCCTCTACTTTATCAAGACCATCATCATCACTTTCTTCTTCTACTTCTTCTCTTTCATCATCAACTTCTTATTCGTCTTCTTCTTCTTCACCTCCTCATCCCTCTTCATCTTCTTCTTCTTCTTCTTCTTTTACTTCTCCTTCTTCTTCTTCTTCTCAATCTTCTTCCCCTTTATGTTTTTATTCTTCCTGTACTTTTACTTCTTCTTCTTCTTCTTTTACTACATCTTCATATTGTTGTTTTTCTTCATCTTCTTCTTTATCTTCATCTTCTTCATCATCATCATTTTCTTCTTCTTCTACTACTACATAATCTTGTTCTCCTTTTTTCTTCTTGATAATCTTCTTCTTCCTCTTCTTCCACTACTTCTTCTTCTTCTTTTTCTTCTTCTTCTCCTTCTTCTTCTTCTTCTTCTTTTTCATCATCATCTTCTCCTTCTTCTTCTTCTTCTTCTTCTTCTTCTTCTTTTTCATCATCACCTTCTCCTTCTTCTTCTTCTTCTTCTTCTTTATCTTCTTCTTTTTCTTCTTTTTTGTCATCTTCTTCTTCTACTTCTTTTTCTTCATTCTCGACTTCTTCTTCTTGTTCTCCTTCTTTTCCTTCTTCTTCTTCTTCTTCTTCTTCTTCTTCTTCACCTTCTTCTACTTCTTCTTCCTCGTGTTCTTCTTTCTCATGTTTATCTTTGGCTTCTTTTTCTTGCACTTCTTTTTCTTTACTCTTCTTCTTCTACTTCTTGTTCTTCTTCTTCTTCTTTGTCTCCTTCTTCATCTTTTTTTCATCTTCTTCTTCCTCTTCTTCTTCTTTGTCCACTTCTTCTTCTTCTTATTATTATTATTCATCATCATCATCATCTTCTTCTTCTTCTTCTTCTCTTGCTCCTCCTCCTCCTTCTTCTTCATCAACTTTTTTGTGTTCTTCTTCTTCTTCTTCTTCTTTGCCTTCTTCTTCTTCATCAATTTCTTGTTCTACTTCGACTTATTCTTCTTCTTCTTCTATGGCTTCTTCTTTCACCTCTT
>JAIUJO010002043.1:80000-85000 GCA_023846275.1 Vanilla planifolia | reverse complement strand
TCTTCTTACTTCTCCTTCTTCTTTTTCTTCTTATTCTTCTCCTTCTTCTTCTTCTTCTTCTTCTTCTTCTTCTTTTTCTTCTTCTTCTTCCTCTTCTTCTTCTTCTTCTTCTTCTTCTTCTTCATTATGACCATGATCATCATCATAATCTTCTTCTTCTTCTTCTCCTTCATTATCATCAACTCCTTCTACTTCTTCTTCTTCCTCTTGTTTTTCTTTTTCGTCATCATCTTCTTTTTCCTATAGATCTTCATCGTCTTCTTCTTCTTCTTCTTTCTCTTCTTCTTCCACTTCATCATCTTCTTTGTTGTCCTCTTCTTCTTCTTCTTTTTCTTCTCCTTCTTCTTCTTCAACTTCTTCTCCTACTTCTCCTTCATCTACTTCACTTTATTCTTCTTCTTCTTCTTCTTCTCCATCTTTTTCACCTTTATCTTTTCCATCCTCTTTTACTTATACACCTTCTTCTTCTTCTTGTTCATTATCTTCTTCTTCTTCTACTTTATCATTTTCCACTTCTTCTTCTTCTTGTTCTTCTTTTTCTTCTTCTTCATGCTCTTCTTCATCATCATCAACATCTTTTTCTTCTCCTTCTTCTTCTTCTTCTTCTTCTTCACTTTCTTCTTCTTCTTCTTCACCTTCTTCTTCTTCTTCTTCATCAACATCTTCTTCTTTTTCATTATCATCATCTTCGTCTTCTTCTTCTTCTTCTTCTTTGTCTTCTTCTTCTTCTTCTTCTTCTTCATCTTCTTCATTTTCTTTTTCTTCCTCTTCATCTTCTTCTTCTTTGTCTTCTCTTTCTTATTCTTTTTCCTACTACTTCTTCTTGTTCTTCTCCTTCTTCTTAGTCTTCTTCATCTTCTTCTACTTCTTCTTCTACTTCTTCCTTTTTTTTATCTTCATCTAATTTTTCTTCTTCTTCTTCTTTTTCTTTCCTTTTCTTCTTCTTTTTCTTCTTTTTCTTCTTTTACTTCTTCTTCTTATTGTTCTTCATTTTTGTGTCCTTCTTCTTCTTCTTCTTCATCTTCTTTTTCTTCTACTTCTTCTTTCTATTCTTATTCTTGTTCATCTTCATCATCTTCTTCTTCTCCTCCTCCTACTTCCCCTCATTCGTCTAATCCTTCCTCATCTTCTTCTTCTTTTTCTTCATATTCTTCTTCTTCTTCTTTTTCTTCCTCTTCTTCTTTATCTTCTTCTTTGTCATCATCATCTTCTCCTATTTCTCCTTGCCCCTCTTCTTCTTCTTCTTCTTCTTCTTCCTCTTCTTCTAACTCTTCTTCTTCTTCTTCTTCTTCTTCTCCTCCTCCTCCTCTACTCTTAATCTCCTTCTTCCTCTTTTATTACTACTACTTTTTTTTTTTACTTTGTCTTCTTCTTCCTCCTCTTTATCATCATCTTCATCATCATCTTCTTCTACTTCACCTCCTTCTTCTTCTTCGTCTTATTTTTCTTATTTTTTTGTCTTCTTCTTCTTCTCGTTCTTCATCTTCTTCTTCTTCTTCATCTTCGTGTTCTTCTTGTTCTTCTTCTCCTTCTTGTTCTTCTTCTTCTTCTCCTTTTCCTTCTTTTCCTTCTACTCTTTCTCCTTCTTCACCTTCTTTTTCTTCTTCTCCATCTTCCTCTTCTTCCTCTTCTTTCTCGTCTTCCTCCCCTTCTTTTTCTTCTTCATTTTCTTATTCTTGTTCTTCTTCTTCTTCTTCTTCTTCGGTTTCATCTTCACCTTCTCCTTCTTCTTTTTATGCTACTGCATCTTCTTCTTCTTCTTCCCCTTCTTCTTCTTCTTCACATCATCATCATCATCATCTTCTTCTTCTTCTACTACTTCTTCTTGTTCTTCTTCTCCTTCTTCTTCTTCTTCTTCTTCTTCTTCTTCTTCTCTTTCTACTACCTCTTCTTGTTCCTCTTCTTCTTCTTCTTCTTCTTCTTCTTTTTTACTTTTTCTTCTTCTTCTTCTTCTTCTTCTTCATCCTCTTCAACTTCTTCATCATCTTCTTCTACTTGTATATCTTCCTCTTCTTCTTCTTCTTTTTCTTATTCTACTTCTTCTTTGTCTTCCACTTCTTCTTCTTCTTCTTCTTCCTCTTCTTCTTCTTCTTCTACTTCTTCTTCTTCTTCTTTTTCTTCTTCATCTTCTTCCTCCTCTCCTTCTTTTTTCTCTGTTTCTTGTTCTTCATTTTCTTCTTCTCCTTTTTCTTATTATTATTATTATTATTATTGTTATTATTATTCATATTCTACATCTTCTTCCCCTTCTCCTCCTTCTGCCTCTTCTTCTTCTTCTCGTTCTTCTTCTTCTTCTTCTTCTTCTTCTTCTTCTTCTTCTTTGTGTTCTTTTTTTCCTTCTTTTTCTTCTTCTTCTACTACTACTACTTCTTCTTCATAATCTTCTTCTTGCTCTTCTTTTACTTCTTTTTCTTCTTTTTCCTTTTCTTCTTCAACTACTTCTAGTTCTTCTTCTTCTACTTCTTCCTCTTCTTCTTCTTCTTCTACTTCTTCTTCTTCGACATCTTCTTCATCTTGTACTTCTAATTCTATTTCTTCTTCTTCTTCTTCTCCTTCGTCTTCTACTTCTTCTCCTTCATCTCCTTTTTCTTCATCTTCTTTGTCTTCTTCTTCTTCTTCTCTCCTTCTCCTTCTCCTTCTTTTCCCTCTTAATCTCCTTCTTCTTCTCTTTTTCTTCTTCTTCTTCTTCTTCTTCCTCCTCCTCTTAGTCTTCTATTTTCTTCTTCTTCCTCTTCTTCTTCTTCTTCTTCTTCTTCTCCTTCTTCTTCTCCTTCTCCAACTTCTTCTTACTCATCTTCTACTTCTCTATTTTCTTCATCTTCTTCTCCTTCATCTTCTTCTTGTTCTTCTCTTCTTCTTCTTCTTTTTCTTCTTCATCTTCCTCTTCTTCTTCTTCTTCTTCTTCATCTTTTCCCTCTTCTTCTTCTTCTTCTTGTTCTTCCTTTTCTTCTTCATCATCTTCTTCTTCTTTTTCTTTGTCGTCTTCTTCTTTTTCCACTTGTTCTTCTTCTTCTTCATCATCTTCTTCTTCTACTTCTTCTTCTTCTTCTTTTTCTTCTTCTTCTCCTTCTTCTTCTTCATCATTTTCTTCCTCTACTTCTTCTGCTTCATTATTTTCTTATTCCACTTCTTCTTTTTCTTCTTCTTCCTCTTCGTCTTCTTCTTCGTTTTCTTCTTCTTATTCTTCTTCTTGTTCGTCTTCCACTTCTTCTTCTTCTTCCTCCTCTTCTTCTTCTTCTTCTTATTATTCTTCTTCTTCTTCTTCTTCTCCTTCTTCTTCTTCATCATCTTCTTTTTCTTCTTCTCCTTCTTATTATTATTCTTCCTTTCCTTCTTCTTTTTCCTCTGTTTCTCCTTCTTCCTTTTCTTATTATTATTATTATTTTTTATTATTATTATTATTCATATTCTACATCTTCTTCTCCTTCTCCTCCATCTCCCTCTTCTTCTTATTGTTCTTCTTTTTCTTCTTCTTATTCTTCTTTGTCTTCTTTTTTTCCTTCTTTTTTTTTCTACCTCTTTTTCTTCTTCTATTATTACTTCTTCTTCTTCTTCATAATCTTCTTCTTGCTCTTCTTTTACTTCTTTTTCCTCTATTTCTTCTTCTTCTTCTTCTTCAACTACTTCTAGTTCTTCTTCTTCTACTTCTTCCTCATCTTCTTCTTCTTCTACTTCTTCTTCTTATACTTCTTCTATTTCTTCTTCCTCCTCCTCTACTTCTTTTTTTTCTTCTTCTCCTTCATCTTCTAGTTCTTCACCTTCATCTCCTTCTTCTTCATCTTTTTCGTTTTCTTCTTCTTCTTCTCTCCTCCTCCTTCTTCTTTTGCCTCTTCATCTCCTTCTTCTCTTTTTCTTCTTCTTCTTCTTCTTCTTCTTCCTCTTTATCTTCTTTTTTTCTTCTTCTTCCTCTTCTTCTTCTTCTTCTTCTTCTTCTCCTTCTTCTTCTCCTTCTCCAACTTCCTCCTCATCTTCTACTTCTTCTTCTACTTCTCTTTCCTCCTCATCATCTTCTTCTCCTTCATCTTCATCTTGTTCTTCTCTTCTTCTCCATCTTTTTCTTCTTTTTCTTCTTCTTCTTCAACTTTCCCTACTTCTTCTTCTTCTTCTTCTTCTTCTTCCTTTTCTTCTTCATCATCTTCTTCTTCTTCTTCATCGTCTTCTTCTTTTTCCTCTTGTTCTTCTTCTTCATCATCATCTTCTTCTTCTTCTTCTTCTCCTTCTTCTTCTTCTTCTTCATCTTCTTCTTCTACTACTTCTGCTTGTTTATTTTCTTATTCCACTTCTTCTTTTTCTTCTTCTCCCTCTTCTTCTTCTTCTTCTTCTTCTTGATCTTCTTCTTCTTCTACTGCTGCTTCTTCTACTTCTCCTTGTTCTCCTTCTACTTCTTCTCCAACTTCATCTTCAGTTCCTTCTCCTTCTACTTCTCCTTCTTCTCCTTCTTCTTCTTCTTTGTCTACTTCTTCTTTTTCTTCCTCTTCTTCTTCTTTTTCTTCTTCACCTTTATCTTCTTCTTCTTCATCATCAGCTTCCTCTTCTTCTTTTCTTTGTCCTTCTTCTTCTTTTTCTTCATCTTCTTCTCTTTCTTCTTTATCTTCTTCCTTTTCATCAACATCATCTTATACTACCTCTTCTTCATCATCGTCTTCTCCTTCATCTTCATCTTCTTCATCTTATTCACTTTCTTCTGCTTCTTCTTCTTCCTCTTCTTCTTCTTCTTCTTCCTCTTCTTCTTCTTCTTTATCTTTTTCTTCTTCATTTTCATCATCATCATGTTCTTCTTCTTCTTCTTCCTCTTCTTCTTCTTACACTTCTTCTTCTTTGTCTTCCTCTTCCTCTTTTTCTTTATCTTCATCTTCTTCTTCTGCTCCTTCTTCTTCTTCTTCTACTTCTTCTCGTTCTCCCTCTTCTTCTCCTTCTTCTTCTCCTTCTTCTTCTTGTACTTCTTCTCCTTCTTCTTCTTCTACAACTTCTACTTTTTTCCTTCTTCTTTTCCTTCATCA
>JAIUJO010002043.1:72500-75000 GCA_023846275.1 Vanilla planifolia | reverse complement strand
TATCTTTGGCTTCTTTTTCTTGCACTTCTTTTTCTTTACTCTTCTTCTTCTACTTCTTGTTCTTCTTCTTCTTCTTTGTCTCCTTCTTCATCTTTTTTTCATCTTCTTCTTCCTCTTCTTTTTCTTTGTCCACTTCTTCTTCTCCTTATTATTATTATTCATCATCATCATCATCATCATCTTCTTCTTCTTCTCTTGCTCCTCCTCCTCCTTCTTCTTCATCTTCTTTTTTGTGTTCTTCTTCTTCTTCTTCTTCTTTGCCTTCTTCTTCTTCATCAATTTCTTCTTCTACTTCGTCTTATTCTTCTTCTTCTTCTACGGCTTCTTCATCTTTCACCTCTTCTTCTTCTTGATCTCCTTCTTCTTCTTCATCTTTTTCTTCTTCTTCTCCTTCCTCTTCCTCTTCATCTTCTTCTTCTTTTTCTTCTTCTTTTCCTTCTACACCTTCTTCTTCGTCTTCACCTTCTTTTTCTTCTTCTCCTTCTTCTTCTTCTTCTTCTTCTTCTTTTTATTCTTCTTCTTCTTCTTTTTCATCTTCTTCTCCTTCTTTTTCGTTTTCATCTTCTTATTCTTCTTCTCCTTCTTCTTCTTCTTCTTCTTCCTCTTCTTCTGCTCCTTCACTATCAACAACTTCCTCTTCTTCCTCTTCTTTTT
Source organism: Vanilla planifolia (assembly GCA_023846275.1). NCBI lineage: Eukaryota > Viridiplantae > Streptophyta > Magnoliopsida > Asparagales > Orchidaceae > Vanilla > Vanilla planifolia. The sequence continues at coordinate 74,346 of JAIUJO010002043.1, read as the reverse complement.
CTTTTCGTCATGATCTTCTTTTTCTTCTAGTTCTTCATCGTCTTCTTCTTCTTCTTCTTTCTCTTCTTCTTCCTCTTCATCATCTTCTTTGTTGTCCTCTTCTTCTTCTTCTTCCTCTTCTTCTTCTTCTTTTACTTTTCTTCTTCTCCTCCTTCTCCCTCCTCTTTTTGTTCTTCTCCATTTTCTTCTTCTTCTCCTCCTACTTCTTCTTCTTGTTTCTCTTCTTCTTTTTCTTCTCCTTCTTCTTTTTCAACTTCTTCTCCTTCTTCTCCTTCTTCTACTTCACTTTATTCTTCTTCTTCTTCTTCTTCTTCTCCATCTTTTTCACCTTTATCTTTTCCATCTTCTTTTACTTATACATCTTCTTCTTCTTCTTGTTCATTCTCTTCTTCTTCTTCTTCTTTATTGTTTTCCTTGTCTTCTTCTCCTTGTTCTTCTTCTTACTCTTCTTCTTCTTCTTCTTGCTCTTCTTCATCATCATCAACATCTTCTTCTCCTTCTTCTTCTTCTTCTCATCTTCTTCACCTTCTTCTTCTTCTTCATCAACAACTTGTTCATCCTCTTCTTCTTCTTCTTCTTCTTCTTTTTGATCTTCTTCTTTTTCATTGTCATCATCTTCGTCTTCTTCTTCTTCTTCTTTATCTTCTTCTTCTTCTTCTTCTTCATCTTCTTGATCTTCCTTTTCTTCCTCTTCATCTTCTTCTTCTTTGTCTTCTCTTTCTTGTTCCTTTTTCTACTACTTCCTGTTCTTGTCCTTCTTCTTTGTCTTCTTCATCTTCTTCTACTTCTTCTTCCTTCTGTTCTTCTTCCTCTTTTTCATCTTCATCTTCTTCTTATTGTTCTTCTTCTGTGTGTCCTTCTTCTTCTTCTTCATCATCTTCTTCTATTTCATCGTCTTCATCTTCCTCTACTTTTTCTTCATCTTCTTCATCTTCTTCTTCTCCTCCTTCTTCTTCCCCTCATTCGTCTGCTCCTTCCTCATCTTCTTCTTTTTCTTCATATTCTTCTTCTTCTTCTTCTTCTTCTTCTTCTTCCTCTTCTTCTTTATCTTCTTCTTCGTCTTCATCTTCTTCTCCTACTTCTCCTTGCCCCTCTTCTTCTTCTTCTTCTTCTTCTTCCTCCTCTTCTAACTCTTCTTCTTCTTCAACTCCTCCTCCTCCTCTACTCTTCATCTTCTTCTGTTACTACTACTACTTCCTCTTTATTTAACTTTGTCTTCTTCTTCCTCCTTTTTATCTTCTTCTTCTTCTTCCTCTTCTTTTTATTATTTTTTGTCTTCTTCTTCTTCTTCATCTTCTTCTTCTTCTCCTTCTTGTTCTTCTTCTTCTACTTCTTCTTCTTCTCCTGGTTTTCCTTCTACTCTTTTTCCTTCTTCGCCTTCTTTTTCTTCTTCTCCATCTTCTTGTTCTTCTTCTTCTTTCTCGTCTTCTTCCCCTTTTTTTCTTCTTCATCTTCTTATTCTTGTTCTTCTTCTTCTTCTTCTTCTTCTTCTTTATCTTCATCTTCTCCTTCTTCTTCTTCTTATGCTGCTGCTTCTTCTACCACTTCTTCTTCTTCTTCTTCTTCACATCATCATCATCATCATCTTCTTCTTCTTCTACTGCTTCTCGTTCTTGTTCTTCTTCATCCTTTGTCCTCTTCTTCTTCCTTCTCTACTTCTTCTTCTTCTCTATTAAGGTTTTCTCCCTCTTGTTCTTATTCTTCTACTAGTTCCTCGTTTTTTTCCACTTCATCTTCTTCTTCTCCTTCATCTACATCTTCTTCTTCTTCTTCTTCTCTTTCTACTACCACTTCTTGTTCTTCTTTTTCTTCTTTTTCTTCATCTTTTTTTACTTTTTCTTCATCA
>JAIUJO010002043.1:65000-67500 GCA_023846275.1 Vanilla planifolia | reverse complement strand
TCATCTTCTTCTTCTTTCTCATCTTCTTCTTCTTCTTCCTCTTCTACTTCCTCTTCTTCATCTTTTCTGTCTACTCTTTCTCCTTCTTCACCTTCTTTTTTCTTCTTCTCCATCTTCTTCTTCTTCTTCTTCTTCTTCTTCTCTTCTTCTTTCTCATTTTTTTCCCCTTCCTTTTATTCTTCATCTTCTTCTTCTATTCTTCTTCTTCTTCGTTTTCTTCTTCTTCTTTTCCTTATTCTTCTTCTTCTACTGCTTCTTCTTCTTCTCTTGTTCTTCTTCTGTCTTCTTCTTCTTCTTCTTTTACTTCTTCACATCATCATTATCCTTATCATCATCTTCTACTACTATTTCTTCTTCTTTTTCTTCATTCTTTTCTTCATCTTCTTGTTCTTCTTCTCCTTCTTCCATTCCTTTCTTTCCTTCTTCTTCTTCTTCTTATTCTTCTTGTTCTACTTCATGTTCTTCTTCTTCTTACCTCTTCCTCTTCTTCCTCTTCTTCTTCATCTTCTTCTACTTCTTCTTCTTCTTCGTCTTCTTCTTCTTCCCCTCCTCATCCCTCTTCTTCTTCTTCTTCTTCTTCTTCTTTTTACTTCTGCTTCTTCTTCTTCTTCTCAATCTGCTTACCCTTTATGTTTTTGTTCTTCTTGTTCTTTTACTTCTTCTTCTTCTTTTACTTCATCTTCATACTGCTGTTTTTCTTATCTTCTTCTTTATCTTAATCTTCATCATCATCACCATCATCATTCATCATCATCTCTTCTTCTTCTACTATTACTACTTAATCTTCTTCTCGTTTTCTTCTTCTTAATAATCTTCTTCTTCTTTTTCTTCCACTTATTCTTCTTCTTCTCTTCTTCTTCTTCTTTGTCATCATCTTCTTCCACTTCTTCTTCTTCTTCTTCTACTTTTTCTTCAACTACTTCTTCTTCTTCTTCTTCGACTTCTACTTCTTTTTCTTTAGTCCTCTTCTACTTCTTCTTGTTCTTCTCCTTTTTGTTTATCCCCTTCTTCATCTTCTTTTTCATCTTCTTCTTCTTCTTCTTCTTTGTCATCTTCTTCTTACTCCTCTTCTTCGTATTTTTCTTCTCCTTCTTCTTCTTCTCCTCCTCCTTGTTCTTCGTCTTTTTCTACTTCTTCTACTTCTTCTTCTTCTTCTTTATTTACTTCTTCTTCTTCATCTTCTCTCTCTCTTCTTCTTCTTCCCTACTCTTCTTCTTTCTCTCCTTTTTCGTGTTCTTCTTCTACTACTTCATTTACTTCTCCCTTGCCTTCCTCTCTTCTTAATCATCATCTTCTTCTTCTTCTTCTTCTTCTTTATCTTCTTCTTCTTCTTCTACTTCTCCATAATAATCTTCTTCTTCTTCTTCCTCTTCTTCTTCTTCTTCTTCTTCTTCTTCTTTCTTCTTTTTCTTTGTCTTCTTCTTCTTCTTCTTCATTTGCTTCTTCTTCTTCTTGTTCTTCATCTTCTTCCTTGTGTTCTTCTTCTTCTACTACTTCTTCGCCTTCTTCTTGTTCATCAACTTCTTGTTCTTCTTCTTCGTCTTCTTCTTCTTCTACTTCTTCTTCTATCTCATCTTCTTCTTCTTGATCTTCTTCTTCTTCTTCATTTTCATCATCATCTTCCTCTTCTTATTGTTCTTTTCCTTCTACAACTTCTACTTGTTCTACACCTTTTTTTTCTTCTTCTCCTTCTTCTTCTTCTTCTTCTTCTTCTTCTTCTTCTTTTTCTTCTTCTTCTCATCATCATCATCATCTTCTTCTTCTTCTTCTTTCATCTTCTTCTCCTTATTTTTCTTCTTCATATTCTTCTTCTTATTCTTCTTCTTCTTCTTCATCTTCTTCTTTTTCTTCTTCTTCTTCTTCTTCTTCTTCTCTTCTTCTTTCTTCTTCTTCTTTTTCCTTGTCATCTTCTTCTTCTTCTACTTCTTCTTCTTCTTCTTCTTCTACTTCTTCTACTACTACTACTTCTTCTTCTTCTTCTTCTTCTTCTTCTTCTATTTCTTCTTCTTCGTGTCCTTCTATCTCTTGTTTATCTTCGTCTTCTTTTTCTTGCACTTCTTTCTCTTTAGCCTTCTTCTACTTCTTGTTCTTTCCTTCTTCTTTGTCTCCTTCTTCGTCTTCTTTCTCATCATCTTCTTCTTCTTCTTCGTCCTCTTCTTCTTATTCCTCTTCTTCATATTCTACTTCGTCTTCTTCTTCTCCTCCTCCTCCTCCTTTTCCATGTTCATCTTTTTCTTCTCTTCTTCTTCTTCTTCTTCTTCTTTATTTTCTTTGTCTTCTTCATCTTCTGCCTACTTCTTCTCTCTCTTCTTGATCTTCTTCTTCTTCTTCTTCCTCTTCTTCATCTTCTTCCCCCTATCTTCTTCTTCTTTTCCTCCTTTTTCTTGTTCTTCTTCTACTACATCGTCTACTTCTTTCATGCCATCCTCTCCCTTATTAATCTTTTTCTTCATCATCTTCTTCTTCTTCTTCTTTATCTTCTTATTCTTCTTCTACTTCT
>JAIUJO010002043.1:55000-57500 GCA_023846275.1 Vanilla planifolia | reverse complement strand
TTCTTCTTTATCATTATCTTCTTTTTCTTCTTCTTTTTTCTTCTTCTTCTTTATCATCTTCTTATAATTCAGCTTTTTCATCTTTTTCCTCTTCTTCTTCCTCCTCTTCTTCTTCTTCTTTTAATTCTTCCTCTTCTTCTTCTTCATTTTCTTCCTCTTTTTCTTTTTCTTCTTCTTCTTCTTCTTCCACTTCTTATTCCTCCTCTACTTCTTCTTTTTTTCTTTTTCTTTTTCTTTGTCCTTTACTTCTTCTTCCTCTTCGTACTTTTCTTCTTCTTTTTCTTCTTCTTCTTCTTCTTTTTCTTCCTCCTCTTCTTCTTCTACTTCTTCCACTTCTTCTTCCACTTCTTCCAATTCTTCTTCTTCTCTTTCTTCTTCTTCTTTTTGCCCATCTTCTTCCCTTTCTTCTACTCTCTCTTTAACTTCTTAATTTTCTTGTTCTTTTCCTTCTTTTTCTTCCTCTTCATCTTCTTGTTCTTCTTCCTTCTCTACTTCTTCTTCTTCTCCATTAAGGTTTTCTCCTTCTTGTTCTTATTCTTCTACTACTCTTCTTCTTTTTCCACTTCATCTTCTTCTTCTCCTTCTTCTTCTTCTTCTTCATCTTCTTCTTCTTCTTCTTCTACTTCTTCTTCTTCTTCGACATCTTCTTCTTCTTGTACTTCTACTTCTATTGCTTCTTCCTCTTCCTCTTCTTATTCTTCTTCTTCTTCTTTTTCTTCTCCTTCGTCTTCTACTTCTTCTCCTTCATCTCCTTCTTCTTCATCTTCTTCGTCTTCTTCTTCTTCTTCTCTCCTTCTCCTTCTCCTTCTTCTTTTCCCTCTTCATCTCCTTCTTCTCTTTTTCTTCTTCTTCTTCTTCTTCTTCCTCTTAGATTTCTTTTTGTCTTCTTCTTCCTCTTCTTCTTCTTTTTCTTCTTCTTCTTCTTCTCCTTCTTCTTCTCCTTCTCCAACTTCTTCTTCCTCATCTTCTACTTCTTCTTCTACTTCTCTTTTTTCTTCTTCATCTTCTTCTCCTTCATCTTTGTCTTATTCTTCTCTTCTTCTTCTTCTTTTTCTTCTTCTTATTCTTCTTCTTCATCTTTTCCTTCTTCTTTTTCTTCGTCTTCCTCTTCCTTTTCTTCTTCATCATCTTCTTTTCTTCATCCTCTTGTTCTTTTTCCTCTTGTTATTCTTCTTCATCATCATCTTCTTCTTCTTCCTCTACTTTTTCTTCTTCTTCTTCTTCTTCTCCTTCTTTATCATCTTCTTCTTCTACTTCTTCTGCTTCTTTATTTTCTTATTCAACTTCTTCTTTTTCTTCCTCGCCCTCTTCTTCTTCCTTTTCTTCTTCTTGATCTTCTTCTTCTGCTGCTGCTTCTTTTACTTCTTCTCCTTGTTCTCCTTCTTCTTCTTCTCCATCTTCATCTTCAATTCCTTCTCCTTCTACGTCTCCTTCTTCTCCTTCTTCTTCTTTGTCATCTTCTTCTTCTTCTACTTCTTCTTCTTCTTCTTCTTCCACTTCGTCTTCTTCTACTTCTTCTTCTTCTTCTTCTTCTTCTTCTTCTTCTACTTCTTCCACGTGTTCTTCTTTCTCTTATTTATCTTCGTCTTCTTTGTATTGCACTTCTTTTTCTTTTGTCTTTTTCTACTTTTTGTTCTTCTCCTTCTTCTTTGTCCCCTTCTTCATCTTCTTTTTCATCTTCTTCTTCTTCTTCTTCGTCCTCTTCTTCTTATTCCTCTTCTTCGTATTCTTCTTCGTCTTCTTCTTATTCTCCTCCTCCTCCTCGTTCTTCGTCTTTTCTTCTTCTCCTTCTTCTTTATTTTCTTCTTCTTCTTCATCATCACCCTACTTCTTCTCCCTCTTCTTCTTCTTCTTCTTCTTCCTCTTCTTCATCTTCTTCCCCTACTCTTCTTCTTCTCCTCCTCCTTTTTCTTGTTCTTCTTCTATTACTACGTCTACTACTTCCTTGCCTTCCTCTTCTTCTTATAAATCTTTTTCTTCTTCTTCTTCTTCTTCTTCTTCTTCTTCTTCTTTATCTTCTTCTTCTTCTTCTTCTTCTTCTTTTCTTCTTTTTCTTCGTCTTCTTCTTCTTCTCGTTCTTCTTCATTTGCTTCTTCTTCTTCTTGTTCGTCATCTTCTTCCTTATGTTCTTCTTCTTCTATTACTTCTTTGCCTTCTTCTTGTTCATCAACTTCTTCTTCTTCTTCGACTTCTTCTTCCTCTACTTCTTCTTCGCCTTCTTCTTCTTCCTTATCTTCTTCTTCTTAATTTTCTTCCTCTTCTTCATTTTCACCTTCATCTTCCTCTTCTTATTCTTCTTTTCTATCTACAACTTCTACTTCTTCTTTATCTTCTTTTTCTTCTTCTCCTTCACCTTCTTCTTCTTCTTCTTCTTCTTCTTCTTCTTCATCTCCTTCTTCTTCTTCTTCTTCTTCTTTTATCTTCTTCTCCTACTTTTTTTCTTCATATTCTTCTTCTTATTCTTCTTCTTCTTCTTCTTCTTCTTCTTCTTCTTCTTCTT
>JAIUJO010002043.1:42500-45000 GCA_023846275.1 Vanilla planifolia | reverse complement strand
CCTCTTCGTGCTTTTCTTCTTCTTCTTCCTCCTCTTCTTCGTGTACTTCTTCCTCTTCTTCTTCTCCTCCTCTTCTTCTTCCAATACTTCTTCTACTTCTTCTTCCACTTCTTCTTCTTCTTCTGCTTCCTCTTCTTCTTGTTCTTCTTCCACTTCTTCTTCCCCTTCTTCGTTTCTCTCTTAATCTTATTCTTAATTTTCTTGTTCTTTTTCTTCTTCCTCTTCTTTCTCATCATCTTCTTCTTTTTCTTCCTTCTCTACTTCTTCTTCTTCATTATTCTTTTCTTCTTCTTGTGCTTCCTATTCTACTACTCTTACTTTTTCTTCATCATCTTCTCTTCGTCTTCTTCTTCTTCTTATTCATCCTCATCAACTTCTTCATCTTCTTCTTCTTCTTCTACCCCTTCCTTTTCTTCTACTACTTCTTTTTCTTATTCTTCTTCTTCTTCCACTTCTTCTTCTGGTTCTTCTTCATCTTCATCATTATCATCTTCTTCTTCTTCTTCATCATCATCTTTTTCTTCCACTTCTTCTTCTTCTTCTTCTTCTTCTTCTACTTCTCCTTCTTCTTCTTCATTCTTTCTCCTTATTCCTATTCTTCTTCTACATCTTCTTCTAATTCTCATCCTTCTCCCTCTTCTTCTTCTGCTTCACCTTCTTCTCCTTCTAGTTCTTCATAATCTTCTTCTTCTCCTTCGTTTTCTTCTTCTTCTCCTTCAACAACATCTAGTTCTTCTTCTTCTTCTTCTTCTTCTCCCTCTTCTTCTACTTGTTCTTCATCTTTGGCCTCTTCTTCTTCTTCTACTTCGACTTCTACTTCTTCTCCCTCTTCTTATTCTTTTTCTTCATACCCATCATTTTCTACTTCTTTTCTTTCTTCTCCTTCTTCTTAATCTTCATCGTCTTCTTCTTCTTCTTCTTCTTCTTCACCTTCGTCTTCGTCTTCTTCTTCTTCCTCTTCTTCTCCTCCTTCTTGTTCTTTTTCTTCTTTTTCTTCTTCTTCATCTTCTTCTTCTTCTTCTTCTTCTCCTTCTTCTTCTCTTGTTACTTCTTCTTCCTCTTCTTCTACTTATTCTTCTGCTTCTCTTTTTTCTTATTCATCTTCTTCTCCTTCTTCTTCTTCTTGTTGATCTTCTTCTTTTCCTTCCTTTTCTTCTTCTTCTTTTTCCATTTCTTCTTCACCATCTTCTTCTTCTTCTTTTTCATCGTCTTCTTCTTGTTCTTGTTCTTGCTCTTCTTCTTCATCATCATCATCTTCATCTTCTACTTCTTCTTCTTCTCCTTCTTCTCCTTCTTCTCTTTCTTCTTTTAATTCTACTTCTTCTTAGTCTTCTTCTTCTTCTTCTTCTTCCACTTCGCCTTCTTCTACTTATTCTTCTTCTTCTTCTTCTTCTCCTACTACTTCTTCTCCAAGTTCTCCTTCTTCTTCTTCTTGTCCACCTTCTTCTTCAGTCGCTTCTCCTTCTACTTTTCCGTCTTCTCCATCTTCTTCTTCTTGGTCTTCTTGTTCTTCTTCCGCTTCTTTTTCTTCTATTTCTTCCTCTTCTTTATCGTCTTCTTCTTCTTCATCTTCTTCTTCTTCTTCTTCTTCTTCTTCTTCTTTTTCTTCACCTTCTTCTTCTTCTTCTTCTTTTACTTTATCTTCTTCTCTTTCTTCTTTATCTTCTTCCCATTCTCCAACTTCATCTTTTACTTCTTCTTCATCAGCTTCTTCTCCTTCTTCTTCGTTTTCTTCGTCTTCTTTTGCTTCTTCTTCTTCCTCTTTTTCTTTTTCTTCTTCATCATTTTCATCATCATCATCATCATCTTCTTCTTCTACTTCTTCCTCCTCCTCCTCTTCTTCATCTTCAACTTCTTTTACTTCGTCTTCTTCTTCGTCTTCTTCTTCTTCTACTCCTTGTTATCCTACTTCTCCTTCTCCCTCTTCAACTCGTTCTTCTTCTTATACAACTTCTCCTTTTATCCTTCTTCTTCTTCTCCTTCGTCTTCTTCTTCTTCTTCTACTTCGTCTTCTTCTTCTTCTTCTCCTTCCACTTCTCCCTCTACTCCTACTTCTTCTCCTTCATCTTCTTCTTCTTTTTCTTCTTCCTAATCCTCTTCTCGTTCTTCTTCTTCTTCTTCTTCTTCATCTTCTTCAACTTCTCCTTCATCTTCTTATTCTCCATCTTCAACTTCTTCTACTTATTCTTCTTATTCTTCTTTTTCTTCTTGATCTTCTTCATCCTCTACTTTAACTACTTCTTCTTCTCCTTTTTCTTCTTCATTCTTCTTCTTCTTCTTCTTCATTATCATCATCTTTTCCTTCTTCTTCTTCTGCTTCTTCTTCTTCTTCTTCTTCTTCTTCTTCTTCTTTTTCTGTCTTCTTCTTCTTCTTCGTTTGCTTCTTGATCTTCTTTTTCTTCTTCTTCTTCCTTGTGTTCTACTTCTTCTTCTTCTACTTCTTTGCCTTCTTTTTCTTCTTCTTCTTCATCATCATCATCATTTTCTTCTTCTTCATATT
>JAIUJO010002043.1:35000-37500 GCA_023846275.1 Vanilla planifolia | reverse complement strand
CATCATCATCATCTTCTTCTACCCCATCATAACCATCGACTTCTTCTTCTTCTTCTTCGTCTTCTTCTTCTTCTTCTTCTTCTTTCTCTACTTCTTCATCTTCTCCTTGATCTTCTTGCTCATCAACTTCTTCTTCTTCTTCTTCTTGATCTTCTTTGGCATCTTCTTCTTCTTCTTCTTTTCTATATCCTTCACCTTCATTTTTTCCTTCTTGTTCTCCTTCTACTTCTTGTTCTTCTTCTCCTTTATCCTTGTCTTCTTCTTCTTCTTCTTCTTATTTTTTCCACTACTTCCTCCCCTTATTCTTCTTCTTCTTCTTGCCCTTCATCATCATCATCAACCTCTTCTACTTTTTCTTCTTTTTCTTCTTCTTCTTCTTTATCTTCTTCTCCTTCTTCTTCTTCGTCAACATCATCTTCTTCTTCTTTTTCATCATCATCATCATCTTCTTCTTCTTCTTCTTCTTCTTCTTCTTTGTCTTCTTCTTCTACTTCCTCTTCTTTTTAATCTTCTTCTTCTACTTCTTCTACATCTTCTTCTTCCTCTTCTTCTTCCACATGTCTTTCCTCTTCTTTTGCATCTTCTTCTTCTTCTTCTTCCTTTTCCTTTTCTTCTTCCTCTTCTTCATCCTCTTCTTCTTCTTCTTCTCCTTCTCCTTCCTCTTCTTCTTCTTCTTATTCTTCTTATTCTTTTACTTTTTCTTCTTCTTCTTCTTCTTCTTCTACATTTTCTTCCTTTTCCTTTTCTTCTTCCTCTTCTTCATCCTCTTCTTCTTCTTCTTCTCCTTCTCCTTCACCATCATCATCTTATTCTTCTTCTTCTCCTTCTTGTTCTACGACCTCTGCTTTTTCTCCTTATTCTTCTCCTTCTTCTTCTTCTTCTTCTTCTCCTTCTTCTTCGCTAGCTTCTTCTCCTTCTTCTTCTTCTTCTACTTTTTCTTCACCTTTTTGTTCTTCTTTGTCTTCTTCTTCATCTTCCTCTTCATATACTTCTTCTTCTTCTTCCTGTTCTTCTTCTTCTTCTTCTTCTTCTTCTTCCTCTTCATCTTCATCATCGTCATCTTCTTCTTGCTCTTCTTCTCAATCTTATTCTTCTACTTCTTCTCATTCTTCTCTTTCTACTTCCCCTTCTTCTTCTTCTTCTTCTTCTTCTCCTCCTTCTTCTCCATAATCATCTCATTATACTTCTTCTTCTTCTTCTTCTTCTTCCTCTATCTTTTTTCTTTTTCTTCTTCTTATTCTACTTATTTGTCTTCTTTTTCATCTTCTTCTTCTTCTTCTTCTTCTTCTTTTTCATCCTTGACTTCTTCATCTTCTCTTTCTTCTTCTTCTTCTTCTTCTTCTTCTCCTCCTTCTTCTTCATCATCTTCTTCTCATTTTTCTTCTTCTTCTTCTTCTTCTTTGTCTTCTTCTTCTTCTTCTACTTCTGGTTCTTCTTTTGCTTCTTCTTCATCTTCATCTTCTTCTTCTTCTTCTTCTTCTTCTTCTTCTTCTGCTTCTTATTCTTCTTCTTCTTCTTCTACTTCTTATTCTTCTTCCACTTTTTCCTTTACCTCTTCTCCTTCTTCTTTTACTTCATCTTGTTCTTCTCCTTCTTCTTCTTCTTCTTCTTCTTCCTCTTCTTCTACTTCTGTTGCTTCTTCGTTATCTTCATCTTCTTCTTCTACTTCTTCTACTTCTTTTCCTTCTCCTTGTCCTTCTTCTTCTCCTTCTTCTTCTCCTTCTTCATCTTCTTCTTCTACTTCTTCTTCCACTTCTACTTCTCTTTCTTCTTCTTCTTCTTGTTCGTCTACTTCTTCTTATTCTTCTTGTACCTCTTCTTCTTCTTTTCTTCTCCTTCTTTTTCTTGTTATTATGTCTCTTCTTCTTCTTCTTTTTCTTCTTCTCCTTCATCTTCCTCTCTTCTTCTTCTTCATCTTCTTCTACTTCTTCTTCTTCTTCTTCTTCTTCAACTTCTGCTTCTTCTTCATCAACATCTTTTTTCTTCTTCTTTTCCTCTTCCTTCATCTTCTTCTCCTTTTTCTTTTTCATAATCTTCTACTTCTTCTTCTTCCTCTACTTCTTTTTTTTTATCTTCTTTTTCTTCTTCTTCTACTTCTTCACCTTCATCTTCTTCTTCTTGTTCTTCTTCTTCTTCTTCTTCTTCTTCTACTTCTCCTTCTTCTTCTTCTTCTTCTTCTTCTTCTTCATCTTCTTCTTCTTCTTCTTCTTTTTCTTCTCCTTCTTCATCTTTTTCTTCTTCCTCTTCTTTGTCTCCATTTTATTCTTCTTCTTCATCTTCTTCTTCTTCTTCTTCTTCTTCTTCTTCATCTTCTTCTTGCGCTTCCTCTTCGCCATCTTCTTCTTATTCTCCTTCTTCTTCTTCTTATTCTTATTATTTGCCTTCTTCTTCGTTGTCTACTATTTCTTCTTCTTTGTTTCCTTCTTCTTCTTCTTCTTCATCATTTTCTTCTTCTTTTTCTTCTTCTTCTTCCTCTTCTTATTTTTCTTTGCCTTCTTCT
>JAIUJO010002043.1:27500-30000 GCA_023846275.1 Vanilla planifolia | reverse complement strand
CTTCTTCATCATCATCATCATCTTCTTCTCCTTCTTCATCATCTTCTTCTTCTTCTTCATTTTTTGCCTCCACATCTTCTTCTTCTTCTTCTTATCCATCTCGCTCTTCTTCTTCTTCTTCTTCTCCAACTTCTTCTTCTTCTACTTTTCCCTCTTCTCCTTCTTCTTCATCTCCTTCTTCTTCTTCTTCTCCTTGTTCTTCTCCTTCTTCTTTTTCTTCTTCTTCTTTTTCTTCTTCTTCACATTTTACATCTTCTTCATCATCATCTTATTCTTCTTCTTCTTCTTCTTCCTTTTCCTCCTGTTCTCTTTCTTCTTCTACTTCTCCTTCTTCTTCTTTTTCTTCTGCTTCCTTTGATTCTAGTTATTCTTATTCTTCATCATCATCATCTTCTTCTTCTTCTTCTATTTCTTCTTCTTCTTTTTCTTCTTTATCTTCTTCTTCTTCTTCTTCTTCTTCTGCTTCTTCTTTTAAATCTTCTTCTTCTATTTCTTCTTCCACTTCTTCTTCTTCCAGTTTTCTTCATCATGTTTTTCTTGTTCTTTTGCGTCTTCTTCTTCTTCTTTTTCTTCTTATTCTTCTTCTCCTTCTTATTCTTCTTCTTCTCCTTCACCTTCTTCTTTTTCATCATCATCATCATCTTCTTCTTCTTCTTCTTTATCATCATCATCTTCTTCTTCTTCTTCTTCTTCCTCTCCTTCTTGCTCTTCATCTTCTTCTTGTTCTTGTTGTTCTCGTTCTTCTGATTCTTCTTTGTCTACTTCTTTTTCATCTACTTCTTCTTCTCTTCCTTCTTCTTCTCCTTCTTGTTCTTCTAATTCCTCTCCTTTTTCTCCTTCTTCCTCTTCTCCTCCTTCTTCTTCTTCATCATCTTCAGCTACTTCTTCTCCTAATTCTACATCTTTTTCTTCTTCTTCTTCTTTATCTTCTTTATCTTCTTCTCCTTCCTCTTCTTCTTCTTCTACTCCTTCTTCTTCTTCTTCTTCTTCATCTTTTCGAGTCTTCTTCTTCTTCTTTTTCTCTATCTTCTTCTTCTTCTTCTTCTTCTTCTTCTTCTTCTTCTTCTTCTTCTGCTTCTTCTTCAACTTCATCCTCTTCTTCTTCTTCATCTTCTCAAAGGCACCGATTTAAATGGACCAGAACACATCTTCATATTAGTGGAGTCAATGGCTCAAGGCCATGGCATGTTTCGTAATTCCAAGTTGTTGGCGACGAAGTGGAAGGGGTTCTACTTTTCTGCAAGCTCTTTTTAGACTTGAGAGTTGTCCAGGTCGTACCAATTTGCTGAACGGTTAATGGTTTGTAGTGTTTGACAACTACGCAAGTTATTATACCGAGTATCCTTGTTTTAGAATGAGCGCTTTGAGATTTAGTAGAACAAAAATCTGTAAAGAGATTTCCATGCTATGGGGGAATGGAGTGAGAGGTCGAGGGAGGAAGCTGAAAGGTCCACTAGATGCGAAGGTGGGAAGAGAGGGGGACCTGAAAGAAGGATCGAAGCTGGAGTGAGTGGCCTTGCAACTTTCCCAGTGTACTCTTTTTCTTCTGTATCATGATTGCTGATTCCTGTTCTCCTTCGGAGTTCGTCCACAAGCAGCTCGAGGCGAGTCAAACCAATCATTGATCGTTGGATCTCCAAAGCCCTAGTACGAAAGATAACCTACCTGATAATCATAGCAAGATCTCGGGTGGGGAACTCACCCTCTGTTACCTCTGTGAGAATCCCAAGCTCGGTGCTTCTTCTTCTCCTTTTTCTTCTTCTTTAACATCTTTTTTTCTTCTTCTTCTTCTTCTACTTCTTCTTCTTCTTGTTCATCTTTTTCTTCTTCTTCCACTTCTTCTTCCTCCTCTTCATCTTCTTCTTTTAATTCTTCCTCTTCTTCTTCTTCATTATCTTCTTCTGCTTTTTCCTCTTCTTCTTCTTCTTCCACTTCTTCTTCCTCTTCTTCTTCTTCTTCTCCCTCTTGTTTTTCTTCTTCTTCTTCTTCGTTCTTTTCTCCTTCTTCCTCTTCGTACCTTTCTTCTTCTTTTTCTTCTTCTTCTTCTTCTTGTTCTTCTTCCTCCTCTTCTTCTTCCAATACTTCTTCCACCACTTCTTCATCTTCCACTTCTTCTTCATCTTCTTCTTCCACTTCTTCTTCTTCTTCCACTGGTTCTTCCCCTTGTACTTCTCTCTCTTCATCTTCTTCATAATTTTCTTGTTGTTTTTCTTCTTCTTCTTCCTCTTCATCATCAACTTCTTCTTCTTCTTCCTTTTCTACTTCTTCATTATGTTTTTCTCCTTCTCGTTCTTTTTGTTCCACTACTTCTTCTTCTTCTTCTTACACTTCATCTTCTTATTCTCCTTCTTTTTCTTCTTCTTCTTCATTTTCTTATCTTTCTACTACCTATTCTTGTTCTTCTTAATCAACTTTTACATTTTCTTCATCTTCTTCTTCTTCTGCTTCTACTTCATATTAATCTTGTTCTTCTTCTTCTTCATCCAATTCAACTTCTTCA
>JAIUJO010002043.1:15000-22500 GCA_023846275.1 Vanilla planifolia | reverse complement strand
TTCTTCTTCTTCATCATCATCTTCTTCATCATGACCATCATCATCTTCCTCTTCTTCTACTTCTTCTCTTTCATCATCATCAACTTCTTCTTCTTCTTCTTCTTCTTCTTTCTTCTTCTTCTTCTTCTTCTTCTTCTTCTATTTCTTCTTCACCTTCTTTTCTTATTCTCCTTATCCTTCTTTCTTTTTCTTTTATTCTTCATATTTTTCTTCTTAGTCATCTTCTTCTTCTTCTTCTTTTTCTTCTTCTTCTTGTCCTTCTTCTTCTTCTTCCTTTTCTTCTCCTTCTTCCTCCTCCTCTTCTTCTTCTTCTTCCTCTTCTTCATCATGACGATCACCATCTTCTTCTTCTTCTACTTCTTCTCTTTCATCATCATCGACTTCTTCTTCTTCTTCTTAATCTTCATCATCTTCTTTTTTCTCTTCTTCTTCTTCTTCATCATCATCATCTTCTTCTTCTTCTTCTTCTTCCACTACTTCTCCTTTATCTTCTTCCTTGTCCTCTTTTTCTTCTTCTACTTCTTCTTGTTCTTCTTCTACTTATTCGTCTTTTTCTTATCCTTTTACTTCTACTTCTTCTCCATCTCCCTTTTCTTCTTCTTCTTCTTGTTCGTCTTCTACTTATTTTTCTTCTCCTTCTTCTTCTTCTTACTCTTCTTTATCTTCTTCTTCTTCTCCTTCTTTTTCTTCTTGTTCTTCTTCTTGTACTCTTACTTCGTCTCAATCTTCTTCTTCTTCTTTAGCTTCTTCTTCTATTTCCTCGTCTCATTCTTCTCCTTCTTCTCCATTTACTTCTCCATCTTCTTCTTCCTCTTCTTCTTCATCATCTTCATCATCATCATCTTCTTCTTCTTCTTCTTCTTCTTCTCCTTCATCTTCAACTTCATAATCATCATCATCATCATCTTCTTATTCTTCTTCTTCTTCTTCTACTACTTCTTCTTCACCATCATCATCTTCTTCTTCTTCTTCTTTTTCTTCTTCTTCCTCTTCTTCTTCTTCTTCTTCTTCTTCTCCTTTTTCTTCTTCTAATTATTCTCCTTCTTCTTCTAAATCATCATCATCATCTTCATCTTCTTCTCCATCTTCTTCATCTATTATTTCTTCTTATTTTTCTTCTTCTTCTTGTTCTTCAACATGTTCTTGTTTCTTTTCTTCTTAATTGTCTTCTTCTTATTCTACTACTACTTCTTCGTCTTCTCCTTTGTCTTGTTCTTCTTCATCATCTTCCTTTACTTCTTCTTCTTCTCTCTCTTGTTGTTCTTCTTCTTCTTCATCTTCTTCTTCTACTTCTGCTTCTGTTCTTCGTCTTCTTCATCTTTTTCTTCATCTTCTTCTCCTTCTTTTTCATAATCTTCTACTTCTTCTTCAACTTCTTCTTCTTCTTTTTATTGTTCTTCTTCTTCCTCTCCTTCATCTTCTTCTCCTACTTGTTCTTCTTCTTCTTCTTCGTCTTCTTCTTCTGCTTCTTCTTCTTCTTCTTCTTCTTCTTCTTCATCCTCTTCTTATTTTTCTTCTCCTTCTTCTTCATCTTTTCTTGTTCCGCATCTTTGTCTTCGTCTTCTTCTACTTAGTCTTCTTCTTCTTCTTCTTCTTCTTCTTCTCCGCCTTCTTCTTCTTCTTCTCCTTCTCCTTCTTCTTTGTCTTCTTCTTCTTCATCGTCTACTATTTCATCTTCTCCGTTTCCTTCTTCTTCTTCTTCTTCTTCTTCGTATTCTTATTCTTATTCTTCTTCTTTACCTTCTTCTCCTTCTTCTTTATCTTCTTTTTCTTTATCTTCTTATCCTTCTTCTTCTTATTCGTCTTCTTCAACTACTTCTTCTTCTTCTTCTTCTTCTTCATTTTCTTCTTCTTCTTTTCTCCATCATAAACTTCTTCTTTTTCATCTTCTTCTTCCTCTACTTCTTCCTCTTCTTCTTCATCTTCACCTTCTGCTTCTTCTTCTTCTTCTTCTTCTTCTTCTTCCTCTCCTTTTTCTTCTTCTTCTTCTTCTTTGACTTCTTATTCTTCTTCATCATCATCATCATCGTCATCATCATCATCTTCTTCTTCTTCTTTTTCTTCTACACCTTTCTCTTCTTGTTCATCTTCTTCTTCTTTCGCTTCTACTTCTTCTTTTTATACATCTTCTTTTACTTCATTTCAATCTTTTTCCCTCTTCTTCTTCTCCTTCTTCTTCATCGCCTTCTCTTTCTTCTTCTCCATAATCTTCTCCTTCTTCTTCTTTTTCTTCTTCTTCTTCCTCCCCTTTCTCTTCTCTTTCTCCTCCATCTTCTTCTTCTTCTTCCTCTTCTTTTTCTTTTTTTTTTCTTCTTCATATCGTTTTCATTATCTTCTTCTTCTTCTACTACTTCTTCTTCTTCTACTACTACTTCTTCTTCCTCCTCTTCTTCTTATTCATCTTCTTCTCCTTCTTCTTCTTTGTCTTCCTCTTCTTTCGTCCTTCTTCTTTTTCTTATTCTTCCTCTTCTTTTTGTACTTCTTCTTCGTCTTCTTCTTCTCCTCCTTCTTTGACTTCTTCTTCGTCTTCTTCTTCTTCTTCTTCTTCTTCTTCTACTTCTGCTTCCTCGCCTTCTTGTCCTTACTCTTTTTCTTCTTCTTGTTCTTCTTCTTCTTCCTCTTCCTCTCTTTCTTCTCCTTCTCCTCCTTGTTCATCTTCTTCTTCTTCTTTTACTTCTTTCTCATCTTCTTCTTCTTCTTTTTCTCCATCTTCTTCTTCTACTTCTTCTCCTTCTTCAAGTTCTCCTTCTTCTTCTCCTACTTCTACTTCTTCTACTCCATCTTCTTCTCCTTCTTTTGCTTCTACTACTACTTCATCTTCTTCTTCTTCTTCTTCTTCTTTGTGCTCTTTTTTGCCTTCTTCATCACCTTTTTCTTCTTCATCTTCTTCTTCTTCCACTTCTTCTTCTTCCACTTCTTCTTCTTCTTCTTTTCCTTCTTTGTCGTCTTCTTCTTCTTCCTCTTCTTTGTCTTCTTCTTCTACATCCTATTCAGGTTCTTCCTCCTCTTCTTCTTCTTTGCCTACTTCTTCTTCTTCTTCTTCTTCTTCTTATTCTTCTTCTTCTTCTTCTTCTTCACCTTCTTTTTCTTGTTCTTCTTCTTAGTCTTACTCTTCTTTTATTCTTCTTCTTCTTCTCCTTCTCCTTCTTTTTCTCATTCTTCTTCTTTGTCTTATTCTTCACCTTGTTCTATAATTTTTTCTCCTTCTTCTTCTTCTCCTTCTTCTTCTTCTTTATCTTCTTCAGCTTCTTCTTCTTCTTTGCCTTCTTGTTCTTCCTATTCGTTTTCTTCTCCTTCTTCTTCATCTTCTTCTTCTTCTTCTTTTGTCCTTCTCCTTGTTCTTCTTCTTCTTCTTCCTCTTTTGCTTTTTTCTCCTCTACTTCTTCTTCTTCTTCTTCTTCTCCTACTTCTTCTTCTACTTCATTTGCTTCTTCTCCTTCTTCTCCTTCCCCTTCTTCTTCTCCTTGTTCTTCTCATTCTTCTCCATCTTCTTCTCGTTCTTCTCCCACTACTTCTCCTTTGTCTTCTTCTTCTTCTCCTTCTTCTTCTTTTTCTTCTTCTTCTTCTTTCTTTTCTTCTTCTTCTTCCTCTCAATCTTCTTCTTCTTCTTCTCCTTCATCTTCTTCTTCTCCTTCTTCTTAATCTTGTTCTTCTATTTGTTCTTCTATTTCTTCTTCTATTGGTTCTTCGTCTTGTTGTTCTTCTTCTTCACCTTCTTGTTTGTCATCTACTTCTACTTTTTCGCCCTCTATTTCTTCTTACACTTCTTCATCTTCTTTATCTTCATCTTCTTCTTCCTCATCATCCTCTTCTCCTCCTTTTTCTTCTTCTTCTTCTTCTTCTTCTTTTGCTTCTTCTTCTTCGTGTTCTTTTTCTTCTTTTACTTCATCTTCTTCTTCTTCTTCTTCTTTAAAATCATCATCATTTTCTCTTCTTCTTTTTCTTCTACTGCTTCTTTTTCTTCTTCTTCTTCTTCTTCATTTTCTTCTTCTTTTCTTCCTCCTTCTCCCCTTCTTCTTCTTCTTCTTGTTCACCTTCTCCTTCTTTTTCTTCCTATTCTTATACTAGTACTATTACTTCTTCTTCTTCTTCTTCTTCTTCTTCTTCTTTTTTTACTTCTTGCTCTTCTTCTTCATCATCATCGACTTCTTCTCCTTCTTCGTCATCTTCTTCTTTTTCTTCATTTTCTGTCTCTACATCTTCTTCTTCTTCTTCTTCTTCCCCATCTTGCTCTTCTTCTTCTTCTTCTTCTGCTCCTACTTCTCCCTCTTATCCTTCTTCTACTTCTTCTCCTTGTTCTTCTCCTTTTGCTTCTTCTCCTTCTTCTTCTTGTTCTTCTTATTCTTCTTCTTCTTCACGTTTTAACTCTTCTTCTTCTTCATCATCTTCTTCTTCCTCCTCCTCTTATCCTTCTTCTTCTACTTCTCTTTCTTCTTCTTTTTCTTCTTCTTCCTTTGATTCTTGTTCTTCTTCTTCTTCTTCATCAGCATCTTCTTCTCCTTCTTCATAATCATCAGCCCTTTCTTCTTCTTGTCCTTCTTCTTCTCCTTTTTTTGCTTCTTCTTCTTCTTCTATTCTTCATATTCTTTTTACTCTTCTTCATCTTCTTCTTTTTCTTCTTCTTTTTCTTCTTCTTTTTCTTCTTCTTCTTCTTCTTCTTCTGCTTCTTCTTCTCTTTAATCTCCTTCTTCTTCTCCCTCTTCTTCTCCTTTTTCATCTTCCTCTTCTTCTTCTTCTTCTTCTTCTTCTTCTCCTTCCTCTTCTTCTTCTTGTTCTTCTTATTCTTCTACTTTGTCTTCTTCTTCTTCTTCTTCTTCTTCTTCTACATTTTCTTCCTCTTCCTTTTCTTCTTGTTCTTCTTCATCTTCTTCTCCTTCTTCTTCACCTTCTCCTTCATCATCGTCATCTTATTATTCTTCTTCCTCTCCTTCTTCTTCTATGACTTCTACTTTTTCTCCTCGTTCTCCTTCTTCATCTTCTTCTTCTTCTTCTCCTTCTTCTTCTCTAGCTTCTTCTTCTTCTTCTTCTTGTTCACCTTTTTCTTCTTCTTTGCCTTCTTCTTCATCTTCCTCTTCATCTTCTTCTTCTTGTTCTTCTTGTTCTTCTTCTTCTTCTTCTTCCTCTTCTTCTTCTTCTATTACTCATCTTCTTCTTCTTCTTCTCATTCTTCTTCTTCTCCTCCCTTCTTCTTCTCCTTCTTCTTCTTCTCCTTCTTCTTCTCCTTCTTCTTCTCCTCCTTCTTCTTCTCCTCCTCCTTCTTCTCCTTCTCCTTCTTCTCCTTCTCCTTCTTCTTCTTCTCCTTCTTCTTCTTCTTCTTCTTCTTCTTCTTCTTCTTCTTCATCTCGATCTTCTTCTTCTTTTCCTTCTCCCCTTCTCCTTCATCTTCATCATCTTCTTCTTCCTCTTCTTCTTCTTCTTCTTCTTCCACTACTTCTTCTTCTTCTTCTCCTTCTTCTTCATCTTCAACTTGTTGCATTTCTTTCGTTCTACTTCTTCTTCTTCTTCTTCTCCTCCATCTTCTTCTTCTTCTTCTTCTTCTTCTTCTTCTCCATCTTCTTCTTCTCCATTTTTGGTCATCTTGTTCTTCTCCTTCTCCCTCTTCATCTTCTTCTTCTTATTTTCTTCTTCTTCATCCTCTTCTTGTCCTTCTTCTTCTTCTTCTTCTTCTTCTCCTTCTTCCTCTTCTTCTACCTCTTTTTCTTGTTCTTCTTGTACTTCTTTTTCATTTTCTTCTTCTTCTTCTCTTGCTTCTTCTTCTTCTTCTTCTTCTTCTTCTTCTTATTATTCTTCCTCTTCTTCTTCTTTTTCTTCTTCTTCCTCTCGATCATCTTCTTCTTCATCTACTTCTTCATCATCTTCTTCTTCTTCTTCTTCTTCCTCTCTTCTACTTCTTCTTATGCTTCTTCTTTTCCTTTTTCTCTTCTTCTTTTTTATCTTCTTTTTTACCTTCTCCTTCTTCTTCTTCTTCTTCTTCTTCTTCTACTACCACTACTGCTTCTTCTTCTTGTTTTTCTTGTTCTTCTTCTTCTTCATCTTTTCTTCTTCTTCGTCTTCTTCGTTTTCTTTCTCTTCTTCTTCTTGATCTTCTTCTTCTTCATCTTCTTCTACTTCATCTCCTCCTTCTTCGTGTTCTTCTTCATCTTCTTCTACTACTTCTTCTTCTACTACTTCTTCTTCTTCTTCTTCTTCTTCTTTCTCTTCCTCTTTTTCTTTTCCTTCCACTTCCTCTCCTTTTTCTTTTTCAGCTTCTTCTTCTTTTTCTTCTTCTACTTATACTTCTTTTTCTTTTTCATCTTCTTCTTCTACTTCTTGCTCGTCTTCTTCTTCTTCTTCTAGTCCTTCTTCTTCTTCTCCTTCTCAATTTTCTTCTGCTTCTCTTCTTGTTCTTCTTATGCTTCTTGTTCTTCTTCTTCTTCTTCTTTTTATGCTTCTTGTCATCTTTTTTTTCTTCTTCTTCTTCTTCCTATCCATCATCTTCTTCTTCATCTACTTCATCATCATAATCAACATCATCATCTTCTTCTTCTTCTTCCCTTCTACTTCTTCTTCTTCTTCTTATGCTTCTTCTTCTCCTTTTTTTCTTCTTCTACTACTACTACTACGATTATTACTTCTTGTTTTTCTTGTTCTTGTTCTTCTTCATCTTTTCTTCTTCTTCTTCATTGTGTTCTTCTTCTTCATCATCTTCTTCTTCTTCATCTTCATCTTCTTCATCTTCTTCTACTTCATCTCCTCTTCTTCTTGTTCTTCTTCTTGTTCTTCTTCTTCTTCTTCTTTCGCTTCGTCTTTTTCTTTTTCATATACTTCCTCTCCTTTTTCTTCGCCTATTTCTTCTTCTTTTTCTTCTTCTTTTATGTCTTTTTCTCCTTCATTTTCTACTTCTACCTCCTCTTCTTCTACTTCTTCTTCCAGTTCTTCTTCTTCTTCTTCTCCTCCATCTTCTTCTTCTTCTTCTTTTTCTTCTTCTTCTTCGTCCTCATCATTTTCCTCTTCTTCTTCTTCTTCGTCTTCTTCTTCTTCTTCATCTTCCTCTTCTTCTTCTTCTTCCTCTGCTTTTTCATCTTCTTCTTCTTCTTCTTCTTCTTTTTCTTCTTCTTCTTCTGCTTTTCCTCTTCTTCTTCTTCTTCTTCTCCTTCTTCTCCTTCTCCTTCTCCTTCTTCTTTTCTCTTTTGTCTTCTCCTCATCCTTTTTTTTTCTCCTTCACCTTCTCCTTCTTGCTCTTCTTCTTCTACTTCTTTTTCTTCTTCCTGTTCCTCCTCTTCTTCGGCCTCTTCTTCTTCTTCCTCTTCCTCTTCTTTTTCTTCTTCTTCATCATCCTTTTCTTCCTATTCTTCTTCTTCTTCTTCTCTTCCACTACTTCCCCCTTTTCTTCTTCTTCTTCTTGTTCTTCTTCTTCTTCTTCTCCCACTTTTTCTTTTTTTCTCCTTCTTCTTCTCCTTCTCCATTCTTCCTATTCTTCTTCTTCTCCTTCTTCTTCTTCTTTTTCTTCTACTTCTTTTT
>JAIUJO010000892.1:352500-380000 GCA_023846275.1 Vanilla planifolia | reverse complement strand
TCTTCTTGCTCTTTTTCTTCTTCGTCTTCCTCTTCTTCTTCTTCCTCTTCTTCTTCTTCTTCTATATCTTCTTCTTCCCCTCCTCCTTCTTATTCATCTATTTATTCTTCTTCTTCTTCTTCTACATTTTCCTCTCGTTCTTCATTTTCTACTTCTTCTTGTTGCTCTTCTTCCTTTCTTTCTCTTCTTTTTCTTCTTCTTCTTCTTCTTTTTCTACTTCTTCTTCTTCCACCACTTTCTCCTCTTCTTCCTCTTCTTCTTCTTCCTCTTCTTCTTATTCTTGCTCTTCTTCTTCTTGCTCTACATCTTTTACTTTTTCTTCTTCTTCTTATTATTCTTCTTCTACTAATTCTTCTTCTTCTTCTTCTTCTTCCATGATTTCTTCTTCTTCTTCTTCCTCTTCTTCTTCAACTTCTTCAATAGGTTCTTCCTTATCTATTTCCACTTCTTCCTTCTTTTTAATTTTTCTTCTTCTTCTTCTTCTTCCTATTGTTCCTCTTCTACTTCCTCTCGTTCATCGTCTTCTTCTTCGTCTTCTTCTTCCTTCTCCTCTTCTTCTTCCTCCAAAACTTCTTCTTCTTCTCGTATCTTTCTCATCTCATTGTTCTTCTTCTTCATCATCTTCTTCTTCTTCTTCTTCTTCTTCTTCTTTCTCTTCTTCTTCTTCTTAAACATCTTCTTCTTCTTCCACTTCTTTTTCTTCCTCTTCTTCTTCTTCTTCTTCTTCTTCTTCTTCTTCCCCTTCTCTATCTTCTTCTTCTTCTTCTCTGTCTTTTTCTTCTTCTCCTTCCCTTTCTTCCCCTTCTTGTTCTTCCACTTCTTCTTTTTCCTCTACTTATTCTTCCTCTTCTTCTTCTTCTTCTTCTTCTTCTTCCCCTTCTCTATCTTCTTCTTCTTCTTCTTCTTCTCCTTCCCCTTCTTCCCCTTCTTGTTCTTCCACTTCTTCTTTTTCCTCTGCTTATTCTTCCTCTTCTTCTTCTTCTTCTTCTTCTTCTTCTTCTTATTTTTCTTTTTCCTCCACTAAATCTTCTTCCTTTTCCTCTTCTTCTTCCTATAATTCCTTTTCTTCTCCTTCTCCTCCTTCATTTTCTTCTTTTTCTTCTTTTGTTCTTCTTTCTATACTTTTTCTTCTTCCTCCTCTTGTTCTTCTTCTTCCTCTTCATCACTTCTTTTTCCTATTCTTCTTCTTCTTCTTCATATTCTTCTTCTTCTTATTCTTCTCTTCTTCTTTTTTTCCTTCATCCTCCTTCTTTTTCTCAACTCTTTCATCACCATCATTTTCTTCTTCTTCTTCTTCTTCTTCTTCTTCTTCTTCTTCTTTTCTTCTACTTCTTCTTCGTCTTTTTACTTTTCTACTCCTTGTTCTTCTTCCTCTTCTTCTTCTTGTGTTTTCTCTTCTTTTTCTTTTTCTACTTCTTATTCTTCTTCTTCCACCTATTGTTTCTCTTATTTGTTTTCTTTTTCTTCCTCTTCTTCTTCTTCTTCTTCTTCTTCGTATTGCTTCTACTTCTTTTTCTTGCTCTACTTCTTCTTCGTCTTGCTCTTCTTCTTCTTCCTCTTCTTCTTCCACTTCTTTCACATCTTCTTCTTGCACTTCTTCTTCTCTTTTTTCTACTTCTTCATCTTCTTCTTCTTCTTCCACTACTTCTTCTTCTCCCACTTGCTCCTCTTCTCCCTCTTCTTCTTCTTCCTTTTATTCTTCTTCCTCTTCATCTTCAGCCTCTTCCTTTTCCTCTTCTTCTTCTTCCTGTTCTTCTTCATCTTGCTCTTCTTCTTCTTCGCTTTCTTCTTCTTCTTAATCTCTTTCTCCTTCTTCTTTTTCTTCTTCTTGTTCATCATCTTTTCCTTTCTTTTCTTCTTCTTCTCCTTCTTCTATTTCTACTTCTTATTCATTTTCTTCTTGTTCCTTTTCTACCTAGTCTTCTTCTTCTGCTTCTTCTTCTTTCTCCTTTTTTTACTTCTTCCACTTCTCCTTGTTCTTTTTCTTCTTCCTGTTCTTCTTTCTTCTCCTCTTATACTTCTTCCCCTTCCTCGTCTTCTTCTTTTCCATCTTCTTCTTCTTTTTTCTTCTTCTTCTTCTTCCTCTTCTTCTTCTTCATCTTCTTCTTTGCATCTTCTTCTTGTTCATCTTCCGCTTCTCTTTCCTCCTTTTCCTCTTGTTCTTCATTTTCTATCTCTTCTTCTTCTTCTTCCACCTTTTATTCCACTTCTTTGTCCTTCTCCTCTTCTTCTTCTTCTTCATCATCATCTTGCTTCTATTTCATCAACTTGCGCTACTTCTTCTTCTTCGTCTGCTTCATCATCTTCTCTTCTTGTTCGTCTTCTTCTTCCTCTTCTTCTTCTTCTTTTTCTTCCTCTTCTTCGTACTCTTCTTCTTCTTCTTCTTCTTCCACTTCTTCATTCTGCCATCTTCGTCTTCTTCTTCTTCCACTACTTCGTCATCATTCTTGTCTTCTTACTCTTCTTCTCCTTACACTTCTTCTTCCCCTTCTTCTTCTTTTCTTCTTCTTCTTCTTCTTTTACTACTTTCTCTTCTTCTACTTCTTCGTCTCTTTGTTCTTCTTCATCTTCCACTTCCTCTTCATCATCTTCTTCTTCCTCTTCTTTTTCTTCTTCTTCATTTTGTTCTTCCCATTATTGTTATTCTTCTTCTCCTTCTTCCATTTCTTCTTCTTCATCTTCTTCTTCTTCTTCATCTTCTTTTTCCTCTTCTTCTTCTTCTTCTTCCTCTTCTTTGTATTCTTCTTCATCTTCTCCTTCTTCTTCTTCTTCCCCTTCTTTTTCTTCCACTTCTTCTTCTTCCACTTCTTCTTCTTCTTCTTCTTCTTCTTCTTCTTCTTCGACTACCTCCTTTTCATCTTCCCCTTCTTCTTTTTCCAATTCTTCTTCTTCTTCCTGTTCTTCTTCTACCTCCACTTCCTTTTCTTCCTCTTCTTCTTCTTTTCTTTCTCCTCCTCCTCCTTCTTCATCATCTTCTTCTTCTTTTCCATCATTTTCTTCTTTTTCTTCTCAATATTTATCTTTTTCAACTTCTTCTTTTTCTTCTTCTTCTTCCTTTTGCTATCATTCTTGCTCTTCTTCTTGTTCCTCTTCTTCTTCTACTTTTTCCTCTTCTTCTTCTTCTTTTTCTTTTCTTCTTCCTCTCCTTCTTCTTCTTCTTCCTCTTTTTCTTCTTTTTCAACTTCTTGTTCTTTTTTTTTCTTCCTCTTCTTCTTATTCTTCCTCTTTTACTTCTTTTTCTTGTTCTTCTTTCTGTTGTTTTTATTCTTTTTTCTTCTTCCTCTTCGATTTCAACACCGTACTTCCACATCTTGTTGCTCTTCTACTTTTTCTTCTTCTTCATCTTATTCTTCTTACTCCTCTTCCTCGTCTTGCTTTCACTTCTTCTTCTTCTTCTTTGTTCACTTCTTCTTCTTCTTCTTCTTCTTCTTCTTTGTCTTCTTCTTCTTTTACTCCTTTTCTTCCTCTTATTTTTCTTCATCTTCTTCTTCTTCTTCTTCCTTTTCCTTTTCTTATTGCCCTTCTTCTTCTTCTTCTTCTTCTTCATTTCTTCCTTCTTTGGCTTCCTGTTTTTGTTATTGTTGTTATTGTTTTTCCTCTTCTTCTTCTACATCTTCTTCTTCTACATCTTCTTCTTCTCCTTCTTCTTCTTCTCCATTTTCATCTTCTCCTTCTTCTTCTTTTCTATTCTTCTTTAACTTCTACTTCTTCTGCTTCTTCCTCTTCTTCTTCTTCTTCTTCTTCGTCTTCTACTACTACTTCTTCTTCTTCTTCTTCTACTACTCTTCTTCTTGTTCGTCTCTTTTTCTCCACTTCTTCTTTTGCTTCCTCTTCTTCTTTTTCCACTTCTTCTTCCCCTTCTTCTTCTTCTTCTTCTTCTTCTTCTGCTCCTTCTTCAACTTCTTCCACTTCTTCTTGCCCTTCTTCATTTTCTTGTTGTTCTTCTTCTTCTCCTCCTCCTTCTTCCCCATTTTCTTTTTCTTCTTCTTCTTCTTTTTAATCTTCTTTTTCTTTTTCTTTTTCTTCTTCTTCTTGATCTTCTTTTTTTTCTTATCCTTCATCTTCTTCTTCCTCTTTTTGATCTTCCTTATTTTATTCAACTCCTTCTAATTCTTCTCCTTCTTCTTCTTCTTGTTTTAGAGAAGAAGAAGACGATGATGATGATGGTGAAAAAGAAGAAGAAGAAGAAGAAGAAGAAAAAGAACTAGAAGACCAAGAGGGGGAAGAAGAAGAAGAAGAAGAAGAAAAAGAAGACCAAGAAGAAGAAGGAGGTGGAGGAGGAGGAGGAGCAGAAGAAGAAGAAGAAGAAGGGTAAGAAGAGGAAATGGAAAGAAGAAGAAGAAGAAGAAGAAGAAGAAAAAGAACAAGAAGAAGAAGAAAAAGAAAAAGAAGATGAGGAAGAAGAGAAGAAAGAAGAAGAAGAAGATGAAGAAGAAGTAGAAGAAAAGGAAGAAGAAGAAGAAGTAGAAGAAGAAGAAGAAGATGAAGACGAAAAGGAAGAGAAAGAAGAGTAACAAGAAGAAGAAGCGGAACAACAGGAAGTGGAAGAACAAGTGAAAAAAGAAAAAGAAAAAGAAGAAGAATAAGAAGAAGAAGAAGAAGATTAAGAAGGAGAAGGAGAGGAAGGAGAAGGAGAAGAAGAGCATTAAGAAGAAGAAGAGGGACAAGATGAAGAGGAGGAAGAAGAAGAAGAAGAGGAAGTAGAAGAAGAGGAAGAAGAGGAATGAGAGAAGGAAGAAGAAGCAGAAGAAGAAAAAAAAGAAGAAAAAGAAAAAAAATGAAGAAGAAGAAGAGGAAGAATAAGAAGAAGAGGTAGGAGAAGTAGCAGAATTTGAAGAACAAGAAGAAGAAAAATAGGAAGAAGAAGCATTAGGAATTAGGGATTAAAGATTAGTAATTAAGGAATTGGGGTTAGAGATTAGGGATTAAAGATTAAGGATAATGGATTAAAAATTAGAGATTAGAGATTAGAGATTAGAGATTAAGGGATTAGGTCATACAGAGTTAGAATTAAGTATTAGGGATTAGTTATTAGTGATTGATGATTATGGATTAGGGATTACAGATTATGGAAGAAGTAGTGGAAGAAGAAGTAGAAGAAGAAGAAACAATAGAAGCACAAGAAGTAGAAAAGAAGAAGAGAAAATAGTGTGAGTAGTAGTAGTAGTAGAAGAAGAAGAGGAAGAAGAAGAAGAAGAAGAAGTAGAAGAAAAAGAAGACGTAAAGGATGGAGAAGAATAATAATAATAATAAGAAGAAGAAACATAAGAAGAAAAAGAAGATGATGATGATGACAATGAAGAAGAAGAAGAAAAAGAAGAAAAAGATGGTGATGATGATGAAGACAATGAAGAATAAGAAGAAGTAGAAGAAGAAAAAGAAGAAGATGAAGTAGTTGGGGAAGAAGAAGAAGATGAAGATGAAGAAGAAGAAGATAAAGAAAAAGAAAAAGAAGAAGAAGATGAAGAAAAAGTAGAAGAAAAAGAAGAAAATGAAGAAGATTAAGAAGAGGAAGAGGAAGAACAAGAAGATTTGGAGGAAGAAGAAGAAGAAGATGAAGAAGAAGAGAAAGAAGAAGAGGAAGAAGAAAAAGAAGAAGTATATCAAGAAGAAGAGGAAGAAGAAGAAGAAGAAGTATATCAAGAAGAAGAGGAAGAAGAAGAGGAAGAAGAAGAAAAGGAAGAAGAAGAAGACAAAGAGGTAGAAGAATTAGTAGAATGAGCAGAAGAAGTGCAAGAAGAAGAAGAAGAAGAAGAAGAACAAGAAGCAGAAAAGAAAAAGCAGAAGAAGAAGAAGTAGTAGAAGAGGAAGAGAAGGGGAAGAAGAGGAAAAAGAAGAAGAATAATAATAAGAAGAAGAATTGAAAAAGAAGAAAAAGAGGAAAATGAGCAAGAAGAAGTTGAAGTAGAAGAAGAGGAGAAAGAACGAGAAGAAGAAGAAGAAATAAAAGAAGCAGATAAAGTATAGAAGCTAAAGAACTAGAAGAAGTAGACAAGAAGAAGAAGAAGAAAAAGAAGAAGAAGAAGGAGAACGAGAAGAACAAGAAGAACAAGTAGAAGAGGAAAATGAAGTAGAAGAGGAAGAAGAAGAAGAAGAAGAAGAAGAAGAAGATGATGATGGTGAAAAAGAAGAAGAAGAAGAAGAAGAAGAAGAAGAAGAAGAACTAGAAGACCAAGAGGAGGAAGACAAGATGAAGAAAAAGAAGACCAAGAAGAAGAAGAAGGAGGGGAAGGAGGAGGAGCAGAAGAAGAGGAAGAAGAAGAAGGGTAAGAAGAGGAAATGAAAAGAAGAAGAAGAAGAAGAAAAAAAAAATAGAAGAAGAAGAAGAAAAAGAAAAGGATGAGGAAGAAGAGAAGAAAGAAGAAGAAGAAGATGAGGAAGAAGTAGAACAAAAGGAAGAAGAAGAAGAAGAAGAAGTAGAAAAAGAAGAAGAAGATGAAGAAGAAGAAGAAGAAGAAGAAGAAGAAAAGGAAGAGAAAGAAGAGGAATAAGAAGAAGAAGGGGAACAACAACAAGAAGAGGAAGAAGAAGAAGAAGAAGAAGAAGAAGAATAAGAAGTAGAAGGAAAAGAAGAATAAGAAGAAGAAGAAAGAGAAGAAGAAGAAGAAGAAGAAAAAGAAGAAGGAGAGGGAAATGAAGAACTAGAGAAAGAAGAAGTAGAAGAAGTAGAAGAAGAAGAATAATAAGAAGAAGATGAAGAAACATAAGATATAACACTTTTATAGTTCAAAATCATGCTTAAATAAAAGGTGGTAAAGCTCGAATGGTCATAAATTATAGAAAATTAAAGTCTTATACAAAATTTGATGGATATTTTATACCAACTGCAGAACACTTAATTAAACAAAGTCAATGTGCAAAATTCTGTAGCAAATTTGATGCCAAATCTGGTTTTTGGCAAATCAAACTTGCAAATCGGACATCTATAGAGCTAACAGCTTTTATTGTTCCTCAAAAACATTATGAATGGTTAGTAATGCCATTTGGCCTAAAAAATGCCCCTCAAATATTCCAGAAATGGATTAATTCTATTTTTGGACATTTACCTTATGTCGTCACTTATATTGAAGATATACTTGTCTTTTCTCAAACAGAGGAAGAACATAAAGATCACCTTTTACATGTCATAAAGATAATGCTAAATAATGGTATTATCTTAAGTCCAAAAAAGATAGAATTATTTAAAACAGAAATCGACTTCTTAGGAAAACAAATAAAAAATGGTGAAATACAATTACAAGACCATATATACCCAAGGTAAAAGAATTTCCAGTAAACTTCACCAATCTAAAGCAACTACAAAGCTTTTTAGGACTTTTAAACTATGGACAAAAATTTATAGCAAAACGTTCGACAAAAGTAAAAGCCCTACAAAACAAATTAGCTATTGAACAAGCTAAATACAAACAGACAAATGGTGAACAACCTCGTAGATGGAACACGGACAAAATCCCCATCTCCTTAACTTCAGAGGAACAAAAAGAAATAAAACAAATCAAAGAATTTGTTACCAAAAAATAGATTCTCCATTTTCCTACAGAAGATGAACATATTATATTACAAACAGATGCATCAGATTTATTCTGGTCTGGAGTTTTGGTGACAAATACCAATGAAATTGTAGCATATACTTCAGGAAAATTTACCAAACCTCAAAGCAAATATGCTACCTACAACAAAAAAATTATTAGCTATTAAATTAGCCATTAAAAGTCTAAAAATATACTTACTCCTTCGAGTATTTACAATTGAAACTGATAATAAATCAGTAGCACAATTTTTACAAAAAAAGACCATAAACAATCCCGAAGAAAAACCTTAGACGCATACGTCTTGCTTTATATCTTGAAATATATAATTATGTCGTTAAATACATTCCTGGTTTTACTAACATTATTGTTGATCTTCTTAGCAGACCATGAATGAAGAAGAACTGTAATTTCTAAAAGAATTTGTCCAAAAAATGAAACGTGCAGGGGAATTTATAGAGATAACACCAAAAAAAGTAAAGGTTGAACAAGCCAACACCTCTAAAGCCCAACAGGTGGAAGAGAGTTCAAAAGCCCAACAGGCTAAAGCTCAACAGGCTAAAATCCAAAAAGAGGAACAATCTCCGAATGAAAAAGCCCAATTGGCAAGTTTAACTATTGAACAGACAACCAAAGGAAAGGTAATTCAATCTCCAAAAATTCTGATAAAACAGAAAAATCCCATGACAAATAGTGGAATGGTAGAAATGGGTAAGACCTTTGCCTCTACCATAACTAAAGACTGGTTCAACAAAGATTTGAGGACAACAGACCCCGAATTCTTTGATAAACTCAATGGATGCTTTAAAGCTATTCAGAGCTCTGAATGGAGATCTGCCAACTACTAGCTGATGCAAATAGAAAGGAGTTATCTTCTCCTAAAGCAACAAAATTTGGGTCAACAAGCTAGAGAAGATGGATATAAAAAAGCTTTGGAAAATTTGCTAACCAGATCAACCACGACACAATCAAAAGCAATTCAGAAGTTAGAAGAACAACTGGGACAAGTTGACATTCTCTTAGACATTTTTGAAAAAATCCAAACTACAGATCTCTTGCAAGTAAGGATTAAAGATTTCCTTAGTCTGCTTCAACAATTTAATATCACAAACGAGCAAACAAGAGGACTCGAGGCTGAAACAACCGTCCAAGATATGCTACAACTATATCAACAACAGATCATGGATGAAGACAAACTCGTCTTATTTTTCAAGCAACTAGAAGAGACTAACATCAGGGAATTATTTCTTCAAGAAGAAGTATATTATGAGTCCTCAGTGGAACGACCACGAATTATTGCTTGTTTCAAGGAGATCCCTCGTTATCAGACACATCTTCGTAAAGGGATTGTTCATGAAGTATACATTAACACTAATCACCCAGAAGACTGCACAAGCTTTATACCTGACATCTACAAAAACTACCTCCAGCAATATACCAACAAATTCAACACAATCTTTGTTTTCAAAATTTGGTCCATATGGGAGGAAAGAGAATATCTAAACCTTTACTCTGTAAGACAATTATGGGTTTTGGTTCGAGAAACGTCTACCCCTCAACTTGATGAATTCAAAGCCAGTAGCTTTAACGAAGAACCATCAAGATGGATTGCTGCTCAAGATTTCTTTTATAAGTTAAATTTTGGGGTTAAATACTTGGCCAAACAAGTCCCTTATTGAAAGACTATCTGTCTTCCAAATACCTCTCCTTTTGAGGAAGTGGTTCTTGAATATCATTGTCTAATTTTAGGTGTCGTATATCTACAACTTTTGGTTCTATAGTTTTGCCAATTCCTACATTAAAAAGTTAAACAAAATTATTTGGTATAATGGAACTAAAGGTAGAGGTATCGTTTAAAGCCATACAGTGTTCCCATTGTATTCCAAGGATTTTAGAGCCTGGAAATAATTGTATGCCTTTAAGGCTAATTGATAATGTACATGTTTTTTCAACATTTTGATCATCTAGACTTATACAGAAGTCTGGATGTATATTGATCCCAAATAGTCTATTAGCAAGATTGGATTTTGCTCCTATAATAATGCTACTTAAGGGATTATTTATGATACGTTCGTCCATACAAACGATCATTATAGGTGTATCTATTCCACTACGGAATAGAGCAGTGATTTTTAGTTGGATCATACCTATATGTAGGTATTTCATTTTTGGATATTTGGTTTTTAGTTTGACTATTTTTGTTTTTGTTTAAAAGATTTGTTGATGTTATGTCATCATCTCTTTTTAATTCTATATTTCCTTGCATACGCTCTAAAATATATGTGTGTTTATTTAAAAAATGAGATTTAAAAGAAGGATCTTTATAAATCTCATTTTTTTCTCCATGAGGTATAGCCTATTTTAATTTTTCTAAATCTTCATCAGAGATCTCAAATTGTTCGCCTATACTATCATGTAGTTCTGTCGTATTTACCTCTTCAGAATTAATTGTGTTCATGTTGATTCTGAATTCTCGATATTTTTCAGAAGTTTCAGAATCCTCTATCGCTGTTTCAGATGTTATTATAGGAAAATCCTCATATTTGTGTATAACTAATATTCCAATAGCATCGTTTGGTCTGATTAGATAATCCCAATCTTCCAAACTAGTATTTTTGATTAAGAGTGTAGGTGCTTGATAGGTCATGGGTTCTATTATCCCATGAGTAATAAAAATGTTTTCCTTGGCAAGATGTGGGATATTTTGTATTATCCCATAATAGCCAAAAGGTATTAATATAATTAGATCTAACGTTATCTCTGTTGTTCGATAACGCTTTAATCTAAGCATTGTTCCCATATAGATAGTATATCATGGTGAGGATATTCTTTCTTTTTTGGGAAGTTTTAGGGATGGTAATAAAGGTATAACTTTTATTTGAGTTAATATTTTATTTATTGTAATCATATTAATTTTGAGTTTTTCAAACTCTTTTAATTGTTTTTCTGAAGATAATTCAGATTCAGACTCTATGGAGTTAGATTCAGACTCTGTGGAGTCAGAACAAGATGTAATTTCATAGACAAAACTGTCTTCAGATATTTCTTCTATTGTTCTAATATTTATGGAATATTTGTCAAGGTTAGAAATAATAACCTTCTTAATGTTTACAGGGCATTCATTTGCATAATGTCCTTCTTTATTGCATTTAAAGCATCTATAGTGTTTTTTGTTTTTCTTTTTATTATATTTTTTAACAAATTTCTTTTTATTAAATTTTTTATCTTGCCTATATTTAGGTTTCCATTTTCTTTTAGTTATTTTATATTTTTGTCTTTGGTTTTTTTCTTGAGTATGGTTTGGAATAGAAGGGTCTCCAATCATAAACTGGTGGACAACCATAAATATAATTTAAATATTCTGAAAACTTAGAACAACAATTGTATCCCATCCTAGAAGATTTAAGGTTTTTGCTCATTTCCTTTTGGGCAGAGGTGTTTTTGCAGATTTTTTCCATTGATTCTTCGCATGCTCTTCGAAGCATTCCCGTGTTATGTGGTCTTAAGAGTCCTCCAGATGTTATTAATTCTTGATATTTTGTAGAAATTATATTATTCCAAGGAAAAGGAATTTTTGAGAAAAATCCTTGAATCCAAAATTCTTGTTGTTTGGTTTCATTTATATGATAGATATATCCTATGTATGTTGCGACAAATTCATCTAACATACAGATGTCACAAAGTTTCATTTTGTGAAGTTTTTCATCATAATTTAAGTTTTCTTTCCATTCTGATCCTGTAAAATCAACAATTAATAATGAAACTAATGTTTCTATTGCAACTTGTTTTCTTGTTGTTGTAATATTTTTTGGCATTCTGTTGGATTATTTCTTTCAAAATTTGTTAACCAAGATAAAGCATTTCCTTCACAATAAGAGGTAGCGAATTGTATGTATTCGGATACATTCATTGTTGGAGGAAGCATAAAAATGGTTCCCTTCATTTTTTGGGTCCATTCTACACAGTATTCTTTTACTCTTTTGTAAGGGATATGATCAATATTGAGTGTTAATCCCCAAGTATTGAGTCACGTTTTTCCTCAATATGTCTATTTTTATTTTTATGGATTGATTGCCAATCAGATCATTTTCCGTAATTTAACATAGTAGAATAAGATGGTGTTGTATGAATTGTTTGTTCTAAATTATCTCCTGGAGATTCTCTCATATCTACTTCAGGAGTGTGATGTTGGGGTGGTAGAGGAGGTTGAGGATTATATCCTTGTGGTCCAGGGAGATAAAGAGTATTTTTACTACTCTCACCTCTTTCCATCTTTATATTATAATTATGTTCTAGTTGATTTTTATAAAAATCTATTATTTCATGATTTTGTTCATAATAGGTATAGATTTGACCACTGGTTATTTCACCAGAGAGTTCCTTTTTTTGTAAATCTAGAAATTCTAGATAATAAGATTTATCAAGTTGTTGTAAATCCATAATAATATTTGAGGTTTTTAATTTAACCATGATATTTGGTTAATTTGGATCCTATGTGAAGGAATGGTGTATTATGTTTTTGTTCTAGATTTTGAAGCTTATCTTTAATTTCTTTTAATTAATCTACAATATAATTTAAGATTCCTACTAAGACAGGGTCATTTCTTACTGTGGTAGGTAAATGGATTGTGTTCATAATCCTAGAGACTTTCTTTTAGAGGACATTGATATGTGTTATCTGGAATTAGGATGGTTTTCATAGTTTTAGATGTTTGTGTTTTCTTATAATTAAAGAAGTTTGTATGAAGAGTTTGGATTATTTAAGTAACTTGTTTTTTTCTTCTTTATTATATTTTTGGTTTGACCCATTATTTTACGGTATATCTACCCTTCCAAAACCTCTAGGTTCCCGTGGCTTTATGGGGGAAGTTAGGGATTCTACGAAGACCACCTTCCCTAGTAGATAACTTCATAAAATAAGAGCACAACTATGGTTCGTTTCCTACATCATAGCATAAAGAATATAATAAAAGAAGAAAAAGAAGGAACTTAAATCAAACTAACTCATCTTACAAACAAGATTAATTATAAGAGAACACAAACAGGAGTTTATTCAAACATAAGATCTTTATACAAGGATAAAATGTAACACTTACAAAGGCGTAGGAGCACTTAGCTCTGATACCAATTTTTCCACACTTTTGTACGCACACTCAAACTCTATCCTAAAAAAATTTTAGTTACCATTAGAAACAAAAACTTCACTTACAGATTTCATCGGTAGACAAGTCCCAGTTACCCATAAGGTTGCCAATTTATTTATCTCCATTCTTGATCTCCATAACACACATAACACTTATCACTTTAATTTTGCCCTATTACCCCTTGATTTTAACATTGATTGCCTTCTTGGTCTTGATAATCTTCCTCATTTTGCTCCCTTTAACACTCATTTCTTTACCTTTGACGGAGACTCTATCCCTCGTGTACCTCTTCCCGCTCACATTGCCCCTTATTTTACCCCCACAGCCCAGCGTGGTGAAAATTCTCCACCACCAATCACTCTGATCGATACCAATCATATCTCTCATCCCATCTATACCTATAATATTCCAAATATCTCTCCTTTTGAGGAAATGGTTCATAAGCTTCTAGAACCCTTATATTCCAATGACCCCCTCAAATGGTTTGAAAAATCTCCTCGTTATTATTCTATTGAACTATTAGAATAATACCAAAATACTAATATAAGGGTAAACGTATAATGGTTTCTCCATTAGATAAACAAGAATTTAACAGTCAAATACAAGAACTGTTAAATTTACGACTAATACAAAAAAGCTACAGTCCACACTCCTCTCCAGCTTTTATAGTTCAAAATCATGCCGAAATAAAACTTGGTAAAGCTCGAATGGTCATAAATTATGGAAAATTAAACTCTTATACAAAATTTGATGGATATTTTATACCAACTACCGAACACTTAATTAAACAAATTTAAGGTGCAAAATTATATAGCAAATTTGATGTCAAATCTAGTTTTTGGCAAATCAAACTTGCAAATCAGACATCTATAGAGCTAACAGCTTTTAGTTGTCCTCAAGGACATTTAAAATGATTAGTAATGCCATTTGGCCTAAAAAATGCCCCTCAAATATTCCAGAAATGGATTAATTCTATTTTTGGACATTTACCTTATGTCGTCGCCTATATTGACGATATACTTGTCTTTTCTCAAACAGAGGAAGAACATAAAGATCACCTTTTACATGTCATAAAGATAATGCTAAATAATGGTATTATCTTAAGTCCAAAAAAGATAGAATTATTTAAAACAGAAATCGACTTCTTAGGAAAACAAATAAAAAATGGTGAAATACAATTACAAGACCATATATACACCAAGGTAAAAAAATTTCCAGTAAACTTCACCAATCTAAAGCAACTACAAAACTTTTTAGGACTTTTAAACTATGGACGAAAATTTATACCAAAACTTTCGACAAAAGTAAAAGCCCTACCAAACAAATTAGCTATTGAACAAGCTAAATACAAACAGACAAATGGTGAACAACCTTGTAGATGGAATAGGGACAAAATCTCCATTTCCTTAAATTCAGAGGAACAAAAAGAAATAAAACAAATCAAAGAATTTGTTACCAAAAAATAGATTCTCCAGTTTCCTACAAAAGATGAACATATTATATTACAAACAGATGCGTCTGGTTTATTCTGGTCTGGAGTTTTGGTAACAAATACCAATGAAATAGTAGCATATACTTCAGGAAAATTTACCAAACCTCAAAGCAAATATGCTACCTATAAGAAAGAATTATTAGCTATTAAACTAGCCATTAAAAGTCTAAAAATATTCTTACTCCATCGAGTATTCACAATTGAAACTGATAATAAATCTGTAGCACAATTTTTACAAAAAAAGACCATAAACAATCTCGAAGAAAACCTTAGACGCATACGTCTTGCTTTATATCTTGAAATATATAATTATGTCGTTAAATACATTCCTGGTTTTACTAACATTATTGCTGATCTTCTTAGCAGACCATGAATGAAGAAGTACTGCAATTTCTAAAAGAATTTGTCCAAAAGATCAAACATGTAGGGGAATTTACAGAGATAACACCAAAAAAAGGTAAAGGATGAACAAGCCAACACTTCTAAAGCCCAACAGGTGGGAGAGAGTTCAAAAGCCCAACAGGCTAAAGCTCAACAGGCTAAAATTCAAAAAGTGGAACAATCTCCGAATGAAAAAGCCCAATTGGCAAGTTCAACTATTGAACAGACTCCAAAAGGAAAGGTAATTCAATCTCCAAAAATTCTGATAAAACGGAAAAATCCCATGACAAATAGTGGAATTGTAAAAAAGGGTAAGACCTTCGCCTCTACCATAACTAAAGACTGGTACAACAAAGATTTGAGGACAACAGTCCCCGAATTCTTTGATAAACTCAATGGATGCTTTAAAGCTATTCAGAGCTCTGAATGGAGATCTACCAACTACTAGCAGACGCAAATAGGAAGGAGTTATCTTCTCTTGAAGCAACAAAATTTGGCTCAACAAGCCAGAGAAGGTGGATATAAAAAAGCTTTGGAAAATTTGCTTACCAGATCAACCATGACACAATTAAAAGCAATTCAGAAGTTAGAAGAACAACTGGGCCAAGTTGACATTCTCTCAGACATTTTTGAAAAAATCCATACTACAGATCTCTTGTAAGTAAGGATTAAAGATTTCCTTAGTCTGCTTCAACAATTTAATATCAGAAACGAGCAAACAAGAAAACTCGAGGCTGAAACAATGGTCCAAGATATGCTACAACTATATCAACAACAGATCTTGGATGAAGACAAACTCGTCTTATTTTTCAAGCAACTAGAAGAGACTAACATCAGGGAATTATTTCTTCAAGAAGATGTATATTATGAGTCCTCAGTGGAATGACCACGGATTATTGCTTGTTTCAAGGAGATCCCTCGTTATCAAACACATCTTCGCAAAGGAATTGTTCATGAAGTATACATTAACACTAATCACCCAGAGGACTACACAGGCTTTATACCTGACAT
Organism: Vanilla planifolia; assembly: GCA_023846275.1. Classification (NCBI taxonomy): domain Eukaryota; kingdom Viridiplantae; phylum Streptophyta; class Magnoliopsida; order Asparagales; family Orchidaceae; genus Vanilla; species Vanilla planifolia. Next base: position 364,443 of record JAIUJO010000892.1, on the reverse strand, counting down.
CTGCAAAAACTGCCTCCAACAATATACCAACAAATTCAACACAATCTTTGTTTTCAAAATTTGGTCCATATGGGAGGAAAGAGAATATCTAAACCTTTACTCTGTAGTACAATTATGGGTATTGGTCCGAGAAACTTCTACCCCTCCACTTGATGTATTCAAAGCCAGTAGCTTTAACGAAGAAACATCAAGATGGATTGATGCTCAAGATTTCTTTTATAAGTTAAATTTTGGGGTTAAATAATTGGCCAAACAAGTCTCTTATGGAAAGACTATCTGTCTTCTGGACACGCTAGCCAAAGAAACTGAAGACCTTTCTCAAAGAGAAAGAAAAATAAAAATCTTTCTAAAAAATTTAAAATTAGGAAAAATTGGACAATCTGTCGAGGATGAATTCTTCACTCCTCAAACAGAAGAACATAACACTGATAATGAACTAGATGAGGATACTCTTGAAGCACTTGCCCTAACAGATTAAAAGCATGGTGGGACACACCAGGACCTACGAAAGGAAAGGCACACCTACCAAAGACAGCACTTTATTCTCCACCGACAATAATAATGGAGCACCAACCAAAAGTTGGTGCTTTATTCTCCACTAATTGTGCTCTACAAACAGTACCATTGCTTCGCCATTAAGAAAGAAGGACTTATAAATAGCCTTCATTCCATAGGGAAGGCATTGAAGAAAATAATCTTCTCTTTCTAGCTTTCGTCTTCGTCTTGTAATTTCTCTACTTTGTTGTGAGTTTGACTGTGTGCACAAAAGTGTGGAAAAAAAGAAGAATAAGAAAGAGAAGGAAATGAAGGAAGAAGAGAAGAAGTAAAAGAAGGTCAAGGTGAAGGAGAAGGAGAAGGAGAAGAAGAAGAAAAAGAACTAGAAGAAGAAGGTGAAGAAGGAGAAGAAGAAGAAGAACAAGAAAAAGAAAGTAGTAGTAGCAGAAGAAGAAGATGAAGAAGAAGACGAAGAAGAAGAAGAAAAGAAGAAGAAGATGAGGATGATGATGAAGAAAAAGGAGAAGAAGAGGAAGAAGAAGGTGAGGAAGAAGAAGAAGAAGAAGGTAAAGAAGTAGTAGTTGTAGTAATAGCAGTAGAGGAAGACGAAGTAGAAGAATAACAAGAAGGAGGAGGAGGAGGAGGAGGAGAAGAAGAAGAAGAAGAAGAAGAAGGGCATGAAGAAGATGAGGAAGAAGAAGAAGAAGAAGAAAATGAGGAACAAGAGGAAGAAGATGAAAAAGAAGTATAAAAAGAAGAAGGAGATGAAGGAGGGGAAGAAGAAGATGAAGAAGTAGAGTAAGAATAAGAAGAAGAAGAAGATGAAGACAATGAAGAAGAAGCAAAAGAGAAACGAGAACTTGAAAGAGAAGAAGAGGAAGAAGATGAAGAGAGGAAAGAAGGAGAAGAAGAAAACGAGGAAGATGAGGAAAAAAAGGAAGAAGAAGAAGATGAAGAAGACGAAGAAGAGGAAGCCGAAGAGGAAGAAGAAGAAGAAGAAGGATAGGAAGAAGAAGAGGAAGAAGAAAAAGAAGAAGAGGAAGAACTAGAACGAGATGATGAAGAAGAGGAAGAAGATAGAGAAAAAGAGGAGAAGGAAGGAGAAGAAGAAGAAGAAGAAGAAGAAGCAGAAGATGAAGAAGAAAAGGAGGAAGAAGAAGAAGAGGAAGAAGAAGAAGAAGAGGAGGTTGAAGAAGAGGATGAACAGTAACTAGAGGAGGAAAAAGAAGAACTAGAAAACGAAGATGTAGAAGAAGATAAAAAAGAAGAAGAAGAAATAGAAGAAGTAGAACAAGAAGTAGTAGAAGAAGTATTAGAAGAAGAAGTAGAAGAAGAAGAAGAAGAAGAAGTAGAAGTGGAAGAAGAAGAAGAAAGATAAGAAGATTAAGAAGAACTTGAAGAAGAAGAAGAAGAAAATGAAGAAAAAGAAGAAGGACAAGAAGAAGAAGAAGTTTTTGTAGTAGTAGTCGTAGAAGAAGAAGAAGTAGTAGTAGTAGTAGAGGAAGAAGAAGAAGACAAAGATGGCGAAGAAGAAGAAGAAGAAGTAGAAGATGATGATGGTGAAGAAAAAGAAGAAGAAGAAGAAGAAGCAGAACAAGAAGTAGAAGAAGAACATGAGAAAGAAGAAGAAGAGGAAAAAGAAGAGGAAGAAGAACTTAGAGGAGAAGAAGTAGAAAAAGAATCAAAAGAAGAAGAAGAAGAAGCAGAAGAAGAAGAACAGGAAGGAGGAGAAGAAGAAGAAGTAGAAGAAGGTGAAGGAGATTAAGAAGTAGAAGAAGATGATGAAGATGAAGAGCAAGAAGAAGAAGAAGGAGAAGGAAAAGAAAACAAAGAAGAAGAAGAAGAATAAGAAGATGACGAAGATTAGGAGGAAGAGGAAGAAGAAGAAGAAGAAGTTAATGAAGAATAAGAAGAAGAAGAAGAAAAAGAAGAAGAAGAAGAAGAAGAAGAAGATGATGATGAAGAAGTGGAAGAAGAGGAAGAAGAAGTGGGAGAAGAAAAAGTGGAAGAAGGGGAACAAGAAGAAAAAAAGGAGAAGAAGAAGAAGATGATGATGATGATGAAAAGAAGAAGTGGTAGGGCAAGAAGAAGAAGAAGAAGAAGAAGAAGAGGAAGAAGAAGATGAGGAATAAGAAGAAGAAGTGGAGGAGGAAGAAGAAGAAGAAGTAGAAAAAAATAAAGAAGATGAAAAAGAAGAAAAAGAAGAGGATGAACAATAAGAAGGAGAAGAATAACCAAAAGAAGAAGAAGAAGAAGAAGAAGGAGAAGAAGAAGAAAACAAGAAGTTGAAAAAGAATAAAAAAGAGAAAAAGATGGGGAGGAAGAGAAGAAGAAGAAGAAAAAGAGGAAGAAGAAGAAGAAGAAGAAAAAGAGGAAGAAGAAGAAGAAGAAGAACAGGAAGAGGAAGAAGTAGAAGAAGAAGAAGAACATTATGAAGAAGAAGAGGAAGACGTTGAAGAAGATGTCGAAGATGAAGAAGAAGAAGAAGAAGATGATGATGATGATGATGAAAAGGAAGAAGAAGAAGAAGAAGAAAAAAACTAAAAAAGAAAAAAAAGAAGAAGATGAGGAAGAAGAAGCAAAAGAATAAGAGGAAGAAGAAGAGGAAGAAGAAGAAGAAGAAGTGGAAGAAGAGTAAGAAGAAGAGGAAGAAGAAGAGGGAGAAGTAGAAGAGGAAGAAGGAGAATAAAAAAAGAGCAAGATAAAGAGGAAGAAGAAGTAAAAGAAGAAGTAGAGGAAGTAGAAGGCGAAGAAGAAGAAGAAGAAATGGAAGAAGAAGAAGAGGAAGAAGAGGAACAAGATGAGGAAGTAGAAGAAGAAGAAGAAAAGAAGAAAAAGAAGCGGAACAAGAATAACTAGAAGAAGTAGAAGACAAATAAGATGAAGAAGAAGAAAAGGAAGAAGAAGAAGAAGGATAAGGAGAAGAAGAAGAAGAAAAAGATGAAGTAGTGGAAGGAGAAGAGGAAGAAGAAGAAGAGGTGGAGAAGGAAGAAGAAGTTGAAGAAGGGGAAGAAGAAGAAGAGGAAGGAGGAGAAGAACAGGAAGAAGTAGAAGAGAAAGAAGAAGAAAAAGTGGAAGAAGAAGTAGAAGAACAAGTGAAAAAAGAAAAGGTAAAAGAAGAAGAATAAGAAGAAGAAGAAGATGATGAAGAAGGAGAAGGAGAAGAAGAAGAAGAGGAAGAAGAAGAAGAATATTAAGAAGAAGAAGAAGAGGAAGTAGATGAAGAGGAGGAAGAAGAAGAAGAAGAGGAAGTAGAAGAAGAGGAAGAAGAGGAATGAGAGGCAGAAGAAGAAGAAGAAGAAGAAGTAGAAGAAGAAGAAAAAGAAGAAGAAAAAGAACAAAATGAAGAAGAAGAAGAGGAAGAATAAGAAGAAGATGTAGGAGAAGTAGAAGAATTTGAAGAACAAGAAGAAGGAAAATAGGAAGAAGAAGCATTAGGAATTAGGGATTAAAAATTAGGGATTAGGGAATTGGGGTTAAAGATTAGGGCCTAAAGATTAAGGATAATTGATTAAAAATTAGAGATTAGAGATTAAGGGAATAAGTCATAAAGATTGAGAATTAAGTATTAAGGATTACAGATTAGTGATTGAAGATTATGGATTAAAGATTATAGATTTTGGAAGAAGTAGGTGAAGAAGAAGTCGAAGAAGAAGAAATAGAAGAACAACAAGAAGTAGAAAAGAAGAAGAGAAAATAGTACGAGTAGTAGTACTAGTAGAAGAAGAAGAGGAAGAAGAAGAAGAAGAGGAAGAAGAGGAAAAATTAGAAGAAGAAGAAGAAGAAAAGATGGAGAATAATAATAATAATAATAATAAGAAATAGAAGAGGAAAAAGAGATGATGATGATGACAATGAAGAAGAAGAAGAAGAAGAAAAAGAAGGTGATGATGATGAAGACAATGAAGAAGAAGGAGAAGCAGAAGAAGAAGAAGAAGAAGAAGAAGAAGAAGAAGGGGAAGATGTAGATGGGGAAGAAGAAGAAGAAGATGAAGAAGAAGAAGATAAACAAGAAGAAGAAGAAGAAGAAGAGGAAGAAAAAGTAGAAGAAAAAGAAGAAAAGTAAGAAAAGGAAGAAGATTAAGAAGAGGAAGAAGAAGAACTAGAAGATTTGGAGGAAGAAGAAGAAGAAGATGAAGAAGAAGAGGAAAAAGAAGAGGAAGAAGAAAAAGAAGTAGAATAGCAAGAAGAAGAGGAAGAAGAAGAGGAAGAAGAAGAAAAGGAAGAAGAAGAAGACAAAGAGGAAGAAGAAGTAGTAGAATGAGCAGAAGAAGTGCAAGAAGAACAATAAGAAGAAGAAGAAGGAGAAGGAGAAGAAGAAGAACAAGAACAAGAACAAGAAGCAGAAGAAGAAAAAGCACAAGAAGAAGAAGTAGTAGAAGAGGAAGAGAAGGGGAAGGAGAAGGATAAGAAGAAGGATAAGAATAAGAAGAAGAAGAAGAAGAAAATGAGGAAGAAGAAATGGAGGTAGATGAAGAGGAGAAAGAAGGAGAAGGAGAAGAAGAAGAGAAGATAAAGAAGTAGAAGAAGTAGAGAAGAAGAAGAAGAAGAACAAAAAGAAGAAGAAGAAGGAGAATGAGAAGATGAAGAAGAAGTAAAAGAGGAAAATGAAGAAGTAGAAGAGGAAGAAGAAGAAGAAGAGAAGAAGAAGATGATGATGATGATGGTGAAAAAGAAGAAGAAGAAGAACAAGAAGAAGAAAAAGAAGAAGAAGAAGAAAAAGAATTAGAAGACCAAGAGGGGGAAGAAAAAGAAGAAGAAAAAGAAAAAGAAGACCAAGAAGAAGAAGGAGGTGGAGGAGGAGGAGGAGCAGATGAAGAAGAAGAAGAAAGGTCAGAAGAGGAAATGGAAAGAAGAAGAAGAAGAAGAAGAAAAAGAACTAGAAGAAGAAGAAGAAAAAGAAAAAGAAGATGAGGAAGAAGAGAAGAAAGAAGAAGAAGAAGATGAGGAAGAAGTAGAAGAAAAGGAAGAAGAAGAAGAAGAAGAAGGAGAAGATGAAGAAGAAGATGAAGAGGAAGGAGAAGATGAAGAAGAAGATGAAGAAGAAAAGGAAGAGAAAGAAGAGTAAGAAGAAGAAAAAGTAGAACAATAGGAAGAGGAAGAACAAGTGAAAAAGGAAAAAGAAAAAGAAGAAGAATAAGAAGAAGAAGAAGAAGATTAAGAAGGAGAAGGAGAAGAAGAAGAGGAGGAAGAAGATGAAGAGGAGGAAGAAGAAGAAGAAGAAAAGGAAGTAGAAGAAGAGGAAGAAGAGGAATGAGAGAAGGAAGAAGAAGAAGAAGTAGAAGAAGAAGAAAAACAAAAAAAAATGAAGAAGAAGAAGAGGAAGAATAAGAAGAAGAGGTAGGAGAAGTAGAAGAATTTGAAGAACAAGAAGAAGAAAAATTGGAAGAAGAAGCATTAGGAATTAGGGATTAAGGATTAGAGATTAAGGAATTGGGGTTAGTGATTAGGGAAAAGGTTAAGGATAACAGATTAAAAATTAGAGATTAGAGATTAGAGATTAAGGGATTAGGTCATAAAGATTTAGAATTAAGTATTAGGGATTAGAGATTAGTGATTGAAGATTATGGATTAGGGATTACAAATTATGGAAGAAGTAAAGGAAGAAGAAGTAGAAGAAGAAGAAACAGAAGAAGAACAAGAAGTAGAAAAGAAGAGAAAATAGTGTGAGTAGTAGTAGTAGTAGTAGAAGAAGAGGAAGAAGAAGAAGAAGAAGGAGAAGAAGAGGAAGAAGTAGAAGAAGAAGAAGACGAAAAGTATGGAGAAGAATAATAATAATAATAAGAAGAAGAAACAGAAGAAGAGAAAGAGGATGATGATGATGACAATGAAGAAGAAGAAGAAGAAGAAGAAGAAGAAAAAGAAGGTGATGATGATGAAGACAATGAAGAATAAGAAGCAGAAGAAGAAAAAGAAGTAGAAGAAGAAGAAGAAGAAGTAGATGGGGAAGAAGAAGAAGATGAAGATGAAGAAGAAGAAGATAAAGAAAAAGAAGAAGAAGATGAATAAAAAGAAGAAGAAAAAGAAGAAAATGAAGAAGATTAAGAAGAGGAAGAGGAAGAACAAGAAGATTTGGAGGAAGAAGAAGAAGAAGATGAAGAAGAAGAGGAAGAAGAAGAGGAAGAAGAAAAAGAAGAAGAATATCAAGAAGAAGAGGTAGTAGAAGAAAAGGAAGAAGAAGAAGACAAAGAGGAAGAAGAATTAGTAGAATGAGCAGAAGAAGTGCAAGAAGAAGAAGAAGACGAAGAAGAAGAAGGAGAAGGAGAAGAAGAAGAAAAAGAAGAACAAGAAGCAGAAGAAGAAAAAATAGAAGAAGAAGTAGTAGAAGAGGAAGAGAAGGGGAAGAAGAAGAAGAAAAAGAAGGATAAGAATAAGAAGAAGAGGAATAGAAAAAGAAGAAAAAGTGGAAAATGAGGAAGAAGAAGTTGAAGTAAAAGAAGAGGAGAAAGAAGGAGAAGAAGAAGAAGAAATTGAAGAAGAAGATGAAGAAGAGAAGATAAAGAACAAGAAGAAGAAGTAGAGAAGAAGAAGAAGAAGAAGAAGAAAAAGAAGAAGGAGAACGAGAAGAACAAGAAGAAGAAGTAGAGGAGGAAGAAGAAGAAGAAGAAGAAGAAGATGATGATGATGATGATGGTGAAAAGAAGAAGAACAAGAAGAAGAAGAAAAAGAACTAGAAGACCAAGAGGGGGAAGAAGAAGATGAAGAAAAAGAAGACCAAGAAGAAGAAGAAGGAAGGGAAGGAGGAGGAGGAGCACAAGAAGAAGAAGAAGAAGGGTAAGAAGAGGAAATGGAAAGAAGAAGAAGAAGAAGAAAAAAAAAATTGAAGAAGAAAAAGAAAAAGAAAAAGAAGATGAGGAAGAAGAGAAGAAAGAAGAAGAAGAAGGTGAGGAAGAAGCATAACAAAAGGAAGAAGAAGAAGTAGTAGAAGAAGAAGAAGAAGATGAAGAAGAAGAAGAAGAAGAAAAGGAAGAGAAAGAAGAGGAGGAGGAAGAAGAAGGGGAACAACAAGAAGATGAAGAAGAAGAAGAAGAAGAATAAGAATAAGAAGTAGAAGGAGAAGAAGAATAAGAAGAAGAAGAAAGAGAAGAAGAAGAAGAAGAAGAAGAAGAAAAAGAAGAAGAAGAAGAGGGAAATGAAGAACTAGAGAAAGAAGAAGTAGAAGAAGAAGTAGTAGAAGAAGAAGAATAAGAAGAAGATGAAGAAGAAGAAGTAGAAGAAGGAGAAGAAGAAGAAGAAGAAGAAGAGGAAGAAGAAGATGAGAAAGAAGAAGGAGAAGAAGTTGAAAAGGAAGAAGAAGAAGAAGAAGAAGAGGAAGAAGAAGAAGAAGAGGAAGAAGGAGAAGAATAAATAGGAGAAGAAGAAGAAGTGGAATGAGAAGAAGAAGAAGAACAAATTGGAGAAGAAGAAGAGGAAGAAAAAGAAGAGGAAGAGGAAGAAGAAGAAGAGGAAAAGAAGAAGAAGAAGATGATGATGACAAAGAAGAAGAAGAATAAGAAGAAGAAGAGAAGGAAGAAGAAGAAGAAGAAGAAGAATATTAATCGGAAGAGGAAGAAGAGGAAAAAGAAGTAGAGAAAGAAGAAAATGAAAAACAAGAGGAAGTTGAGGAAAAAGAGAAAGAAGACGATGAAGAAAATGCAGAAGAAGGTGAAGAGGAAAAGGAAGAAGAGGAAGAAGAAGTAGAAGAAGAGGAGGCACAAGATAAAGAAGAGGAGGAAGAAGAAGAAGAAGAAGAAGAGGAGAAAGAGGAAGAAGATGAAGAGGAAGAAGAAGAAGAAGGGGAAGAAGAAGAAGATGAAAAAGAAGAAGAATAGGAAGAAGACGATGAAGAAGAAAACGAATAACAAAAAGAAGAAGATGAAGAAGTGAAAGAAGAAGAACAAGAAGAAGAACAAGTAAAAGATGAAGAAGAAAAACAACAAACGAAGACAAAGATGAAGAGTAAGTAGTAGAAGTAGAGGAATAAGTGGAAGAAGAAGTACAAGAAGAAGAAGAGGTAGGAAAAGAAGATGACAAACAATAGGAAGTTGAAGAAGAAGAGGAAGTAGAGGTTTAAGAAGATGTGGAAGAAGGAGAAAAAAAGTAGAGGAAGACGAAGAAGAAGAAGAAGAAGACAAAGAGGACGGAGAAGAAGAGGAGGAAGAAGAAGAGGAAAAAGAATAAGAAGAAGAGGAAAAGAAAGAAGAAGAAGCAGAGGAAGAAGAATAAAAAGAAGTAGAAGAAAAAGAAAAAGAAGAAGAAGATGAGGAAGAGAAAGAAGAAGAAGAAGAAAAAGAAGAGGGAGAAGAATAAGAAGTAGAAGAAGAAGAGGAAGGATTAGAAGAAGAAGAAGAAAAAGAAGAGGAAGGAGAAGATGTAGAAGAGCGAGAAGTACAATAAGAGGAAGATTAAGAAGAAGAGCAAGATGAAGAAGAAAGAAAAGAAAAAGTAGAGGAAGAAGATGATGAAGAAGAAGAAGAAGAAGGGGAAGAAGAAGACAAAAAAGAAAAAGAAGATGAGGTGGCTGAAGAAGAAGATGAAGAAAAAGAAGAAGAAGAGAAAAAAGAAGAAGAAGCAAAACAAGATGATTAAGAAGAAGAAGAAGAATAAGAAGTGCAATAAGGACAAGAAGAAGAGGAAGAAGAAGAAGAAGAGTAAGAAGAAGGGGTAGAAGATGAAGAAGAAGAACAAAATGAAGATGAGGAAGATGAGGAACAAGAAGAAGAAGATGCAAAAGAAAAAGAAGTAGAAGAGGAAGATGAAGAAGAAGATCAAGAAGTGGAAGAAGAGGGAGAGGAGGAAGAACAAGAAGAAGAGTAAGTAGAAGAAGTAGAAGAAGAAGAAGAAGAAGAAGAAGAAGAAGAAGAAGAAGGGCAAGAAGAAGAGGAAGAAGAAGAAGAAGAAGATGAAGATAAAGATGAAGATGAAGAAGAAGAAGGAGAAGAAGGAGGAGGAGGAAATGAAGAAGAAAGAGAAGAAAAAGAAGAGGAAGAAGAAGAAGTTGAAGAAGAAGAAGTGGAAGAAAAGAGAGAAGTGGAAGAAGAAGAAGAAGTAGAAGAAGAGCAGAAGAAGAAGAAGATGAACAAGTTGACGAAGAACAACAACATGAAGAAGTAGAAGAAGAAAAAAAAGTAAAAGAAAATTAAGAACAAGAACAGAAAGAACAACAAAAAGGAAAAAGATAAGAAGAAGAAGAAGAAGAATTAAAAGAAGATGAAGAAGATGAAGAAGAAGGAGAGCAAGAAGAAGTAGAAGAAGAAGAAGAAGTGGAAAAAAGAAGAAGAAGAAGAAGAAGTAGAAGAAGAAGAAGAAAAAAAAGAAGAAGAAAAAGAAGTAGAAGAAGAAAAAGGAGGAGAAGAAGAAGAAGAAGAAGAAGAAGAAGAAGAAGAAGAAGAAGAAGAAGGAGAAGAAGAAGAAGAAGAAGTGGAAGAAAGAGGTAGAGGAAGAAGAAGAGGAAGATGATGATGAAGTAGAAGAAGAAGAAGAAAAAGAACAAGAAGAAGAGGAAGAAGAAGGAGAAGAGGAAAAGAATGATGAAGAAGAAGAAGCAGAAGAACATGAAGAAGAAGTGAAAAAAGAAGAAAATGAAGAAGAAGAAGGAGCAGAAGAAGAAGAAGAAGTAGATGAAGAGGAAGGAGAAGTGTAAAAAGAACAAGAAGAAGAAGAAGGTGAAGAAGTAAAAGAAGAAGAAGAAGAAGAAGAAGAAGATGAAGAAGAAAAAGATGAAGAAGAACTAGAAGAAGAAGAAGAAGAAGAAGATGTAGTAGTAGTAGTAGAAGAAGAAGAATAATAAGAAGAGAAAGAAGAAGAACAAGATGGAGAAGAAGAAGAAAAAAGGAAGAAGTAGAAGAGGAAGTAGAGAAAGAAGTAGAAGAGGGAGGAGGAGCAGGAGGAGTGGTAGAATTTGAAGAAGAAGAAGGAAATGAAAGAGAAGAAGAAGTCAAAGAAGGAGGTAGAGGCCAAGAAGAAGAAGAAGAAGAAGAAGTAGAAGATGGGAAAGGAGAAAAAGAAAAAGTAGAAGAGGAAGCAAAACAAGAAGAAGAAGAAGAATAAGAAGAACTAGAAGAAGAGCAAGAAAAAGAGAAGAAGAAGAAGAAATGGAAGAAATAGAAGAAGAAGAAGAAGACTATGAACAGGAAGAAGAACCAGAAGCAGGTAAAGAAGAAAAAGAAGAAGAAGAAAAAAAACAAAGTCGAAGAAGAAGAAGAAGAACAAGAGGAAGAAGAAGAAGAAGAAGAACAAGAGGAAGATGAGGAAGAAGAGTAATAAGAAAAAGAAGAAAGTAAGGAAGAAAAAGAAGAGGAAGAGGAGGAAGAAGAAGAAGAAAAAGAAGAAGTGGAAGAAGAAGGGCAAGAAGATGAAGAAGAGGAAGATGAAGAAGGGCAACCAGAGGTAGAAGAAGAGGAAAAAGAGGGGAAGGAGGAAGAAGAAAAAGAAAAGAAGAAAAATAAGAAGAAGAAGAAGAAAAAGAAGAACAAGAAAGTAGAAAAAGAAGAAAAAGAACAAAAAAGTAGAAAAACAAGAAAAGGACAAAGAAGAAGAAGAAGAAGAAGAACAATTATTTGAAGAATAAGAAGTAGAAGAAGAAGGAGAGGAAGAAGAAGAAGATGAAGAAGAAGACCAAGAAGTAGTAGTAGAAGAAGAAGAATAAGACGAGGAAGACGAAGAAGGAGAAGGAGGAGGTGAAGAAAAAGAAAAAGAAGAAGAAGAAGTTGAAGGAGAAGAAGAAGAAGAAGAAGAAGAAGAAGAGGAAGAAGAAGATGTGGAAAAAGTGGGAGAAGTGGAAGAAGGAGAAGGAGTAGAAGTAGAGAAGAAGAACAATAAGATGAAGACAACGAAGGAGTAGAAGAAAAGAAAGAAGAAGTAAAGGAAAATGATGTAGAACAAGAAAAAGAAGAAAGTGAAGAAGAAGAAGAAGAAGGAGAAGAAAATGAAGTAGAACAAGAAGCAGAAGAAGAAGATGAAGAAGAAATAGATAAAGAAGAAATAGAAGAAGCAGAAGAAGAAGAAGAAGAAGAAGCAAAAGAGAAAGAAGTTGAAGGAGAACAAGAAGAAAAAGAAAAATAAGAAGAAGAAGAAGAGGAAGAAGAAGAAGAAGAAGAAGAAGAGGAAGAAGAAGAAGAAGAAGAAGGAGAAGAAGAAGATGAAGAAGAAGAAGAAGAAGAAGAAGAGGAAGAAGTAGAAGATGAAGAAGAAGAAAGAGAAGAAGGAGAGGCAAAAGGAGAAGAAGAAGAAGAAGGAGAAAAAGACGAAGGAGAAAAAGAAGAAGAAGAAGAAGGAGAAGAAGAAGGAGGAGGAGAAGAAGAAGGAGAAGAAGGAGAAGAAGAAGAAGAAGATGAGGAAGAAGAAGAAGGAGAAGAAGGAGAAGAAGAAGAAGAAGAAGTAGAAGAAGAAGGAGAAGAAGAAGAAGAAGAAGGAGGAGAAGAAGAAGAAGAAGAAGAAGGAGTAGGAGAAGAAGCAGAAGCAGAAGAA
>JAIUJO010000892.1:312500-340000 GCA_023846275.1 Vanilla planifolia | reverse complement strand
AGAAGAAGAAGAAGAAAAAGAAGAATATGAATAGGAAGAAGAAGCAGAAGCTGGTAAAGAAGAAAAAGAAGAAGAAGAAAAAAAGAGGAAGTCGAAGAAGAAGAAGAAGAATGAGAGGAGGATGAGGAAGAAGAGGAAGAACAAGAAGAAGAAGACAAGGAAGAAGGAAAAGAAGTGGAAGAAGAAGAAGAAGAAGAAGAAGAAATGGAAGTAAATGGGGAAGAAGATGAATAACGGTAGGAATAAGAAGAGGAGGAGGAAGAAGAAGAGAAAGACGAAGAAGTAGAAGTGGAAGAAGAAGAAGAAGAACAAGAACAAGAAGAAGAAAAAGAAGAAGAAAAAGAAGAAGAAGAATAATAAAAGAAGAAAAAGAAGTAGAGGCAGAAGAAAAAGAATAACAATAATTAGAACAAGTCGAAGAAGAAAATCAAGAAGGAAAAAATTGGAAGAAGAATAGGAAGAAGAAGAAGTATGAGATGAATAGGAAAAGGTAGAAAAAATGGAAGACAGAAAGGAAGGAGAAGAAGCCAAATAGGGGGAAGAAGAAAAGGAACAAGAGAAAGAAGGGGAAGTAGAAGAAGCAAAAATAGAAGAAGAAGAAAAAAAAGAAGAAAAAGAAGAAGTAGAATATGAAGAAGAGAAGAAGAAAGAGAATAATATAAAGAAGAAGAGGAAGAAATGAAGAGAAAGAAGAAGAAGAAGAAGAAGAAGAGGAAGATGAGAAGAAAAAGAAGTAGAAGAAGAAGAGGAAGATGTAGAACAAGTAGAAGAGGAAGATAGAGAAGAAGAAGAAGAATAAGAAGTGGAGAAAGAGGAAGACGAGGAAGGAGAAGAAGGGAATAAAAGGAAGAAGAAGAAGACGAAGAAAAGAATAAGAAGAAGAAGAAGAAGAAGAAGAAGAAGAAGAAGAAAAAGAAGTAGAAGAAGAAGAAGAAGAAGAAGAAGTGGATGAAAAAGAAGCTGAAGAAGGGGAAGAAGAACAAGAAGAAGAGGAAGAAGAATATGAAAAAGAAGAAGAAGAAGAAAATGAAGTTTAGGTAGTAGAAGAAGAAGAAAAAGGAGAAGAAGAATAAGAAGAAGAAGAAGATGAAGAAGAAGAAGAAGAAGGAGAAGAAGAAGAAGTGGAAGAAGAAGAGGGAGAAGAAGAAGTAGAAGAAGAGGGAGAGGTGGAAGAAGAAGAAGAAGAAGAAGAAGGCAAAGAAGAAGAAGAAGAAGAATTTGATGATGATGATGATGAAGAAGAAGTAGTAGAAGAGGAAGTAGCAAAGAAGTAAGAAAAAGATGAAGAACAACAAGCAGAGGAAGAAGAAGTATCAAAAGAAGAAAAAGAAGAAGAAGAAGAAGGATTAGTAGTAGTAATAGAGCTAGTAGTAGTTGTAGAAGAAGAAGAAAAGTAAGAGGAAGAAAAAGAAGTGAGATAGATGAAGAAGAAGAAGAAGGAAAAGAAAAAGTTGAATAAGAAGAAGAAGAAGAGGAAGAAGAAGAAGAAGAATGAAGAAGAAGAAGAAGAAGTAAAAGAAGGAGAAGAAAAAAGAAGAAGAAAAAGAAGTGAAAGAAAAAGAAAAAGAAGAAGAAGAAAAGGAAGAAGAAGAAGAAGAAGAAGAAGATGAATAGGAAAAAGAAAAAGAGGAAGATGAATAGGAAAAAGAAGAAGTGGAAGAGGAATAAGAAGAAGATGAATAAGAAGAAGAAGAACAAGAAGAAGAGGAGAAGAAAAAGATTAAGACAAAGAAGAAGATGACGAAGAAGAAGAAGAAGAAGAAGAAGAAGATGACGAAGAAGGGGAAGAAGAAGAAGAAGAAGGAGAAGGAGAAATAGAGGAAGAAAAAGAAGAAGTAGAAGTAGAAAAGAAGAAGTAGTTGTGGACGAAGAAGAGGAAGAAGAAGTTGAAAAAGAAGTAGATGTAGAAGGAGAAGAAGAAGAAGAGGAAGAAGAAGAAGAAGAAAAAGAAGAAGAGGAAGATGAGCAAGGTGATGAAGAAGAGGACAAAGAAGAAGAAGAAAAAGAGGAAGAGGAAGAAGACGAAGAAGAAGAAGTAGAGGAAGAAGAAGAAGTAGAAGTAGAAGAAGAAGAAGATGAAGATGAAGAAGAATAGTGAAATAAGGAAGAAGAGAAGAAAAAATAAGAAGAAGAATAAGAAGAAGAAGAGGAAGAAGAAGATGGGAAGAAGAAGAAGAAGATGTAGAAAAAGAAGAGGAAGAAGAAATGAATTATGGATTTGGGATTAGGTGTTAGGGATTTAGAAAAGAAGGATTAAGGATCTAAGACTATAGGCTAAAAGTAAGGGAGATGGGGTTAAAGGATTAGGGTTTAGGGATTAGGTGTTAGGGATTAGGGATTTTGGAGTTAGCAATTAGGATTAGGGTTTAGGTGTTATGGATTAAGATTAGAGATTAGGGAGTAAGGATTAGGGAATAAGTAATAGGGATTAGGGATTAGTGATCAAGGATAATGTATCAGGTATTAGAGATTAAGCATAAAGGGATTAATTATTAGGGATTAGAGATTAAGAATGAAGAATTAAAAGATTAATTATTAAGAATTAAGGATCAGAAACTAAGGAGTTAAGGCTAAGGTTTAAGAATTAGGAAATAAAGATTTGGGATTAAGGATTTTAAATTAGAGATTAGGGATGCAAGTTTAAAGATTAGAGATTAAATGATTAGGATTAGGACTATTGATTAGGGATTAGGGTTTAGGGATTAATGATTAATGATTAAGGATTAGAGATTAGATATTAAGGATTAATTATAATAAATTATAGATTAAGGATTAAGAACTAGGGATTAGCTGTTAAAAATTAGAGTTCAGGGATTAGAGATTAGTGGTTAGAGATTAAAGATTAGGAATTAAACAATAAGAATGGATTGGGGATTAAGGATTAGAGATTAAGGATTAGGCATTAGAGAGAAGGAAGAAGGAAGAAGGGAGAAAAAGGAAGAAAGAAGATGACAGAAGGAAGAAGAAAGAAGAAAGAAAGAAGAAAAAGGAAAGGAGGAAGAAGAAGAAGAAGTGGAAGAAGAAGGGGAAGAATAAAGAAGAAACAAGGAAGAAGGAATAAGGAAGAAGGAAGAAGGAAAGAGGAAGGAAGAAGGAAGAAAGAAGGAAGGAGAAAGAAGAAAGTGGAAAGTAGAAAGAAGAAAGGAGAATGAAGAAAGAAGGAAGAAGAAGAAGAAGAAGGAGAAGCAGCAAGAGAAGAAAGATGAGGAGAAGAAGACAGAGAAGGAGAAGGAGAAGGAGAATTAGAAGGAGAAGGTGAAGGAGATGGAGAAAGAGAAAGGGATGGAGAAGTAGTAAGAGATGGTAAAGGAGAAGGAGGAAAAAGACAAGGAGAAAGACAAGGAGAAGAAGAAGAAGACAAAGAAGAAGAAAAAAAAGAGGAAAAAGAAATAGAAGAAGAAGAAGAAGAAGAAGAAGAAGAAGAAGAAAAAGAAGAAGAAGAAGATGTAGAAGAAGAAGAAGAAGAAGAAGAAGAAATATAAAAAGAAGAAGAAGAAGAAGAAGAAAAAGAGGAAGATGAGGAAGAAGAGGAAGAGGATGAAGAAGAAGAAAATGAGGAGGAAGAAGAAGAAGAGGAAGAAAAAGAAGAAGGGGAAGGCAAAGAAGAGGAGGAAGAAGAAGAGGAAGAGGAGATGGATTAGGGATTAGTGGTTAGGGATTAAGGATTAAGAATTAAGGAGGAGGTTTATAGATTAGAGAATATAGATTACAAATTAGGGAGGGAGGGATTGAGGATTAGAAATTAGGTATAAGGGATTATTGATAAGGGATTAAGGAGGGGGCAATTAGGTATTAGAATTTGGGAATAGGGATTATGGATGAGGAATTAGGGATTTGGGTGTAGGGATTAAAGATTATTGATTAGGGAGTAGGCATTAGGGAATGGGTAATAAGGATTAAGGATTATAGATTAGAGGTTAGGGATGAAGGGATTAATGATTAGGGATTAAGAATTATGGATTATGAATTAAGGGATTAATCATTGAATATTAGGGATTTAGGATTAGGAATTATAGATTAGGGAATAAGTATTAAGAATTAGGAATTAGAGATTCATGATTAGGGATTTAGGATTTAAAATTAGGTATTAGAAATTAGAGATTAGGAATTAGAGGTTGAGGGATTAGGATTAGTGTTAGGGAATAGAGATTATGGTTTAGGGATTAGGGATTTGTCATTAAGGATTAGGGATTACAGGCTAAATATTATAGATTAGGGATTCTTGATTATATATTATAGATTAAGGATTATGGTTTAGAAATTAGGTATTAGGGATTAGAGATTAGAGTTTAGGGAATAGAGATTAAGGAATAAGGTTTAGATTTTAGAGATTAAGGATGGATTAAAGATTAAAGATTAGGGATTAGGGATTAGGGATTAGAGAATAAGGAGAAGGAAGAAACAAGGAAAATGGTAGAAGAAGAAGAAGAAAGAAACATGAAGAAGGAAGAAAAAAGAAGGAAAAAGAAAGAAAAAGAAGAAAAAGAAGAAAAGGAAGAAGAAGACGAAGATGTAGAAGGAGAAGGAGAAGAAGAAGAAGAAGAAAAAGAAGAAAAGGAAGATGAAGAGGAAGAATAAAGAAGATAGAAGAAAGAAGAAAGAAAAAAGGAAGAACAAATAAAGAACAAGGAAGGAGGAAGTTCGAAGGAAGAAGGAAGAAGGAAGAAAGAAGAAGGAAGAAGAATGAAGAATGAAGAAAGTATAAAGAAAAAAGAAGAAGGGAGAGGAAGAAGAAGAAGAAGAAGAAGCAGAAAGAGATGTAGGAGGACATGGAGAAGGAGGAGGGGAAGGAGAAGGAGAAGGAGAACAAGAAAGAGAAGGAAAAGGAGATGCATAAGAAGAAGGAGAGGGAGAAGGAGGAGAAAAAAGAGGAGAAGGAGAAAGATAAAGGGAAGGAGAATGAGAAGAAGAGGAGTAGAAGAAGAAGGAGAAGAAGAAGAAGAAGAAGAATAGGAAGAAGTAGAAGAAGAAGGAGAAGAAGAAGAATAGGTAGAAGTACAAGAAGAAGGAGAAGAAGGAAAAAAAAAGAAAAAGAAGAGGAAGAAGAAGAAGTAGAAGAAGATGATGATGATGATTAATAAGAAGAAAATGAAGAAGAAGAAGAAGAAGGGAAAGAAGTAGAAGGAAAAAGGAAGAAGAAGTGGAAAAAGAGGAAAAGGAAGAAGAAGAAGAAAAAAAGAAAAGGAAGGCAAAGAGGAAGAATAAAGAAGAAAGATTAAGGAAAAAGAAAAAAGAAGAAAGAAAGAACAAGGAAGAAGAAAGGTGGAAGGAAGAAGGAAGAAGGAAGAAGAATAAAGAATGAACAAAGTACAAGGAAGAAAGAAGAAGGAAGAAGAAGAAGAAGAATAATAAGAAAAAGGAGAAGGAGAAGGAGGAGGAGATGCATAAGAAGAAGGAGAAGGAGAAGGAAAATAAGAAAGAGAAGGAAGAGAAATATGAAGGAAAGGAGAATGAGAAGAAGAAGGAGAAGCAATAGAAGGAGAAGAAGAAGAAGAAGAAATAAAAAAGGAGAAGAAGTGGAAAAAGAAGAAGAAGAACAACAACAATAAGAAGAAGAAGAGGAGGAAGAAGAAGAACAAGAAAAATAAGAAAAGAAGAAGAAGGAGAAAAAGAATAAGGAGGGAAAGGAGAAGAAGAGGAAGAAGAAGAACTAGAAGAAGAAGAAGAAGAAGTGATTAGAGATTAAGGTATTAGGATTAAGGATTATGGATTAGGGAGTATGGATTGAGGAATAAGTAATAAGGATTAAGGATTAGGGATTATGGATTAGGTATTAATGGATTAATGATCAGTGATTAGAGATTAGAGATTAAGGGTTAATTACTAAAGATTATGAATGAAGGGTTTAAGAATAGGGATTATGAATTAAAGAATAGGGATAAGAGGTTAAGTTTTAGAGATTATTGATTAGGGATTTCAGATGTAGGATTAGGAATTAAAGATTAAAGATTAAGGATTAAAGATTAAGCAATAATAATTAAGATTAAGGACTAGGAATTAGGGATTTAAGATTAAGGTTGGGGATTAAGGATTTAGGAATATAGATTATAGATTAGGGAGAGAGGGACTGGATATTTGAGATTAGGTACTAAGGATTAGGGATTAGGTATTTGGGATTTGTCACTAAGCATTAGGGATTAGTGATTATGGATTAAGGATTATAGACAAGAGATTAGAGATTATGGATTACCAATTTGGGATTAAGGTTTAAGGATTAAAGATTATAGATTAGGAAGTGGGGGTTATAAAATAAGTAATAAGGATTAGGGATTGAGGATTAAGGATTACGGATTATGGGTTAGGGATTAATGATGTAGGATTAATGATTAGTGATTATTGTTTAAAGATTGAGAGATTAAATATTAATGATTAGGGATTTAAGATTGAGGATTACGAATTAGGGAATAAAGACTAGGGATTAGGGATTAGAGAATAGTTATTAATGATTAGGGATTAAGGATTAAAGATGGATTAGAGGTTAAGGATTAAGAATTAAGGATTAAGAAGTAGGGATTAAAGATTAAGGAATAAGGATTAGAGATTAGGGAATATAGATTACGAATTAGGAAGGGAGGGTTTGAGGATTAGTGATTAGGTATTAGGGATTATGGATTAAGGATTAGGAAGGGAGGGATTAGTTATTTGGCATTAGGGATTAAGGATTATGGATAAGTAACTAGAGATTAGGGTTTAGGGATTAAGGATTATTGATTAAGTAATAGGCATTAAAGAATAAGTAATAAGGATTAGGGATTAGGGATTATGGATTAAGGATTAGGGATAAGGGATTAGAGATGATAAGATTAATGATTAGGGATTAAGAATTGATTATTAAAGATTAGAGATTATGGATTCAAGAATATGGATTAGGGATTAGACATTAGCGAATAGGGATTTGAGATTTAGGATTAAGTATCAGAGATTAAGGATTAGAGATTAAGGGATTAAGATTAGGGTTATGGATTAGAGATTAGGGATTATGGATTAGAGATTAGTGGTTAAGGATTAACGATTAGGGATTAGGGATTATAGATTATAGATCAGGGAGTAGGGATTAGGAATTAAGTGTTAAGGATTAGGGATTAAAGATTAGAGTTCAAAGAATAGACTTTGGAGATTAAGAATTTGGTAGTAAGGATTAAAGATGAACTAAGGATTAAGGATTAAAGATTAGGAATTAGAGATTAGGGAAAAAAGAGAAGAAAGAAGGAAGAAGGAAAAAGAAGAAAGAAGAAAGAAGAAGGAAGAAGAAAGACAAAAGAACGAAGTAGAAGAACAAGAGGAAGAAGAAAAGGAAGAAGAAGAAGAAGAAAAGGAAGAAGTTGAAGAATAAAGAAGAAAGAAGAAACAAGAAAGAAGAAAGAGGAATGAAAGAAGAAAGAAAAGGAATATGGAAGGAAGAAAGGAGAAGGATGAAGAAAGAAGAAAGAGGAATGAAGAATGAAGAATGAAGAAAGAAGATTAAGGAGGGGAAGAAGAAAGAGGAGGAGGAGGACAGAGAGAACGATCAGGAGAAGGAGGAGGACAGGGAGAACAAGTAGGAGGAGTAGGAGAAGGAGAAGATGGTGGAGAAAGACAAGGAGAAGGAGAAGGAGAAGAAGATGGAGAAGAAGAAAATGAAGAAGAAGAAAAAGAAAAGGATGATGAAGAAGAAGAAGAAGAAATAGAAGAAGAAGAAGAAGAGGAAGAGTAAAAGGAAGAAGAAGAATAACAAAAGTAGAAGGAGAAAATGAAGAAGAAGAAGAAGAAGAAGAGGAAGATGAGGATGAAGCGAAAGAAGAAGAAGAGGAAGACGAGGATGAAGCGAAAGAAGAAGAAGATAATGAGGAACTAGAAAAAGAAGAAGAGGAAGAAGAAGAAGAAGAAGAAGGAGAGATGGACAAAGGATTAAGGATTAAGGGTTAGGAATTTGGGTTTAGGGATTAGAGATTAAGGAGAGAGGGATTAGTATTAGGTGTTAGGGATTAAGGATTAAGTTTTAAAGATTAAAGATTATGGATTAATAATTAGGGGTTAAGGTTTAGGAATTAAGGATTATGGATTAGGGAGCAGGGATTATGGAATACGTAATAAGGATTAGGGATTACAAATTAAAGATTTGTGATGAAGGGATTAATGATTGTGGATAAAGGATTAGGGATGAAGGATTAATGGATTAATTAGTAAGGGTTGCAAATTAGTGATTTAGGACTATGAATTAGTAATTAAGGATTAGGGATTATGGGTTTGAGATTATTAATAAGTGATTTGAGATTCAAGATTAAATATTAAAAAATTATAATTTAGATTGCAGACAAGGGATTTAGCATTAAGGAGGGAGGGATTATGGATTTTGGAATACAGATTATGCGTTAGGATGGGAGGTTTTGGAGATTCGAGATTAGGTATTAGGGAATAGGAATTAGGAAAGGAGGGATCAAGTATTAGGTATTAATAATTAGGGATTAAAGATTAAGTATTATTGGTTAGTAACTAGGGATTAGGGTTTAAGGATTACAGATTAGGGAGTAAGGATTAAGGAATAAGTAATATAGAATTGGGATTAAGGATTAAGGACTAGAGACTAGGGATGAAGGTATTAATGATTATGGATTTGAGATTATGGATTAATGATTAAGGTGTTAATTATTAAAGATTAGAATTTAAGATTAATGATTACAGATTAAGGAATACAGATTAGGAATGAGGGATTAGAGATTAGTGATTAGGGATTTGGGATTCAAGAATAGGTATTAGAGACTAGGGATTGGAGACTAGAGATTAAAATATCACTATTAGGATTAGTGATTAGAGAGTAATAAATTGGGATTAGGGATTAAAGATTAGAGATTAGGTATTATGGATTATAGATTAGAGATTAGGGATTAGGGATTAGGTATTAAGGATTAAGATTTAGAGATTGGAGATTAAATATTAAAGATTAAGGATTGGGGATTAAGGATGGATTACAGATTAAGGATTAAGGATTATTGATTAAGAAAATTAGAGAAGGAAGAAAGAAGAAGAAGGAAGAAAGAAGAGGCAAGAAGGAAGTAGGAATAATGAAGAAGGAAGATGAAGATGAGTATGAAGAAGAAGAGGAAAAAGATGAAGAAGAAGAAGAAGAGGAAGGAGAAGAGGAATAATAAAGAAGAAAGAAGAAACAAGAAAGAAGATAGAAGGAAGAAATAAGAAGGAAGAAGGAAGAGGGAAGGTGGAATGTTGAAGGAAGAAGGAAGAAGAAAGAAGAAAGAAGAAAGAAGAAAGAAGAAAAAAAGAGGAAGAAAGAAGAAGAAGAAGAAGTTGGAAAAGCAGGAAGACATGGTGGAGACAGAGGAGAAGGAGAGGGAGATGGAAAAGGAGATGGAGAAGGAGAAGGAGAAGGAAAAGGAGAAGGAGAAGTAGAAGGAGGAGAAGGAGGAGGTGGACAAGGAGAAGGAGAATAAGAAAGACAAGGATAAAGAGAAGGAGAAGGAGAAGGATAAGGAGTAGAGGAAGAAGGTGAAGAAGAAGAAAATAATGAAATGAAGAAGAAGAAGAAGAAGAAGAAGAAGAAAAGGAAGAAGAAGAAGAAGAAAACAAAGAAGAAGAAGAAGAAGAGGAAGAAGTAGAGGAAGAAGAAGAACAAGAAAAGGAGGAAAATAAGAAGAAGAAGAAGAAGAGGATGAAGAAGAAGTAAAAGAAGAAGAAGAAGAAGAGGAGGAAGATAATGAACAAGATGATGAAGAAAAAGAAGATGAGGAAGAAGAAGAAGAAGAAAAAAGAGGAAGAAGAAGAGGAGAAAGAAGAAGAAGAAGAAGAAGTAGAAGAAGAAGAGATGGATTAAGGATTAGGGATTAGAGGTTAGAAATTAAGGATTAAGTAGAGAAGAAATAAGGATTAGGTGTTAGGGATTAAGGATTGGAGATTAGTGATAAATGATTAAGGATTATGGATTAGAAAGTAAAGATTAGGGTTTATAGATTAAGAATTATGGATTAAGGAGTTAAGATTATGGAATAAGTAATAAGGATTAGAGATTAAGGATTAAGGACTCGGGATTAAAGATTAGAAATTATGGATTATGAGATTAATTACTAAAGATTGTAGATTGGGGATTATGGATTGGAGAATAAGGGTAAGGGATTAAGGATTAGAGATTATTGACTAAGGATTTGGTATGTAGGATTATGGATTTGAGATTAAAGATTAAGTATTAGAGGTTAAGGAGTATTGATTTGGGATTAAGGAGGGAGGGATTAATGATTTAGGAATACATATTACAAATTAGGAAGGGGGTTATTGGTGATTTGAGATTAGGTATCAAGGATTAGGGATTAGGGAGGGAAAAATTAGGTATTATGGATTAGGGATTAGTGATTATAGATTGACAATTAAGGATTAAGATTTTGGGATTAAAGATTACAAATTAGAGAGTAGAAATTATAGAATAAGTAATATGGATTAGGGATTAATAATTAAGGAGTAAGAAATATGGTTGAAGGGATTAATTATTAGGAATTAAGGATTAGGGATTATTTATTAAAGATTATAGATTTAGGATTAGAGATTAGAGATTATAGATAAGAGAATAAGGACTAAGGATTATGGATTAGAGATTAGTTATTAAGGATTTAGGATTTAGAGTTAGATATTAGAGCTTAGGGATTAGAGATTAAGGGATTAAGTTAGAAATAGGGATTAGATAATAATGATTAAGAATTTAGGATTAGTGACTTAGGATTAAGAATTTGGGATTAAGGAATAGAGTTTAGAGATTTAGTATTATGGATTATAAATTAGAGATTAAGGATTAGGAATTAAGGATTATGAATTAGATATTTGATATTAAGGTTTAGAGATTAGAGATTACAGATGGATTAGTGATTAAGGATTAAGGATTAGAAATTAAGAATTAAGGATTACAAAAAAGAGAGAAGGAAGAAGGAAGAAGGAAGAAGAAGAAGATAAAAAGAAGAAAGAAGGAAGAAAAAAGAAGAAGAAGAGAAAGAAGAAGAAGAAGACGAGGAAGAAGAAGATGAAGAATAATGCAGAAAGAAGGAAGAAAGAAGAAAGAAGAGAGAAGAAAGAAGGAAGAAAGAAGAAGGAAGTAGGATGAAGGAAGATGGAAGGAAGAAAGAAGAATGAAGAAGAAAGAAGAATGAAGAAGAAAGAAGAAAGAAGATAAAAGAAAGAAGAAATAAGAAAGAAGAAGAAAAAGAAGAAGTAGAAGAAGAAGGTGAAGGAGAATGGGGAGGACGTGGAGAAGGAGGAGAAGTAGAAGAAAGAGCAGAAGGAGAAAAAGAAGAAGAAGAAAAGGAGGAAGAAGAAGAGAAAGAAGAAGTAATAGAAGAAGAAGATGAAGAAGATGATGAAGAAGAAGATGAGGAGGAGGAAGAAGAAGAAGAATAAGGAGTGGAATTTGAGAAAGAAGAGGAAGAAGAAGAAGATGAAGAAAAAGAGGAAGATGAAGAAGAAGAGGAAGAATGAAGGGAAGAAGAAGAAGAAGAAGAGGAAGAAGAGATGGATTAGAGATTAAGGATTAGGGATTATGGATTAAGGATTAAGGATTAAGGAGGGAGTGATTATCGATCAAGTGTTAGAGATTAAGGATTTGGGATTAGGGATTACGGTTTAGTAATTAAGGATTAGGGATTAGAGATGAAGGATTAAGGATTATGGAGTATGAATTATGGAATAAGTAAAAGGATTAGGGTTTAAGAATTTAATTAATGGGATTAATGATTGGGGATTAGGGATTAGGCATTAGAAACTAAAGTTTAAGGGATTAATTACAAAGGATTGTAGATGAGGCATTTAAGATTAGGGATTATGGATTAAGAAAATAGGGATTAGAGATGAAGGATTAGAGATTTGTGATTAAGAATTCAAGATTAAGGATTAGAGATTAGAGGTTAGGGATTAGAGATTAGAGATTATGTGATTATAATTAAGATTAGGGACTAGAGATGAATGACTAGGGCTTAAAGAGTAAGGGATTAAAGATTTGGGAATATAGATTACAAATTAGGGGGAGAGGGATTGGGTATTATGGATTCAAGATTAGATATTAGAGATTAGGGATTAGAGAGGGAGAGATTAGGTATTAGGCATTAGGGATTAAGGAAGAGACTAGAGATATTTGAAATTATGGATTAACAATTAAGGGTTAGGGTTTAGGGATTAAGTATTATGAATTAGGGAGTAGGGTTTACGGATGAAAAGGTTAATGATTAAGAATTAGAGATTAGAGATTAGGGATTCAGGATTAGAGATTAAGGATTATAGAAAAGGGAGTATGGATTAAAGAATAAGTAATAGGGATTATGGATTAAGGATTGAAGATTAAGGATTAGGTATGAAGGGATTAATAATTAAGGATTAGGGTTTATGGATTAATGTTTATGGATTAGTAATTAAGGATTATGGACTAGGGAGATGAGATTAGGGAATAAGTAATAGGGATTAAGGATTAAGGATTAGGGATTAAAGGTTAGGGATGAAGAGATTAATGATTAAGGATTAAAGGTTAAAGATTAAGGAATTAATTGTTAAAGATTAGAGAGTTAGGAATAGGGATTGTGGATTAGGGATTTGGGATTCAGGATTAGGTATTAGATATTTTGGATTAAAGATTTAGGATTAGAGATTAAGGGATTAGGATTAGGATTTGGGATTGGTGATTAATTATTAGTAATTAAGGATTAGAAGAAGAAGAATAATAAGAAGGAGAAGAAGAAGAAGATGAAGAAGAAGCAGAAAAAGGAGAAGTAGCAGAAGAAGGAAAAGAAGAAGAAGAAGAAGAAGATGAAGAGGAAGAAAAGGAAGAAGATGTGGAAAAAAAGGTAAAGAAGAAGAAGTGGAAGAAGAAGAAGAAGAAGAATAGAAAAAAGAAGAAGAGGATGAACAAGTAGAAGAAGAAGAAGAGGAAGAAATAGAAGAAGTAGTAGTAGAAGAAGAAGAAGAAGAAGAAGTGGAAGGAGAAGAAGAGGAAGTGGAAGAAGAAGAAGAGGAAGAACAAGAAGAAGAAGAGGAAGAAGAAGTTGAAGAACAAGAAGATGTGGAAGAAGAAGAAGAAACAGAGGAGGAGGAGGATGTGGAAGAAGCGAAGAAGAAATCGTCGAATAAAAAGAATAAAAGGAAGAAGAAGAAGAAAAAGAGGAAGAAGAAGTTAAAAAAGAAGAGGAAGAAGAAGTAGAAGTAGAAGAAGAAAAAAGATTATAGATTAATAGGTAAGGGATTAGGGATTAGGAATTAGGGATTAAGGATTGATCATTAAGTATTAAAAAGGTAAGGATTTAGGATTATGGATTAGGGATAAGTAATTAAGGTAAAGTTTTAGGGATTAAGGATTATAGAAGAAGATGATGAAGAAGTAGAATAAGAAGAACAAGAAGAAAGATTATCGATTAGGAAGGTAAGGCTAAGGGATTTGGGATAAGGTATTAAGAATTGGGGATTAAGGATTAAGGATTAATAATTGAGGATTAAGGATTAGTGAATAGGGTTTGGGTTTAGGGATTAGGGATTAAGGATTATGGCCTAAGGACTAGGGATTAGGGATTAAGGATTATAGATTAGGAATTAGATAAGGGATTAGGGATTAAGAATAAAGAATTAAGGGATTAATGATTAAGTATTAGGGATTACGGATTAGATATTAGAGATTAGGAAATAAAAATTCATAGCAAAGGATTAGGGGATTCAGACTTAGGATTAAAAAAGTAAGGGATTAGGTATTAACGATTAAGGATTAGGAATTATAGATTAGGGATTGAGAATTATAGATTAGGAATTTAGGACTAAGAATTGGGCGTTAGGGATTATAGATTACAGATTAGGGATTGGAGTGGGAGGGATTAGAGATTATAGATTAGAGATTAGGAATTAAGGAGAGAGGGATTAAAGATTAGAGATTAGGGATTAAATAGAAGAAGAAGAATAAGAAGAAGAAAAGAGAAGAAGAAGCAAAAGAAGAAGAAGAGAGAGAAGAAGAGGATAAGGAAGAATAGAAAGGACAAGAAGAGGAAGAAGAAGAAGAGGAAGTAGTGATATTGGTAATAATAGTAGAAGAAGAAGAATAATAGAAGGAGAAGGAGAAGGAGAAGGAGGAAAAGATGGAAGACCAGATAGAAAGGAGAAGGAGGAGAAGTAGAAGGAGAAAGAAAAGGAAAAGGAGGAGAAGAAGTTGGAGAAGGGGAAGGAGAAAGAGAAGAAGAAGAAGAAGAAAACGTTGAAGGATAAGAAGAAGAAAAAGATGGTGAAGAAGAAGAAAAAGTCAAGAAAGAAGAAGAGGATGAGGAAGAAGAGGAAGAAGAGGAAGAAGAGGAAGAAGAAGAAGAAGAAGAAGAAGAAGAAGAAAAAGAAGAAGAAGAAGAAAAAGAAGAAGAAGAGGAAGTAGTGGTATTGGTAGTTGTAGTAGTAGAAGAAGAAGAATAGAAGTAGAAGGAGAAGGAGAATTAGGAGAAGGAGAATTAGGAGAAGCAGGAGGAGATAGAGAAGGAGAAGGAGAAGGAGAAGTAGAAAGAGAAAGAAAAGGAAAAAGAGAAGGAGAAGAAGAAGAAGAAGGGGAAGGAGAAGGAGAAGAACAAGAAGAAGTAAATGTAGAAGAAGAAGAAGAAAAAGAAGGTGAAAAAGAAGAAGAAGAAGAAGAAGAAGATAAAGAAAAAAAGAAAGAAGAAGAGGAAGAAGAACCGAAAAAATGAAGAAGGAAGAAGGAAATGGAAAGAAGGAAAATGAAAAGAAGAATGAAGGAGGAGGAGGAGAAGGAAAAAAAGAAGGAGAAAAAGGTGGGAAGGAGAAGAAGAAGGAGAAGAAGTAGAATGAGAAAAAGAAGAAGTAGAACTGAAGGAAGAAGAACAAGAGAAAGAAGAAAAAGAAGATGAAGATGAAGAGGAAGAAGAAGAAGAGGAAGAAGAAGAAGAGGAAGAAGATGAAGAAGAGGAAGAAGAAGATGAAGTAAAAGAAGAAGAAGAAGAAGAAGAAGAAGACGAAGATGGAGATGAAGAAGAAGAAGAAGAAGAAGAAGAAGAAGAACATGAAGAAGAAAAAGAAGGAGAGGACGAAGAAGAAGAAGAAGAAGAAGAAGAAGAAATAGAAGTAGAAGAAGAAGAATAATAAGAAGGAGAAGAAGAAGAACATGAAGTAGAAGAAGAAAAAGGAGAAGTAGAAGAAGAAGAAGAAGAAGTAGAAGAAGAAGATGATGAAGAGGAAGAAGAGGAAGAAGATGTGGAAAAAGAAGTAAAAGAAGAAGATGTGGAAGAAGAAGAAGAAGAAGTAGAAGAGAAAAAAGAAGAAGAAGAGGATGAACAAGTAGAAGAAGAAGAAGGGGAAGAAATAGAAGAAGAAGAAGCAAAAGAAGAAGAAGAAGAAGGACAAGAAGTGGAAGGAGAAGAAGAAGAAGTGGAAGAAGAAGAAGAGGAAGAAGAAGTTGAAGAACAAGAAGATGTGGAAGAAGAAGAAGAAGCAGACGAGAAGGAGGACGAGGAAGAAGAAGAAGAAGAAGAAGTCGAATAAGAAGAATAAGAAGAAGAAGAAGAAGATGAAGAAAAAGAGGAAGAAGAAGTTAAAAAAGAAGAGGAAGAAGAAGTAGAAGTAAAAGAAGAAGAAGAAGAAAGATTATAGATTAATAGGCAAGGGATTAGGGATTAGGAATTAGGGGTTAAGGATTGAGGATTAAGTATTAAAAAGGTAAGGATTTAGTATTACGGATTAGGGATAAGTGATTAGGGTTAAGTTTTAGGAATTAAGGATTAGAGAATAGGGATTTTGAAATAAGGATTAAGAATTAGAGATTAACGATTAGAGATTAAAGATTAAGGATTAAGAATTAATAATTAGATTAAAGATTAGGCATTAAGAGAGTGGGATTGAGTAACTAAGAATTAAGAATTAGGGATTAGAGATTAGGGATTAGGGATTGGGTATTAGGGATTAAAGATTATTAATTAGGTTTAGAGATTAGAGATTTAGGATTAAGGATTTATGAAAGAGATTAGAGATTATTGATTAGGAATCAACGGTTAGGGATTAGGAATAAGAGATTAGGGATTAAGAATTGAAGATTAGTGGTTATTGATTAGGTAATAGAGATTATGTATTAAGGTTTAAGGATTAGGTATTAAGGATTAAAGATTAGTTATTAAGGATTAGCGATTAGGGATTTGGCATTAGGGATTAGGGATTAGCTATTAAGAGTTAAGGATTATAGATTATGGAGGGATGGATTATGGATTTACATATTAGAAATTGAGAAGAGCGAGATTAGGGATTACGGATTACAGAATAGGCTTTGGGTTTACAGATTACGTGTTAAGGATTAAGGTATATTGACTAGGGAATATGGATTAAGGAATAAGGATTAAGGATTAGGGATTAAGGATAAGGGATTAGGAATTAGATTAGGGATTATGGATTAAGAATCAAGAATTAAAGGATTAATGATTAATTATTAAGGATTAGCGATTAGAGATTAGCTATTAGGGATTAGATATTAGAGATTAGGAAATAAAAATTCAAGATAAGGAATTAGGGGATTGAGATTAAGGATTATAAATTAAGGGATTTTGCATTAAAGATTAGGAATTACGAATTAGAGATTAGGGGTTGGGACTATAGATTAAGGTTTGAGAGTTACATATTAGGACTTATGTATTAAGAATATGGGATTAAGAATTATAGATTAGGGTTTAGGGATTAAAGAGGGAGAGATTAAGGATTATATATTAGAGAATCAAAATTAGGGAGAGAGGGATTAAAGACAAGGGATTAGGGATTAAAAAGAAGGAGAAGGATAAGAAGAAGAAGAAGAAGAAGAGAAGAATAAGAAGAAGAAGAAGAAGAGGAGGATGAGCAAGCAGAGGAAGAAGATGAGGAGGAAGAAGAACAAGAAAAAGAAGAAGAAGTGGAAGTAGTAGCATCGTTAGTAGTAGTAGTAGAAGAAGAAGAATAGAAAAGGAAGGAGGAGAAGGAGGAGGAGATTTAGAAGAAGGAGAAGGACAAGCAAAAGGAGAAAGAAAAGGAAAAGGGGAAAGAGAAGGATAATAGGAAGAGAAGAGGAAGGAGAAGGAGAAGAAGAAGAAGAAGAAGGAGAAGAAGAAGAAAATGTAGAAGTGGAAGAAGATCAGAAAGAAAAAAGGAAGAAGAAGAGCAAGAATGAAGAAAAAGGAAGAAGGAAGGAAAAAGAAAGATGAAAAAACGAAAGAAGAAAGAAGGAGGAGAAGGAGAAGAAAAAAAGAAGAAGAAAGAGAAGGGGAAGGAAAAGGAGAGGGAGAAGTAGAACGACAAAAAGAAGAAGTAGAAGTAAAAGAAGAAGAATAAGAGGAAGAAGAAAAAGAAGAAGAAAATGAAGAGGAAGAAGAAGAAGAGCAAGAAGAGGAAGAAAAGGAAGAAGAAGATGAAGGAGTAAAAGAAGAAGAAGAAGAAGAAGAAGAAAAAGAAGAAGTAGAAGAAGAGCATAAAGAAGAAGAAGAAGAAAAAGAAGAGGAAGAACAAGAAGAAGAAGAGTAGAAGAAAAAGTAGATGAAGTTGAATAATAATAATAAGAAGGAGAAGAAGAAGAAGAAAAAGTAGAAGAAGAAAAATGAGAAGTAGAAGAAGAAGAAGAAGGAGAAGATGAAGAAGGAGAAGAAGAAGAAAAGGAAGAAAAAGTCAAAAAAGAAGTAAAAGAAGAAGAAGAAGTAGAAGAAGAAGAAGAGAAGAAGAAGAAGAAGAAGAAGAGGATGAAGAAGAAGTAGAAGAAGAAGTAGAAGTAAAAGAAGAAAGGGAGGTAAACGAAGAAGAAGAAGAAGAAGAAGAAGAAGAAGAAGAGGAAAAAGAAGAGGAAGAGGAAGAAGAGGAAGACGAAGAAGAAGAAGTAGAAGAAGAAGAGGAGGAAGAACAGGAAGAAGAAGAGGAAGAAGAAGGAGAAGCATAAGAAGAAGTGGAAGAAGAAGAAGAAGAAGAAGAAGAGGATGGGTAAGAAGAAGTAGAGGACAAAAATGAAGAAGAAGAGGAAGAGGAAGAAGAAGATATAGAAGAAGAGGAAAAAGAAGTAGAAGAAGAAGAAGAAAGATTATGGATTAATGGACGAGGGCTTAGGGTATAGGAATTAGGTATTAAGGATTTAAGATTAGGCATTAGAAAGGCAAAGATTCAAGATTATGGATTAGGGATTTAGGATTAAGGACGTGGGATTAGAGGTTTAAGATTAATGGTTAGGAATTAAGGATTAGGAAGTAAGGATTAGGGATAAGCAATTAGTGTTAAGGTTTTGGGATTAAGGTTAAGGAATAGGGATTTTGAAATAATAATTAAGAATTAGAGATTAGGGATTAGAGATTAAGGATTAAGGATTAGGGATCAGTATTTAGATTAGGGATTAGGAATTAAAGATTGAGTAGTTATGGAATAAGTATTAGGGATTAGGTATTAAAGGTTAAGGATTATGAAATAGGGTTTAGAGATTAGAGATTCGGGATTAGGGATTTTGTATAAGTGATTAGAGATTAAGGATTAGGGATCAAAGGTTATGGATTAGGAATAAGAGATTAGAGATTAAGTAATAAACATAAGTGGTTAGGGATTAGGTAATAGGGATTATGGATTAGGGTTTAAAGATTAGGGATTAAGGATTAAATATTAGTGATGGATTAAATATTAGTGATTAGGGATTAAGGATTAGGGATTAGAGATTAGGGATTAGTGATTAGGAATCACGAATTATGGGTTAGGAAGTGATGGATTAAGCATTTACATATTAGAAATTAGGGAGAACGAGATTAGGGATTATGGATTATAGATTAAGGATAAAGCTGAAGAAGGAGAAAATGAAGGAGAAGAAGAAGAAGAAGAAGAAGAGGAAGAAGAAGAAGAAGAGCAAGAAGAGCAAGAAGAAGAAGACTAAGAAGAAAATATAGAAGAAGGCAGATTATGAATTAGTGGACGAAGGCTTAAGGATTAGGAATTATGTATTAAGGATTGGAGATTAAGCATTGGAAAGGAAGGTATTTGGTATTTTTTATTAAAGATTAAGGATTAGGGATTAGGAGTTTGAGATTAAGGATTAAGAATTAGGGATTAGTGATTAGGGCAAAGGTTTATGGATTAGGGAATAGGGATTAGGAATTACGAATTAGGGTCTAAGGATTAAGGATTAAAGATTAGGGATTAGAGATTAGATTAGGGATTACGGATTAAGAATTAGGGATTAGGGGGTTAAGGATTGAGTATTAAGGGTTAGGGATTAAAGATTAAGCAATAAGGATTAAGGATTAGGGATTAGTACTAGAGATTAGAGATTTAGGATAAGAGATTTAAGATAAGTGATTAGAGATTAGATTTTAAGGATTAGGAATTAAGGATTATTGTTAGGGATTAAGGAGTAGGAATTACAGATTAAGAATTAAGTATTAAATATTAAGAATTAGTGTTTAAGCAATAGGGATTAAGGATTAGGGATTAGGGATTAATGATTTGGGATGAAAGATTAGAGATTTGGGATTTGGCATTAAAGATTAGGTATTAGAGATTAGGATTCTGGATTAAAGATTAAGAAGTAGGGATAGAAGGATTATGGATTATTGATTAGGTATTATGGATTAGAAATTAAGGATTATGTATTAGGAATAAAGAAGAAGAAAGAGAAGAAGAAGAAGAAGAAAGAAGAAGAAAGAAAAAGAAAAAAGTAAGAAGAAAGAAGAAAATGAAAGAAGAATGATAGAAGAAGACAGAACAAAGAATGAAGAAGGAAGGAGGAAGGAAACAAGAAGAAGGAATAAGAAATCAAAAAGAAAGAAAAAAGAAAAAAGAAAAAAGAAGAAAGGAGAAGAAGAAGTAGTAAAAGGAGAAGGAGAAGGAAAAAGTGGAAGGGAAAAACAAGGAGTACACAGAGAAAGAGAAGGAGAAAGAGAAAGAGAAGAAGGACAAGAAGAAGAAGAAGAAGAGAATGAGGAAGGAGAAGAAGAACAAGAGGAAGAAGAGGAAATAGAGGAAGAAGGAGAAGAAGAAGATGAAGAAGAAGTAGAAGAAGAAGAATAAGAAGTAAAAGCAGAAGGAGGAGAAGAAGAAGAACAAGAACAAGTAGAAGTAAATGGAGTGGTAGAAGAAGCAAAGGAAGAAGAAGAAGAAGAGTAGAAGGAGTAAGAAGAAGAAGAAGAGGAAGATGAAGAAGATGAAGAGAAAAAGAAGAAGAAGAACAAGAAGAAGAAGAAAAAGGAGAAGAAGAAAAAGAAGGAGAAGAAGGAGAAGAAGAAGAAGAAGAAGAGGTTGAAGAAGAAGAAGAAGAAGAATAAGAGGAATAACAAGAATAAGAGAAGTAGTAGAAGATGAAGAAGAAGAAGACTAAGAAAAAAAAGAAGAAGAGCATGCAGAAGAAGTGGAAGAGGAAGAAGAGGCAGAAGACGAAAAACAGGAAGATGAGGAACAAGAGGAGGATAAAGAAGTACAAAAATAAGATAGAGATGAAGAAAAAGATGGAAAAGAAGAAGAAGAAGAAAAAGGAGGGGAACAAGAAGAAGAAGAAGAAGAAGAAGAGGATATTGTAGTAGTAGAAGAAGAGGAAGAGTATGAAGAAGAAGATAAATAAGAGAAAGATGAAGAAGAAGAAGAAGAAGAAGAAGAGGAGGAAGAAGAAGAAGAAGAAGTAGAAGAAAAGGAAGTTGAGGAAGAAGAGGAAGATGAAGAAGAAGAAGATGAGGAAGAAAAAGAAGAGGAAGAGGAAGAATACGAAGAAGTAGAGGAAGTAAAAGAAGAAGAGAAAGAAGAAGAAGAAGAAGAAGATGATGATGATGAAGAAGTAGAATAAGAAAAAGAGGAAAAAGAAGAGGAAGAAGAAGAAGAGGAAGAAAATTAACAAGTTGAGGAAGAAGAAGAACAAGAAAACTGGAAAAAGAAGAGGAAAAAGAGGAAGAAGAGGATGAAAAAGAAGAGGAGAAAGAGGAAGAAGAGGATGAAAAAGAAGAAGAAGAAAAAGAAAAGGAAGAAGAGAAATTAAAGGAGGAAGCAGAAGAAGAGGAAGATGAAAAAGATGAAAAATAAGAGGAAGAAGAACAAGAAGAAGAAGTAGAAGAGGAAGAAGAAGAAGAAGAAGAAAAGAAAAAGAGGAAGAAGAGGAAGAAGAAGATGAACAGGAAGGAGGAGAAGAGGAAGAGGAAGAAGAAGAAGAAGAAGAAGAGGAAGAAGCAAAAGGGAAAGAAGAAGAAGAAGAAAAATTAGAAAAAGAAGAAGAAGGAGAAGACGAAGAAGAAGAAGAAGAAGGAGATGATGATGATGATGAAGAAGATGAAGAAGAAGAAGAAGAGGAAGGTGAGGAAGAAAAGGAATAAGTGGATGAAGAGAAACAAGAAGGTCAGGGGGAAGAAGAAGAACAAAAGGAAGAAGCAGGGGAAGAAGAAGTGGAGGAATAACAAGAAGAAGAGCAAGAAAAAAAAAGAGGAAGAAGTGGAAGAAGAAGAGGAAGAAAAAGGACCGCAGGAACAAGGAGAATTTGGGGAAGAAGAAGAGTAGAAGATGAGGTTGAAGTTTAAGAAGAAGAAGAAGAAGAAGTTAAAGAAGTGGAAGAAGAAGAAGATGATGATGAAGAAGTAGTAGAAGAAGAAGAAGAGCAAAAAGTGGAAGAAGAAGAAGAAGAGGAAGAAGAAGAAGAAAAAGAAGAAGAAGAAGAAGAAGAAGAAGAGGAAGAAGAAGAAGAAGAAAAAGAAGAAGAATAAGAGGACGATATGGTAGAAGAGGAAGAAGAGGAAGAACAAAAAGAAGAGAAATAAGAAGATAAGGGGGATGAAGAAGAAGAAAAGGAAGAAGAAGAGGAAGAAGAAGAGGAAGAGGAAGAAGAAGAAGAAGGGCAGAAAAAAGAAGAGGACGAAGTGGAAGAAGAAAAGGATGCAAAAGAACTGGATGAAGAAGGAAAGGTAGAGGAAGAAGAAGAAGAAGAAGTGAAAGAAGTAGTAGAAGAAGAAGAAGGAGGAGGAGGAGAAGAAAAAGAAGAAGAAGAAGAAGAGGAAGAAGTTAATGAAGAAGTAGAAGAGAAAGAAGAGGAAGAATAAGAAGAAGAAGAAGAAGAACAAGAAGAAGAAGCAGACCAAGATTGAGAAGTAGAAGTAGTAGAAGAAGTAGAAGAAGATAATGAAAAAGAAGAAGCAGAAGAAGAAAAAGAAATAGAAGAAAAAGAAGAAGAAGAAGAAGAAGAAGAAGAAGAATAACAAGAAGAAGAGGTAGAGGAAGGAGAAGAAGAAGAAGAAGATGAAGATGAAGAAGATGAGGAAGAAGAAGAAGAACAAGTTGAATAAGAAGAAGAAAAACAACAAGTGGAAGAAGAAGTAGAAGAAGTAAAAGAAGAAGAAGAAGAAGATGAAGAAGAAGAAAAACAAGAAAATAAGGAGAAGTAGAGAAATAAAAAGAAATGAAATATGAAGAGGAGAAGAAGAAAAAGATTATGATGAAGAAGTAGTAGTAATTGTAGAAGAAGTTGATGATGAAGAAGAAGAAGAACAACAAGAGGAAGAAGAAGAAGAAGAATTAGAAGAAGAAGAAGAGGAAGAAGAAGAGGAAGAAAAAGAAAAAGAAGAGGTTGATGAAGAAGAAGAAGAAGAAGGAAAGGAAAGATGAAGAAGAAGGAAAGGAAAGATGAAGAAGAAGAAGAAAAAGTGGAGGAAGAAGATGGAGAAGAAGAAGAGGAAGAAGTAGATGAAAAAGATGAAGAAGAAGAAAAAGAGGAAGATGAGGACAAGAGGAGGAAGAAGAAGAGGAAGAGGCAGAAGAACAGGATGAAGAAGAAGAAGTGGAAGGTGAAGAAGTGGAAAAGGGAAAGAAGAAGAGGAAAAGAAGTAGAGGAAGGAGGATAGGAACAAGAAGAAGAAGTAGAAAAAGAGGAGGAGGAGAAGAGAAGATAAAGTAGAAATGGAAGAAACAGATGAAGAAAATAAGGATGATGAGAAGAGGGTGAAGAAGAAGAGGAAGATGAGGAGGAAAAAGAAGAAGGGGAAGAAGAAGAAGAAAAAGAAGAAGAACAACGAGAGGTTGAAGTAAAACAAGATGAAGAAGAAGAAGAGAAAGGAAAGAAAGAAGAAGAGGAAGAGCAGAAGTGGAAGGAGTGGAAAAAGAAGGAGAAGAAGAAGAAGGTGGAGAAAAAAAAGAAGAAAAAGGAGAAGAAGAAGGCAAAGAAGAAGATGAAGAAGAAGAAGACGAAGAGGAAGAAGAAAAGGAAGAGAACAAGAAGAAGAAGGGGATGAAGATGTAGAGGAAGAGGAAGAGGAAGATGACAAGGAGGTTGAAGAGGAAGATGTGGAACAAGAAGAAGTCAAAGTAGAAGAAGGGGAAGAAGACGAAGAAGAATTTGAAGAAGAAGATGTAGTAGAAGAATCCAAAGGAGAAGAAGAAGAAGAAGTAGAAGAAGAAGGAGATGAAGATGAAGAAGAACAAGAAGAAGAGGATGGATTATAGATTAGGGAGGGTTCGCTTAGGTATTAGGGATTAGTTATTAGAGATTATGGATTAGAGAGTAGGGATTTAACTAGTAAAGATTGTGGATTAGAGATTTTGGGTTAAGTATTAAGGATTCAGGATTAGGTATTAGGGATTAGGAATTAAGAATTAAGGTTTAGCAATTACAACTAGTGTTTAGCAACTAGAGATTAAGGATTAGGGAGTAGAGGTTAGAGATTACGGATTAAGGACTAAGGATTTAACAATTAGAGATTAGGAATTATGGATTAAGGAGTAAGGTATTAAGAATAAGGGATTCAGGGTTAAAAATTAGGGATAAGGATTAGACATTAAAGATTAGGGATCTGGGATTATGGATTAAAGAGTAAGGATGAGGGATTAGAGATTAAGGGATTAGGTCTTAAAGATTAAGCATTGTGGATTAGCTATTAGGGAATAAGGTTTAGAAATTATGGATTAAGGATCGAGGACTATAGATTAAGGATTAGAGAAGAAGAAGAAGTAGAAGTAGTAGTAGTAGAAGAAGAAGTAGTAGAAGCACTAGTATTAGTAGAAGAAGAAGAAGAAATAGAAGAAGAAGAAGGAGAAGAAGAAAGAGAATAAGAAGAAGAACAAGAAGAAGAAGTAGAAGAAGAAAATATTGAGGAGAAGATGAAGAAGACAAAGAAGAAGAAGAGGAGGAGGAAGAAGTAAAAGAAGAAGAAGAAGAAGCAGAGAAGAGGAAGAAGAAGACAAAAAGAAAAAGAATAAGACGAAGAAGAAGATGTAGA
The DNA here is from genome assembly GCA_023846275.1 of Vanilla planifolia. NCBI lineage: Eukaryota > Viridiplantae > Streptophyta > Magnoliopsida > Asparagales > Orchidaceae > Vanilla > Vanilla planifolia. The sequence continues at coordinate 315,854 of JAIUJO010000892.1, read as the reverse complement.
AGAAGGGAAAGAGAAGAAGAAGAAGAAGAAGAAGAAGAAGAAGAAGAAAGAGAAGAAGAAGAAGTGAAAGAATAAGAAGAGTAAAGAAGAAGAAGAAGAAGAAGAGATGAAAAAGAAGAGGATGAAGAAGACGAGAAGAAGAGTAAGAAGGAGAATAATAAGAAGACAGATCAGAACAAGAAGAAGAAGAACAAGTAGAAGAGACAGAAGAAGAAGAAGTTGAAGAAGTAGATGTTGATGAAGAAGAAGATGAAGAAGAAGAAGAAAAAAAAGAAGAAGAGGGAGAAGAAAGTGAAAAAGGAGAAAAACAAAAAGGTGAAGAAGAAGAAGAAGAAGAAGAAGAAGATAAAGAAGTAGAAGAAGAAGTAGTAGTAGAAGAAGAAGAAGAGGAAGAAGAAAAAGAAGAAGAAGAAGAATAAGAAGTAGGGAAGAAGAGAAAGATGAAGTAGAAGTAGTAGTAGTAGAAGAAGAAGAACAAGAACAAGAAGTAGAAGAAGATGAAGAAGAGGTAAAAGAAGGAGCATAAGATGAAGAAGAAGAAGAGGAAGAAGAAGTAGAGGAAGAAGAAGACGAAGAAGAAGTAGAGGAAGAAGAAGACGAAGAAGAAGTAAAAGTAGAAGAAGAAAAAGAAGAAGAATAAAAAGATGAAGAATTAGAAGAAAAAGATGAAGAAGAACAAAAAGAAGAAGTTGAAGTTGAAGAGGAAGAAGATGAAGAAATAGTTGTAGAAGTTGAAGAAGAAGAAGAACAAGAACCAGAAGAAGATGTGGAAGAAGTAGAAGAAGAAGAAGAAGAAGAAGAAGATAAAGCAGAAGAAGAAGGAGAAGAAGAAGTAGAAGAAGAGGGAGAAGGAGAAGAAGAAGAAGAAGTAATTGGAGGAAGAGGAGGAGAAGAAGAAGAAGAAGAAGAAGAAGAAGAAGAAGAAAAGGAGGAGGAAGAACAATAAATTAAGAAGAAGAAGAGGAGGAAGAAAAAGAAGTAGAAGAAGGCGAAGAAGGAGTAGAAGAAGAGGGGGAAGAAGAGAAACAAGAAAAAGAAGGAGATGGTAAAGAAGAGGAGGTAGAAGAGTAAGAAGAAAAGTAAGAGAAGAAGGAGAAGAAGAGGAACAAGAAGAAGAGGATGCAAAAGAAGAAGAAGAGCTTGATTAAGAGGAGGATTAAGAGGAAGAAGTGGATGAAGAAGAAGTAGTAGAAGAAGAAGAAGAAGAAGAATAGGAATTTGAAGAAGAAGTTGAAGAAGATGATGAAGAAGAACAAAAAAGAAGGGGGTGGATTATAGATTAAGGAGTGTGGGATTAGGCATTAGGGATTAGTTGTAAGAGATTAAGCATTAGGGAGTAGGGATTTAAGTAATAAAGATTAAGGATTAGAGATTAAGGATTAAGGATTAGGTATTTAGGATTAGGAATTATGAATTATGATTTAAGGATTTGTGATTACAATTGCTGTTTAAGGATTAGAGATTAGGCATTAGGGAGTGGATATTAAGGATTAAGGATTAATGGATTAGAGATTAGGGATTAGGAATAAAGATTAAAGAATGAGATTCAGATTTAAGAATTCGGGATTTGGGGTTAGACATTAAAAATTAGTGATTTAGGATTAAGGATTAAAGAGTAAGGATGAAAGATTAGTGATTAATGGATTAGGTCATAATGATTAAGTATTATAGATAAGGGATTAGTGAATAAGCATTAGAGATTATGGATTAAGGATTAAGGACTAGAGATTAAGGATTAGAGAAAAAGGAGTAGAAGTAGTAGAAAAAGAAGTAGTAGTAGTAGAAGAAGAAGAAATAGAAGAAGAAGAAGAAGAAGAAGAAGAAGAAGAAGATGAAGAAGAAGAAGAAAAAGAAGAAGACGAAGAAGAAGAAGAAGGCAAAGAAGAAGAAAAAGAAGAAGAAGATGAAGAAGAAGAAGAAGAAGAAGAGGAAGAAGAAGAAAAAGAAGTAGAAGAAAAAAAAAAGATGGAGGAGAAGATGAAGAAAAGGAGAAGAAGGCAAAAAAGAAGAAGAAGAAGAAGAAGAAAAGAACAAGAAGAAGAAGTTGATGACAATGAAGAGGATGAATAAGAAGAAAAAGTAGAAGAAGAAGAAGGAAAGAAGAAGAAGAAGAAGTGAAGAAGAAGAAGAAGAAGTGAAGAAGAAGAAGTAGAAGAAGGAGAAGAAGAAGAAGACAAAGAAGAAGAAGATGATGAAGAACAAGTAGAAGAGGTACAAGAAGAAGAAGAGGAAGGGGAAGATGAAGAAGAAGACGTTGATGAAGAAGAAGACGACAAAGAAGAAGAAAGCAAGAAGAAGAGCAAGAAGAAAAAAAGAAGGAGAAGAAGAAAATGAATAAGATGAAGAAGAAGAAGAAGAAGAAGTAAAAGAAGAAGTTGAAGAAGAAGAAGAAAAAGAAAAAGAAGAAGAAGAAGGGAAAGAAGAAAAAGAAGAAGTGAAAGAAGTAGAAGAGGATGAAGAAGATGAAGAAAAAGAAGTAGAAGTAGAAGAAGAAGAAGAAGAAGATGATGAAGAAGAAGATGAAGAAGAAGAGGTAAAAGGAGTAGCATATGAAGAAGAAGAAGAAGAAGTAGAAGAAGAAGAAGAAGAAGAAGATGTAAAAGTAAAAGAAGAAAAAGAAGAAGAATAAGAAGTAAAAGAATTAGAAGAAGATGAAGAAGAAGAAAAAGAAGAAGTTGAAGTTGAAAAGGAAGAAGATGAAATATTAATAGAAGAAGAAGAAGAAGTAGAGGAAGAAGAAGAAGAGGAAGAAGAACTAGAAGAAGGTATAGAATAAGAAGTAGAACAAGAAGAAGAAGAAAAAGAAGCAGAAGCAGAAGAAGAAAAAGAAAAAGAAGTAGAAGAAGTAGGAGAAGAAGTAGAAGAAGAAGAAGAAGAAGAAGAAGTAAAAGGAGGAGGAGGAGGAGAAGAAGAAGAAGAAGAAGAGGAAGTAAAAGAGAAGAGGAATAATAATAATAATAATAAGAGGAGGAAGAAGAAGAAGAAGAATTAGAAGTAGAAGAAGAGAAGAAGAAGAAGAAGAAGAAGAAGAAGGGGAAGAAGAAGAAGTGGAAGAAGAAGGAGAAGAAGTAGAAGAAGATGATGATGATGAAGAAAAAGAAGAAGTCAAAGAAGTGGAAGAATAAGAAGAAGAAGAGAAAGAGGAAGAAGGGGAAGAAGAAGAGGAAGAAGAAGAAGAAGAAGGAGGAGAAGAAGAAGAACATTAAGAAGAAGAAGAAGAGGAAGAAGAAGAAGAGCAAGAAGATGAAGAAGAAGAAGAAGGGGAAGAAAAAGAAAAGAAAGAAGAAGTAAATGAAGAAGACAACGTGGAGGAGGATGAAGAAGAAGAAGAGGTAAGAGAAGAAGAAGAAGAAG
>JAIUJO010000892.1:282500-307500 GCA_023846275.1 Vanilla planifolia | reverse complement strand
ATGTAGTAGTTGCAGTTGAAGAAGAAGAAGAAGAAGAAGAACAAGAGCAAGAGGTAGAAGAAGAAGAAGAAGAATAAGAACAAGAAGAAGAATTTGAAGAAGAAAAAGAGGAAGAAGAAGAAAAAGGAAATGTAGAGGAAGAGGAGGAAGAAGATGAAGTAGAAGAAGAGGTAGAAGAAGATGAAGAGATAGACGAAGAAGAGGAGGGAGAAGAAGAACAAGAAGAAGAGGAAGAAGAAGATGAGGAAGAAGAAGAGGACGAAGTAGAAGAAGAGGAAGAAGGAGAATAGGAAAAAGGGAAAGATGAAGAAAAAAAAGAAGTGGAAGAAGAATAATAGTTATAAGAAGAAGAAGAGAAGGAAGAGGAAGAAGAAGAAGATGAAGAATTAGAAGAAGGGAAAGAAGAAGAAGAAGAAGAGAAACAGCAAGTGGTTGAAGTAGACGAAGAAGAAGAAGAAGAAGGGGACAATAATAAAGAAGAAGATGAATAGAGGAAGAAGAAGAAGAAGAAGAAGAAGTGGAAGAACAAAAATAAGAAAAAGAAGAAGTAGAAGATGAAGTAGAAGAAAAAGAGGAAGAAGATGAAGAAGAAAAGAAGATAAAAAGAAAAAGAAGAAGAGGTTGAAGAAAAATAATAAGAGGAAGATGAAGAAGAGGATTAAAAGGAAGATGTGGAAGAAGAAGAAGTAGAAGATGAGGAAGAAGCAAAAGAAGAAGAAGAAGAAGAAGAAGAAGAAGAAGAATTTGAAGAAGAAGATGAAGTAGTAGAAGACGAAGGAGAAGAAGAAGAAGAAGATTAAGAAGAATGAGAAGAAGAGGATGAATTATAGATTGTGTAAGGTGAGCTTAGGCATTAGAGATTAGTTAATTTAGATTAGGGATTAGAGATTAGGGATTTGAGTGATAAGGATTAGGGATTAGAGATTAAGGATTAAGGATAAGGGATTATGTATTAGGGTTTAGGAATTACAAGTTAAGGATTAGTGATTAAAGTTAGGGTTTAGGGATTTGATATTAAGAATTAAGGAATAAGGATTAGGGATTAAGAGTTATGGATTAATGATTAATGGAGTAAGAATAAGGATTAAGTATAAGGGATTCAAGGTTAAGAATTAGGGATTAATGATTTGATATTACACATTATTAAAAAGGATTTTCAGAGAAGGGATTAAAGATTAGGGATGAGTGATTTGAGATTAAGGGATTAGGTCTTAAAGATTAAGCATGAAAGATTAGGGATTAGAGATTCAGGGTTTAAGATTAGGGATTAAGGACTAAAGACTAAAGACTAGAGATTAGAGAATAAGGAAGAGTAAGAAGAAGATGATGATGATGGAGAAGAAGTAGAAGAAGAAGAAGTTGAAGAAGATGAAGGAGAAGAAGAAGAAGGGGAAGAAGAAAAAGAAGGACAAGTAGAAGAAGAAGAAGAAGAAGAAAAAGAAGGAGGAGAAGAAGAAGAAGAAGAAGAAGAAGAAGAAGAAGATGATGATGATGAAGAAGAGGAAGAAGTTAGAGAAGAAGAAGAACAAAAAGAAGAAGAAGAAGAAGAGTTGAAGGGGAAGCAAGAAGAAGAAGAAGAAGAAGGAGATGAAGAAAAAGAAGAAGAGGAAGAAGAAGAAAGAGAACAAGAAGAAAAAGAAGAAGAAGAATAGTAAGAAGACAAAGAAGAAGAAGATGAAGAAAAAGAAGAAGAAGAAGAAGAGGAAGAAGCAAAAAAAAAATTAGAAGAGAAAGGAGAAGAAGAGGAGGAGGAGGAGGAAGATGACGAAGGGCAAAAAGAGGAACAAGCAGAAGAAGAAGAAGAAGAAGAGGAGACAGAAGAAGATGAAGAAGATGATTGAAAAGAAGAAGAAGAGAAAGAAGATGAAGAGGGAGAAGAAGAAGAAGAAGAAGAGGAAGAAGAAAATGAGGAAGAAGAGGAACACGAGGCAGAAGAGGCAGTATAAAAAGAAGAAGAGGAAGATGTAAAAGAAGAAAAAGAGGGGGAAAAAGAACAAGAAGATGAAGTAGAAGATGAAGAGAAAGAAGAAGAACAAGGAGAAGAAGAAGAAGAAGAAGAAGAAGGGAAAGAAGGAGACGAAAAGGAAGTAGGAGAACATTAAGAAGAACAAGAAGAATAGTAACAAGAGAAAGAGGAAGAAGAAGAAGAAGAAGAAGAGGAAGAAGAAGAAGAGGAAGAAGAGGTACAAGAAGAAGAAGAAGAAGAAGTAAAAGAAGAAGAAGAAGAAGAAGAAGATGATGATTATGAAGAAGAAGAAGAAGAAGAAAAATAAGAAGCACAAGAAGTAAAACAAGTTGAAGAAGTTGAAGAAGAAGATGACGAAGAATAAGGAGACGAAGAGGAGGAAGAATGGGAGTAAGAAGATGAAGAAGAAGAGGAAGAGGAAGAAGAAGAAGAAGATGTAGAAGTAGAAGTACAATAAGATGAAGAAGAAGAAGAAGTTTAAGAGGAAGAAGAAGAAGAAGAATAATTAGAAGATGTAGAAGAAGAAGTAGAAGAAGGAAGAAGAACAAAAAGAGAAAGAAGAAGAAGAAGAAAAAAAGTAAAAGAAGAAGTAGTAGTAGTAGAAAATGAAGAATAATAATAAGAAGAAGAAGTAGTAGTAGTAGTAGAAGAAGAAGAAGAAGAAGAAGAAGAGAAAGATAAAGAAGAAGCAAAAGAGAAAGAAGAGGAAGAAGAAGAAGATGAAGAAGAAGAAGATGAAGAAGAAGAAGAAGAAGAAGAAGAAGAAAGAAAAAGAAGAAGTAGAGCAAGAAGAAGAAGTGGAAGAGGAAGAAGAAAAAGACGAAGAAGAAGTAGGGGAAGAAGTGGAACAGTAGGAGGAAGGAGAAGTAGTAGAAAAAGAATAAAAAAAAAAGAAGAAAAGGAGGAGAAAGAAGAACAATAAGATGAAGTAGAAAATGAAGAGCAAGAAGAAGAACAAGGAGAAGTAAAAGAAGAAGAAGAAGAAGAAGAAGAAGGGGAAGAAGAAGAAGAAGAAGGGGAAGAAGAAGAAGAAAAGGAAAAACAAAGAGCAGGAAGAAGAATAAGAAGAAGAGGAAGAAGAGAAAGAGGAAGAAGGAGAAGTAGAAGAGGAAGAAGAAGTGGAAGAAGAAGAACAAGGAGAAGCAGAAAAAGAAGTAGAAGAATAATAAGAAGAAGGAGTAGAAGAAGAAGAAGAAGAAGAAAAAGAAGAAAAATAAGAAAAAATAAGAAGTAAAAGAAGTCAAAGAAGATGAAGAAGAAGATGACAAATAAGAAGGAGAACAAGAGGAGGAAGAAGAGGAGGAAGAAGAAGAAGAAGAAGAAGTAGAAGTAGAAGTACAAGAAGGCGAAGAAGAAGAAAGAGAAGGGGAAGATGAAGATGAAGAAGAATATGAATAAGAAGAAGAACAAGTAGAAGAAGTAGAAGAAGAAGATGAAGAAAAAGTAGAAGAAGAAGATAAAGAAAAAGAAGAAAAAGAAGAAAAAGAAGAAAAAGAAGAAAAAGAAGAAAAAGAAGAAAAAGAAGAAAAAGAAGCAGAAGAAGAAGAAGAAGAAGAAGAAGAAGAAGAAGAAAAAGAAGAAGAAGAATTAAAAGAAGAAGAAGTTGAAGAAGAAGAAGAAGGAGAAGGAGAAGAAGGTTAAGTAGTAGAAGAAGAGGGTGCAGAAGAAGTAGAAGAAGAAGGAGGTGAAGAAGAGGTCAAAGGAGGAGAAAAAGAATAAGAAGAAGAAGAAGAAGGGGAGGAGGAGGAAGAAGAAGAAGAAGAAGAAAAAGAAGAAAAAGTATAGGAAGAAGAAGAAGAAGAAGAAGGAGAAAAAGAAGAAGAAGAAGAGGAAGAGGAGGAGGAGGAAGAAGAAGAAGAAGATGAGGAGGAAGAACATGAAGAAGAGGAAGAGGAAGAAGAAGAGGAAGAAAAAGAAGAAAAGGAACACGAGGAGAAAAAGATGAAGAAGAAGGAGAAAATGAGGAGGAAGATGGTGTAGAAGAGGATGTCGTAAGAGAACTTGTTGAGAATGATGAAGAAGAACAGGAAGAACAAGAAGAAGAAGAAGAACAAGAAGAAGAACAAGAAGAGAAAGAAGTAGAAGAAGAACAACAATAAGAAGAGAAAGAAGCAGAGGAAGAAGAAGAAGGGAAAGAAAAGGAAGAAGAGGAAGGTGAAGAAGAAGAAGAAGAAGTAGAAAAAGAAGAAGAAGAAGAAGAAGAAAAAGTAGTAAGAAAAGCAGTAGAAGAAGAAGAAGAAGAAGAAGAAGAAGAAGAAGAGGAAGAAGAAGAAAGGGAAAAGAACAAGAATAGGACAAAGATGATGAAGAAGAAGAAGAAGAAGAGGAAGAAGAGGAATGAGAGGAAGAAGGATAAGAATATGAAGTAAATGAAGAAGAAGAAGAAGAAGAAGAAGAATAAGAAGATGAGGATGAAGAAGAAGAAGAAGAAAAAGGTGAAGAAGTAGAAGATGAAGAAGAAGAAGAAGAAGAAGAAGAAGAAGTAGATGAAGAAGAAGAAGAAAAAGAAGAAAAAGAAGAATAAGAGGTAGAAGTAGAAGATGAAGAAGAAGAAGAAGAAGAAGAGGAAGAAGAAAAGGAAGAATAAGAGGTAGAAGAAGAAGTTGTTGTAGAAGAAGAAGAAGAAGAAGAAGAAGAATTAGAAGTGGAAGAAGAAAAGATTAAGAAGAAGAAGAAGAAGAGGAAGAAAAAGAAGAAGAAGAAGAAGAAGAAGAAGAAGAAGAAGAGGAATCAGAAGAAGAAGTAGAAGAAGAAGAAGAAGAAGAAGAAGATGATGAAAAAGAAGAAGAATAAGAAGAGGCAAAAGAAGAATAAGAAGAAGAGTTAAAGGAGGAAGTTGAAGATGAAAATGTAGAAGAAGAAGAAGTTGAAGAAGAAGAAGAAGAAGATGATCAAAAAGAAGGAGATGAAGAAGTAGAAGGGGAGGAGGGAGAAGAAGAAAAAGAAGAGGAAGAAGAAAAAGAAGTTGTCGAAGAAGGAGGACAAGAAAAAGAAGTAGGAGAAAAAGAAGAAGAAGAAGAAGTGGAAGAAGAAGAAGAAGTAGAAGAAGAAGAAAAAGAAGAAGAAGATAATGATGATGATGATGAAGAGGAAGAAGAATATGAAGGAGAAGAATAAGAAGAAGAAGATGATGATGAAGAAGAAGAAGAAGAAGAGAAAGAAGAAGAAGAGAAGAAAGAAGTAGAAGAAGAACAGGGCGAAGAAAAGAAGAAGAAGAAGAAGTAGAAGAAGAAGAAGAAGAAGAAGAAGAAGAAGAAGCAGAAGAAGAATAAGAAGAAGAAGAAGAATAGGAAGATGAGGAACAAGAAGATCAAGATCATGAGGAGGAAGAAAAAGAAGAGGAAGAAGAAGAGCAAGATGAAGAATAAGAGGAGCAAGAAGAAGAAGGGGAAGAAGAAGAACAAGAAATAGAAGAAGTAGAAGAATAGGAAGAAGTAGAAGAAGAAGAAGAAGGAGAACAAAAAGAAGAAGTAGAAGAGGAAGAGGAAGAGACAGAAGCAAAAGGGAAAGGTGAAGTGTTTCGTGCTAAGGAAATCCCACAAGAGGGGGGGTGAATTGTGTATTTAAAAAATTTTACGAATTTCGAAATTAAACTTAAAAACCTTTAAGCAAAAGTAAAGATAGTGGAACACACAAATTTTTAAGTGGTTCGACTCAAAACCGAGTCTACGTCCACCCCCAACCTGTGTTGGGAAAAATCCACTAAATGCACCGATTACAAGTGAGGTTTTTCCTACGGTTCACCTCGAACCTACTTGGGATTTTTACTACGGCTAATCCCAAACCTACTTGAGTTTTTACCGGGCTCAACTCAAACCCGGGGCTTTAGCACAAACGCCGGGACGCCCTTTCCCCAAAACAAAAAATACGAAAAATTGGCAAACGACTTAAGAAAAAATAAGAGAAAAGAGGAGGCACACACAATCGACAAATTAGAGGAATAGGAATTGAGAAATAATTGAAAAACCTCTAATTCCAATAGCTTTCTTGCCGCTTTGCTTTTCGAGCTTGGATGCACCGTTTTTGCTTGATTGCTCGAATTTTGAGATCTGAAATCTTTGGAAAATTTAGAAAAGGTTTTAGCTAAAAAATACGTAAATTTTCCTTATTTATAGAGCCAAAATTTGAGCTCTAAAAACACCTCCAACGGCTCCAAAAATTAATTAGCCGTTTGGGCAACGGATGGAAAGCAGCCACCGTCCGATCCGGGCCCAAAAACGAACGGCGCAAATTGATTTACGCATTTTACCGTTCGGGCTTAATCCAGAGCGTTGGATCCGGGCGCGTAATCAAACGGCACGGATTAAATCTCGCGATTACTGTTTACGCGATTTAATCCCGTGCGTAGGATCCGGGCGCTGAATGAACGGCGCCGATTAAACGGCCGTTCGATTTTGATCTGGAGCGTTGGATCCGCGCCGAAGAACGAACGGCGCCGATTAACCTTGCGAAGCAGCCGTTCGAAACAATTCTCGCCCGTTGGATCTGGGCGGGCTTGATCTGCGCCTTTGGATCATGCCGAAGTTATAAGGTGGGATTTTTAGTCCCACACTGCAGAAAAGAAATTGGCGCATTGCTTTATAAGGAATTTGCGCCCTGCAGCTTTCGAGCCTCTGTGGGGCTGGCTCCCCCCTTCCTTGACCGGGACTTCATCACCTGGTTCGGGTTGACTTAGCCATGCATTGTTCATTGACCGTTGACCACGCTGCAGTTTGACCTAGCCGAGCTCCTCTCGGCGGGCTTTGGGCGGGCTTGGCTTAGCCAGGAACTGTTGATTTGACCATTGACCAGCGCTAGCCGAGCTCCTCTCGGCGGGCTTGGTTCGGCCTCTTCGGGCCAACCAATTTTTTATTTTTAGATTAAATTTTTTAATTTCTAAAAGACCTGGACGTGCTGTTTTCTCGCCGGGTCGACCCGCCCATTGCTACAGTGCATTTTCCCGAGACTTCAGCTGTTTTGGGGTATTTGTTGACAAATTTTTGTGCCAAAAATTTGAATATAATTGTATAAAAATAATTTTATATTCTTATAGTATTATAAGTTATTTAAATAGCTATGAAAAGAAATTCATGAAAAACAATTCCAAAATAATATTAAAAAATCAAAAACCAATGTCTATACATTTTGTCAAATATGCTTGGCCCAAAAATAAAAATTCAGTATTAAATAAATTTAAAATATTTTTAAATGTTAATAATACTAGTGTGCCTCATAATCTCAAAGTTTGGACATATCAATTTCAAGAGAAATAAAAAGAAATTCAATTATAAAAAATCTTGTGCATGTCTCAAATTTCCTTGAAGTATGCCATAACCTCAAGGCCCTTAGAGACCATTATTTTAGACATCTAAAATACATGGCTTGATTTAATTAATTATTAACAATTTTACTTAAAATCAAGCCCAAATAAAATATACACATTTATGCTTGACTCATCAAACACAAGGGTGTAACAATCTCCCCCTTTTGATGATGGCAAGACATAAATGTTTTAAATAAAAATGAGTGTTTAAAATACAATTTTTAGGGAGAAAAATATGCTCCCCCTATCTTGATGCTCCCCCTCACTTCTAACTATTCTCCCCCTTTGACACCATCAAAAGGGAATGAATCTTAAGCAATGTCTAAAATTCTTAAGTTATAAGATCTCCAAATTTTTACACTTGCTTGTTCTTTTGTACTAATAAAATATAAATATGTATAATTAGTAAACCATCTCCTAATGATCAAATCCTTTGGGCATGAGATTGCAAATTTTTATCCTCTAAGTAAATTGCCCCCTTTTTTAAAAAAAAAATATTTTCTTCATTCTTATTCAAATCTAAGTTATTTACTAATTTTATTTCATCTTTTAAATGCTTCTCACTAACTAGTTGGATAGACTCATCAAACATAACATATATTATTTTCTTTACCCTATGATTCTAGGTTGAAGACTCGATATGCTTTTCTAATACATGAATATGTAGATTTTGATTATATAGAGTGTCAAATCTAAATTAGAAGCATATCACTAAATTAAATCATCAATTTAAATTTTTTAAATGTTTTAGACTTATCCTAGAATGTCTCCAAATATTTTGGAGACCTTCTCTTCTAGTCTTTTAATTCATGCTCTTAGGAACCCAAGAAAACTTGGGTTGAACCCTAAATGGTACTTGCATGTTCTCCTTTTTAACAATCCATCTAACATTTTGGGTTTGGGTATACATATTTCTTCTAAAGAAGCAATCTTTTATAGTATATCCAGGTTTACAACAATAAAAACAGACAATGTTTGATGGCCTAGGCATGCTCAAATTTCTAGGTTTTTTGAAATTGAAAGCATGTGAATGATAATAAGCATGTGTATTTTTATTTTCTCTAACATGCTCAAGAGATCGTATTTTTTCTTTTAAGACCGAAATATCATGTTTCAAAGAAGTATTTTCAATAATAAGAGATGCCTTTTCATCACATATATGTTGATTTTCTAATCTTTTCTTTTCATCTTCTTTCATGATAAAATCAAGTAATTCAACCTTTTCTTTGTAACTCCTTTTTAATTTTTTATGTGCACTCATTAAGGAAATTAATGCATTCATAATTTCAATGTAATTATTTTCAAGAATATCTCTTGTCCAAGAGCTTACCTCATTTTCTTCTTCTTCTTCACTTGAGGATGTTGAGGAAGCCTCATTTGCCATAAAGCAAATCATTCCTTCTTCTCCTCCACTTGAGCTTGAAATCTCCGAATCTTCGGAAGCACTCCATGTAGCTTGGAAAGCTTTCTTTTTCTTCAAGCTCTTCTTCTTCTTCTTCTTTTCCTCCTTCAAATGCTTGTCCTTAAGTTTTGGACATTCTGGTTTAATATGACCAGTTTGACCACACTCAAAACATGTTGGTGGCCTCTTCTTGTTGTTCTTCTTCTTCCATTTCCTATTAAGAAAACTTTTTGCCAAATTTTCTGCTAAACCTTTAACATGAGAGCTTACCTCATCTTCTAAATCCGTGGAAGAGGTAGAAGTGGAGTTTGAATCATATTTGGTAGCTTTAAGGACCATAGGTTCTTCCTTCTTCCTTTCATGCTTTAACTTGCTTGTAGAAGCCTCTTCTGTAAGTCTCCTTGACATTTCTATTTCAGCGGTAAGAAGTTCCCCAAGGAGTTCATCCAATGAAAGTTTGCTAAGATCCTTAGCGGCTTTAATAGCCGTTGCAAGTGGATCAAATTCCTTTGGAAGGATTCTCAAAATTTTCCTCACAAGGTCACCATTTGAGAATGTCCTCCCAAGGTTTGCCAATCCATTTGTAATATCGTTAAATCTCAAAAACATACTCTTAATACTTTCACTAGGATTCATTCTAAAAAGTTCATAATCATGGGTGAGGATGTTGATTTTAGTCTCTTTCACTTGTGAGGTACCCTCATAAGTTACTTCGAGTTTCTTCCATACCTCAAAAGCCGTATGCAAATTCATGATTTGTGTAAACTCACTAGGAGAAATTCCACAATGAAGGTAGTTCAATGCCCTAGCATTTAATTGAGCCAATCTCTTGTGCTCAACGTTAAGCCCACTAAAGGGCTTGACCTCATCAGTAGAAGAATCTCTAGGAAGTTCACAAGGCTTCGTCATGACTTCCCATAATTTCAAATCAATAGATTGAATGAAAATTCTAAAGTGATTTGTCCAATATAAGTAGAATTCTCCTTTGAATAATGGAGGCCGATTTGAGGAAAAACCTTCACATAAGGTTGCACTCATTTCGATCAAAGAGGAAGCCATACTAAATCACAAACACAAAAAAATTGTGAGAAAGCCTTCACTTAGCACAAGAGGATCTCCCACGTGATCTTACTCACGTAATTTGGGGTTTCTTGCTCTGATACCAATTGAAGTGTTTCGTGCTAAGAAAATCCCACAAGAGGGGGGGTGAATTGTGTATTTAAAAAATTTTACGAATTTCGAAATTAAACTTAAAAACCTTTAAGCAAAAGTAAAGATAGTGGAACACACAAATTTTTAAGTGGTTCGACTCAAAACCGAGTCTACGACCACCCCCAACCGGTGTTGGGAAAAATCCACTAAATGCACCGATTAAAAGTGAGGTTTTTCCTACGGTTCACCTCGAACCTACTTGGGATTTTTACTACGGCTAATCCCAAACCTACTTGAGTTTTTACCGGGCTCAACTCAAACCCGGGGCTTTAGCACAAACGCCGGGATGCCCTTTCCCCAAAACAAAAAATACGAAAAATTGGCAAACGACTTAAGAAAAAATAAGAGAAAAGAGGAGGCACACACAATCGACAAATTAGAGGAATAGGAATTGAGAAATAATTGAAAAACCTCTAATTCCAATAGCTTTCTTGCCGCTTTGCTTTTCGAGCTTGGATGCACCGTGTTTGCTTGATTGCTCGAATTTTGAGATCTGAAATCTTTGGAAAATTTAGCAAAGGTTTTAGCTAAAAAATACGTAAATTTTCCTTATTTATAGAGCCAAAATTTGAGCTCTAAAAACACCCCCAACGGCTCCAAAAATTAATTAGCCGTTTGGGCAACGGACGGAAAGCAGCCACCGTCCGATCCGGGCCCAAAAACGAACGGCGCAGATTGATTTACGCATTTTACCGTTCGGGCTTAATCCAGAGCGTTGGATCCGGGAGCGTAATCAAACGGCACGGATTAAATCTCGCGATTACTGTTTACGCGATTTAATCCCGTGCGTAGGATCCGGGCGCTGAATGAACGGCGCCATTAAACGGCCGTTCGATTTTGATCTGGAGCGTTGGATCCGCGCCGATGAATGAACGGCGCCGATTAACCTTGCGAAGCAGCCGTTCGAAACAATTCTCGCCTGTTGGATCTGGGCGGGCTTGATCTGCGCCTTTGGATCCTGCCGAAGTTATAAGGTGGGATTTTTAGTCCCACACTGCATAAAAGAAATTGGCGCATTGCTTTATAAGGAATTTGCGCCCTGCAGCTTTCGAGCCTCTGTGTGGGCTGGCTCCCCCCTTCCTTGACCGGGACTTCATCACCTGGTTCGGGTTGACTTAGCCATGCATTGTTCATTGACCGTTGACCGCGCTGCAGTTTGACCTAGCCGAGCTCCTCTCGGCGGGCTTTGGGCGGGCTTGGCTTAGCCAGGCACTGTTGATTTGACCGTTGACCAGCGCTAGCCGAGCTCCTCTCGGCGGGCTTGGTTTGGCCTCTTCGGGTCAACCAATTTTTTATTTTTAGATTAAATTTTTTAATTTCTAAAAGACCTGGACGGGCTGTTTTCTCGCCGGGTCGACCCGCCCATTGCTACAGTGCATTTTCCCGAGACTTCAGTTGTTTTGGGGTATTTTTGACAAATTTTTGTGCCAAAAATTTGAATATAAGTGTATAAAAATAATTTTATATTCTTATAGTATTATAAGTTATTTAAATAGCTATGAAAAGAAATTCATGAAAAACAATTCCAAAATAATATTAAAAAATCAAAAACCAATGTCTATATATTTTGTCAAATATGCTTGGCCCAAAAATCAAAATTCAGTATTAAATAAATTTAAAATATTTTTAAATGTTGATACTACTAGTGTGCCTCATAATCTCAAAGTTTGGACATATCAATTTCAAGAGAAATAAAAAGAAATTCAATTATAAAAAATCTTGTGCATGTCTCAAATTTCCTTGAAGTATGCCATAACCTCAAGGCCCTTAGAGACCATTATTTTAGACATCTAAAATACATGGCTTGATTTAATTAATTATTAACAATTTTACTTAAAATCAAGCCCAAATAAAATATACACATTTATGCTTGACTCATCAAACACAAGGGTGTAACAATCTCCCCCTTTTGATGATGGCAAGACATAAATGTTTTAAATAAAAATGAGTGTTTAAAATACAATTCTTAGGGAGAAAAATATGCTCCCCCTATCTTGATGCTCCCCCTCACTTCTAACTATTCTCCCCCTTTGACACCATCAAAAGGGAATGAATCTTAAGCAATGTCTAAAATTCTTAAGTTATAAGATCTCCAAATTTTTACACTTGCTTGTTCTTTTGTACTAATAAAATATAAATATGTATAATTAGTAAACCATCTCCTAATGATCAAATCCTTTGGGCATGAGATTGCAAATTTCTATCCTCTAAGTAAATTGCCCCCTTTTTTAAAAAAAAAATATTTTCTTCATTCTTATTCAAATCTAAGTTATTTACTAATTTTATTTCATCTTTTAAATGCTTCTCACTAACTAGTTGGATAGACTCATCAAACATAACATATATTATTTTCTTTATCCTATGATTCTAGGTTGAAGACTCGATATGCTTTTCTAATACATGAATATGTAGATTTTTATTATATAGAGTGTCAAATCTAAATTAGAAGCATATCACTAAATTAAATCATCAATTTAAATTTTTTAAATGTTTTAGACTTATCCTAGAATGTCTCCAAATATTTTGGAGACCTTCTCTTCTAGTCTTTTAATTCATGCTCTTAGGAACCCAAGAAAACTTGGGTTGAACCCTAAATGGTACTTGCATGTTCTCCTTTTTAACAATCCATCTAACATTTTGGGTTTGGGTATACATATTTCTTCTAAAGAAGCAATCTTTTATAGTATATCCAGGTTTACAACAATAAAAACAGACAATGTTTGATGGCCTAGGCATGCTCAAATTTCTAGGTTTTTTGAAATTGAAAGCATGTGAATGATAATAAGCATGTGTATTTTTATTTTCTCTAACATGCTCAAGAGATCGTATTTTTTCTTTTAAGACCGAAATATCATGTTTCAAAGAAGTATTTTCAATAATAAGAGATGCCTTTTCATCACATATATGTTGATTTTCTAATCTTTTCTTTTCATCTTCTTTCATGATAAAATCAAGTAATTCAACCTTTTCTTTGTAACTCCTTTTTAATTTTTTATGTGCACTCATTAAGGAAATTAATGCATTCATAATTTCAATGTAATTATTTTCAAGAATATCTCTTGTCCAAGAGCTTACCTCATTTTCTTCTTCTTCTTCACTTGAGGATGTTGAGGAAGCCTCATTTGCCATAAAGCAAATCATTCCTTCTTCTCCTCCACTTGAGCTTGAAATCTCCGAATCTTCGGAAGCACTCCATGTAGCTTGGAAAGCTTTCTTTTTCTTCAAGCTCTTCTTCTTCTTCTTCTTTTCCTCCTTCAAATGCTTGTCCTTAAGTTTTGGACATTCTGGTTTAATATGACCAGTTTGACCACACTCAAAACATGTTGGTGGCCTCTTCTTGTTGTTCTTCTTCTTCCATTTCCTATTAAGAAAACTTTTTGCCAAATTTTCTGCTAAACCTTTAACATGAGAGCTTACCTCATCTTCTAAATCCGTGGAAGAGGTAGAAGTGGAGTTTGAATCATATTTGGTAGCTTTAAGGACCATAGGTTCTTCCTTCTTCCTTTCATGCTTTAACTTGCTTGTAGAAGCCTCTTCTGTAAGTCTCCTTGACATTTCTATTTCAGCGGTAAGAAGTTCCCCAAGGAGTTCATCCAATGAAAGTTTGCTAAGATCCTTAGCGGCTTTAATAGCCGTTGCAAGTGGATCAAATTCCTTTGGAAGGATTCTCAAAATTTTCCTCACAAGGTCACCATTTGAGAATGTCCTCCCAAGGTTTGCCAATCCATTTGTAATATCGTTAAATCTCAAAAACATACTCTTAATACTTTCACTAGGATTCATTCTAAAAAGTTCATAATCATGGGTGAGGATGTTGATTTTAGTCTCTTTCACTTGTGAGGTACCCTCATAAGTTACTTCGAGTTTCTTCCATACCTCAAAAGCCGTATGCAAATTCATGATTTGTGTAAACTCACTAGGAGAAATTCCACAATGAAGGTAGTTCAATGCCCTAGCATTTAATTGAGCCAATCTCTTGTGCTCAACGTTAAGCCCACTAAAGGGCTTGACCTCATCAGTAGAAGAATCTCTAGGAAGTTCACAAGGCTTCGTCATGACTTCCCATAATTTCAAATCAATAGATTGAATGAAAATTCTAAAGTGATTTTTCCAATATAAGTAGAATTCTCCTTTGAATAATGGAGGCCGATTTGAGGAAAAACCTTCACATAAGGTTGCACTCATTTCGATCAAAGAGGAAGCCATACTAAATCACAAACACAAAAAAATTGTGAGAAAGCCTTCACTTAGCACAAGAGGATCTCCCACGTGATGTTACTCACGTAATTTGGGGTTCCTTCCTCTGATACCAATTGAAGTGTTTCGTGCTAAGGAAATCCCACAAGAGGGGGGGTGAATTGTGTATTTAAAAAATTTTACGAATTTCGAAATTAAACTTAAAAACCTTTAAGCAAAAGTAAAGATAGTGGAACACACAAATTTTTAAGTGGTTCGACTCAAAACAGAGTCTACGTCCACCCCCAACCGGTGTTGGGAAAAATCCACTAAATGCACCGATTACAAGTGAGGTTTTTCCTACGGTTCACCTCGAACCTACTTGGGATTTTTACTACGGCTAATCTCAAACCTACTTGAGTTTTTACCGGGCTCAACTCAAACCCGGGGCTTTAGCACAAACGCCGGGACGCCCTTTCCCCAAAACAAAAAATACGAAAAATTGGCAAACGACTTAAGAAAAAATAAGAGAAAAGAGGAGGCACACACAATCGACAAATTAGAGGAATAGGAATTGAGAAATAATTGAAAAACCTCTAATTCCAATAGCTTTCTTGCCGCTTTGCTTTTTGAGCTTGGATGCACCGTTTTTGCTTGATTGCTCGAATTTTGAGATCTGAAATCTTTGGAAAATTTAGCAAAGGTTTTAGCTAAAAAATACGTAAATTTTCCTTATTTATAGAGCCAAAATTTGAGCTCTAAAAACACCCCCAACGGCTCCAAAAATTAATTAGCCGTTTGGGCAACGGACGGAAAGCAGCCACCGTCCGATCCGGGCCCAAAAACGAACGGCGCAGATTGATTTACGCATTTTACCGTTCGGGCTTAATCTAGAGCGTTGGATCCGGGAGCGTAATCAAACGGCACGGATTAAATCTCGCGATTACTGTTTACGCGATTTAATCCCGTGCGTAGGATCCGGGCGCTGAATGAACGGCGCCATTAAACGGCCGTTCGATTTTGATCTAGAGCGTTGGATCCGCGCCGATGAACGAACGATGCCGATTAACCTTGCGAAGCAGCCGTTCGAAACAATTCTCGCCCGTTGGATCTGGGCGGGCTTGATCTACGCCTTTGGATCCTGCCGAAGTTATAAGGTGGGATTTTTAGTCCCACACTGCAGAAAAGAAATTGGCGCATTGCTTTATAAGGAATTTGCGCCCTGCAGCTTTCGAGCCTCTGTGGGGCTGGCTCCCCCCTTCCTTGACCGGGACTTCATCACCTGGTTCGGGTTGACTTAGCCATGCATTGTTCATTGACCGTTGACCGCGCTGCAGTTTGACCTAGCCGAGCTCCTCTCGGCGGGCTTTGGGCGGGCTTGGCTTAGCCAGGCACTGTTGATTTGACCGTTGACCAGCGCTAGCCGAGCTCCTCTCGGCGGGCTTGGTTCGGCCTCTTCGGGTCAACCAATTTTTTATTTTTAGATTAAATTTTTTAATTTCTAAAAGACCTGGACGGGCTGTTTTCTCGCCGGGTCGACCCGCCCATTGCTACAGTGCATTTTCCCGAGACTTCAGTTGTTTTGGGGTATTTTTGACAAATTTTTGTGCCAAAAATTTGAATATAAGTGTATAAAAATAATTTTATATTCTTATAGTATTATAAGTTATTTAAATAGCTATGAAAAGAAATTCATGAAAAACAATTCCAAAATAATATTAAAAAATCAAAAACCAATGTCTATACATTTTGTCAAATATGCTTGGCCCAAAAATCAAAATTCAGTATTAAATAAATTTAAAATATTTTTAAATGTTAATACTACTAGTGTGCCTCATAATCTCAAAGTTTGGACATATCAATTTCAAGAGAAATAAAAAGAAATTCAATTATAAAAAATCTTGTGCATGTCTCAAATTTCCTTGAAGTATGCCATAACCTCAAGGCCCTTAGAGACCATTATTTTAGACATCTAAAATACATGGCTTGATTTAATTAATTATTAACAATTTTACTTAAAATCAAGCCCAAATAAAATATACACATTTATGCTTGACTCATCAAACACAAGGGTGTAACAATCTCCCCCTTTTGATGATGGCAAGACATAAATGTTTTAAATAAAAATGAGTGTTTAAAATACAATTCTTAGGGAGAAAAATATGCTCCCCCTATCTTGATGCTCCCCCTCACTTCTAACTATTCTCCCCCTTTGACACCATCAAAAGGGAATGAATCTTAAGCAATGTCTAAAATTCTTAAGTTATAAGATCTCCAAATTTTTACACTTGCTTGTTCTTTTGTACTAATAAAATATAAATATGTATAATTAGTAAACCATCTCCTAATGATCAAATCCTTTGGGCATGAGATTGCAAATTTCTATCCTCTAAGTAAATTGCCCCCTTTTTTAAAAAAAAAATATTTTCTTCATTCTTATTCAAATCTAAGTTATTTACTAATTTTATTTCATCTTTTAAATGCTTCTCACTAACTAGTTGGATAGACTCATCAAACATAACATATATTATTTTCTTTATCCTTTGATTCTAGGTTGAAGACTCGATATGCTTTTCTAATACATGAATATGTAGATTTTTATTATATAGAGTGTCAAATCTAAATTAGAAGCATATCACTAAATTAAATCATCAATTTAAATTTTTTAAATGTTTTAGACTTATCCTAGAATGTCTCCAAATATTTTGGAGACCTTCTCTTCTAGTCTTTTAATTCATGCTCTTAGGAACCCAAGAAAACTTGGGTTGAACCCTAAATGGTACTTGCATGTTCTCCTTTTTAACAATCCATCTAACATTTTGGGTTTGGGTATACATATTTCTTCTAAAGAAGCAATCTTTTATAGTATATCCAGGTTTACAACAATAAAAACAGACAATGTTTGATGGCCTAGGCATGCTCAAATTTCTAGGTTTTTTGAAATTGAAAGCATGTGAATGATAATAAGCATGTGTATTTTTATTTTCTCTAACATGCTCAAGAGATCGTATTTTTTCTTTTAAGACCGAAATATCATGTTTCAAAGAAGTATTTTCAATAATAAGAGATGCCTTTTCATCACATATATGTTGATTTTCTAATCTTTTCTTTTCATCTTCTTTCATGATAAAATCAAGTAATTCAACCTTTTCTTTGTAACTCCTTTTTAATTTTTTATGTGCACTCATTAAGGAAATTAATGCATTCATAATTTCAATGTAATTATTTTCAAGAATATCTCTTGTCCAAGAGCTTACCTCATTTTCTTCTTCTTCTTCACTTGAGGATGTTGAGGAAGCCTCATTTGCCATAAAGCAAATCATTCCTTCTTCTCCTCCACTTGAGCTTGAAATCTCCGAATCTTCGGAAGCACTCCATGTAGCTTGGAAAGCTTTCTTTTTCTTCAAGCTCTTCTTCTTCTTCTTCTTTTCCTCCTTCAAATGCTTGTCCTTAAGTTTTGGACATTCTGGTTTAATATGACCAGTTTGACCACACTCAAAACATGTTGGTGGCCTCTTCTTGTTGTTCTTCTTCTTCCATTTCCTATTAAGAAAACTTTTTGCCAAATTTTCTGCTAAACCTTTAACATGAGAGCTTACCTCATCTTCTAAATCCGTGGAAGAGGTAGAAGTGGAGTTTGAATCATATTTGGTAGCTTTAAGGACCATAGGTTCTTCCTTCTTCCTTTCATGCTTTAACTTGCTTGTAGAAGCCTCTTCTGTAAGTCTCTTTGACATTTCTATTTCAGCGGTAAGAAGTTCCCCAAGGAGTTCATCCAATGAAAGTTTGCTAAGATCCTTAGCGGCTTTAATAGCCGTTGCAAGTGGATCAAATTCCTTTGGAAGGATTCTCAAAATTTTCCTCACAAGGTCACCATTTGAGAATGTCCTCCCAAGGTTTGCCAATCCATTTGTAATATCGTTAAATCTCAAAAACATACTCTTAATACTTTCACTAGGATTCATTCTAAAAAGTTCATAATCATGGGTGAGGATGTTGATTTTAGTCTCTTTCACTTGTGAGGTACCCTCATAAGTTACTTCGAGTTTCTTCCATACCTCAAAAGCCGTATGCAAATTCATGATTTGTGTAAACTCACTAGGAGAAATTCCACAATGAAGGTAGTTCAATGCCCTAGCATTTAATTGAGCCAATCTCTTGTGCTCAACGTTAAGCCCACTAAAGGGCTTGACCTCATCAGTAGAAGAATCTCTAGGAAGTTCACAAGGCTTCGTCATGACTTCCCATAATTTCAAATCAATAGATTGAATGAAAATTCTAAAGTGATTTTTCCAATATAAGTAGAATTCTCCTTTGAATAATGGAGGCCGATTTGAGGAAAAACCTTCACATAAGGTTGCACTCATTTCGATCAAAGAGGAAGCCATACTAAATCACAAACACAAAAAAATTGTGAGAAAGCCTTCACTTAGCACAAGAGGATCTCCCACGTGATGTTACTCACGTAATTTGGGGTTCCTTCCTCTGATACCAATTGAAGTGTTTCGTGCTAAGGAAATCCCACAAGAGGGGGGGTGAATTGTGTATTTAAAAAATTTTACGAATTTCGAAATTAAACTTAAAAACCTTTAAGCAAAAGTAAAGATAGTGGAACACACAAATTTTTAAGTGGTTCGACTCAAAACAGAGTCTACGTCCACCCCCAACCGGTGTTGGGAAAAATCCACTAAATGCACCGATTACAAGTGAGGTTTTTCCTACGGTTCACCTCGAACCTACTTGGGATTTTTACTACGGCTAATCTCAAACCTACTTGAGTTTTTACCGGGCTCAACTCAAACCCGGGGCTTTAGCACAAACGCCGGGACGCCCTTTCCCCAAAACAAAAAATACGAAAAATTGGCAAACGACTTAAGAAAAAATAAGAGAAAAGAGGAGGCACACACAATCGACAAATTAGAGGAATAGGAATTGAGAAATAATTGAAAAACCTCTAATTCCAATAGCTTTCTTGCCGCTTTGCTTTTTGAGCTTGGATGCACCGTTTTTGCTTGATTGCTCGAATTTTGAGATCTGAAATCTTTGGAAAATTTAGCAAAGGTTTTAGCTAAAAAATACGTAAATTTTCCTTATTTATAGAGCCAAAATTTGAGCTCTAAAAACACCCCCAACGGCTCCAAAAATTAATTAGCCGTTTGGGCAACGGACGGAAAGCAGCCACCGTCCGATCCGGGCCCAAAAACGAACGGCGCAGATTGATTTACGCATTTTACCGTTCGGGCTTAATCTAGAGCGTTGGATCCGGGAGCGTAATCAAACGGCACGGATTAAATCTCGCGATTACTGTTTACGCGATTTAATCCCGTGCGTAGGATCCGGGCGCTGAATGAACGGCGCCATTAAACGGCCGTTCGATTTTGATCTAGAGCGTTGGATCCGC
This sequence comes from Vanilla planifolia, assembly GCA_023846275.1. NCBI lineage: Eukaryota > Viridiplantae > Streptophyta > Magnoliopsida > Asparagales > Orchidaceae > Vanilla > Vanilla planifolia. The sequence goes on along the minus strand of JAIUJO010000892.1, from coordinate 288,041 downwards.
GCCGATGAACGAACGATGCCGATTAACCTTGCGAAGTAGCCGTTCGAAACAATTCTCGCCCGTTGGATCTGGGCGGGCTTGATCTACGCCTTTGGATCCTGCCGAAGTTATAAGGTGGGATTTTTAGTCCCACACTGCAGAAAAGAAATTGGCGCATTGCTTTATAAGGAATTTGCGCCCTGCAGCTTTCGAGCCTCTGTGGGGCTGGCTCCCCCCTTCCTTGACCGGGACTTCATCACCTGGTTCGGGTTGACTTAGCCATGCATTGTTCATTGACCGTTGACCGCGCTGCAGTTTGACCTAGCCGAGCTCCTCTCGGCGGGCTTTGGGCGGGCTTGGCTTAGCCAGGCACTGTTGATTTGACCGTTGACCAGCGCTAGCCGAGCTCCTCTCGGCGGGCTTGGTTCGGCCTCTTCGGGTCAACCAATTTTTTATTTTTAGATTAAATTTTTTAATTTCTAAAAGACCTGGACGGGCTGTTTTCTCGCCGGGTCGACCCGCCCATTGCTACAGTGCATTTTCCCGAGACTTCAGCTGTTTTGGGGTATTTTTGACAAATTTTTGTGCCAAAAATTTGAATATAAGTGTATAAAAATAATTTTATATTCTTATAGTATTATAAGTTATTTAAATAGCTATGAAAAGAAATTCATGAAAAACAATTCCAAAATAATATTAAAAAATCAAAAACCAATGTCTATACATTTTGTCAAATATGCTTGGCCCAAAAATCAAAATTCAGTATTAAATAAATTTAAAATATTTTTAAATGTTAATACTACTAGTGTGCCTCATAATCTCAAAGTTTGGACATATCAATTTCAAGAGAAATAAAAAGAAATTCAATTATAAAAAATCTTGTGCATGTCTCAAATTTCCTTGAAGTATGCCATAACCTCAAGGCCCTTAGAGACCATTATTTTAGACATCTAAAATACATGGCTTGATTTAATTAATTATTAACAATTTTACTTAAAATCAAGCCCAAATAAAATATACACATTTATGCTTGACTCATCAAACACAAGGGTGTAACAATCTCCCCCTTTTGATGATGGCAAGACATAAATGTTTTAAATAAAAATGAGTGTTTAAAATACAATTCTTAGGGAGAAAAATATGCTCCCCCTATCTTGATGCTCCCCCTCACTTCTAACTATTCTCCCCCTTTGACACCATCAAAAGGGAATGAATCTTAAGCAATGTCTAAAATTCTTAAGTTATAAGATCTCCAAATTTTTACACTTGCTTGTTCTTTTGTACTAATAAAATATAAATATGTATAATTAGTAAACCATCTCCTAATGATCAAATCCTTTGGGCATGAGATTGCAAATTTCTATCCTCTAAGTAAATTGCCCCCTTTTTTAAAAAAAAAATATTTTCTTCATTCTTATTCAAATCTAAGTTATTTACTAATTTTATTTCATCTTTTAAATGCTTCTCACTAACTAGTTGGATAGACTCATCAAACATAACATATATTATTTTCTTTACCCTATGATTCTAGGTTGAAGACTCGATATGCTTTTCTAATACATGAATATGTAGATTTTGATTATATAGAGTGTCAAATCTAAATTAGAAGCATATCACTAAATTAAATCATCAATTTAAATTTTTTAAATGTTTTAGACTTATCCTAGAATGTCTCCAAATATTTTGGAGACCTTCTCTTCTAGTCTTTTAATTCATGCTCTTAGGAACCCAAGAAAACTTGGGTTGAACCCTAAATGGTACTTGCATGTTCTCCTTTTTAACAATCCATCTAACATTTTGTGTTTGGGTATACATATTTCTTCTAAAGAAGCAATCTTTTATAGTATGTCCAGGTTTACAACAATAAAAACAGACAATGTTTGATGGCCTTGGCATGCTCAAATTTCTAGGTTTTTTGAAATTGAAAGCATGTGAATGATAATAAGCATGTGTATTTTTATTTTCTCTAACATGCTCAAGAGATCGTATTTTTTCTTTTAAGACCGAAATATCATGTTTCAAAGAAGTATTTTTAATAATAAGAGATGCCTTTTCATCACATATATGTTGATTTTCTAATCTTTTCTTTTCATCTTCTTTCATGATAAAATCAAGTAATTCAACCTTTTCTTTGTAACTCCTTTTTAATTTTTTATGTGCACTCATTAAGGAAATTAATGCATTCATAATTTCAATGTAATTATTTTCAAGAATATCTCTTGTCCAAGAGCTTACCTCATTTTCTTCTTCTTCTTCACTTGAGGATGTTGAGGAAGCCTCATTTGCCATAAAGCAAATCATTCCTTCTTCTCCTCCACTTGAGCTTGAAATCTCCGAATCTTCGGAAGCACTCCATGTAGCTTGGAAAGCTTTCTTTTTCTTCAAGCTCTTCTTCTTCTTCTTCTTTTCCTCCTTCAAATGCTTGTCCTTAAGTTTTGGACATTCTGGTTTAATATGACCAGTTTGACCACACTCAAAACATGTTGGTGGCCTCTTCTTGTTGTTCTTCTTCTTCCATTTCCTATTAAGAAAACTTTTTGCCAAATTTTCTGCTAAACCTTTAACATGAGAGCTTACCTCATCTTCTAAATCCGTGGAAGAGGTAGAAGTGGAGTTTGAATCATATTTGGTAGCTTTAAGGACCATAGGTTCTTCCTTCTTCCTTTCATGCTTTAACTTGCTTGTAGAAGCCTCTTCTGTAAGTCTCCTTGACATTTCTATTTCAGCGGTAAGAAGTTCCCCAAGGAGTTCATCCAATGAAAGTTTGCTAAGATCCTTAGCGGCTTTAATAGCCGTTGCAAGTGGATCAAATTCCTTTGGAAGGATTCTCAAAATTTTCCTCACAAGGTCACCATTTGAGAATGTCCTCCCAAGGTTTGCCAATCCATTTGTAATATCGTTAAATCTCAAAAACATACTCTTAATACTTTCACTAGGATTCATTCTAAAAAGTTCATAATCATGGGTGAGGATGTTGATTTTAGTCTCTTTCACTTGTGAGGTACCCTCATAAGTTACTTCGAGTTTCTTCCATACCTCAAAAGCCGTATGCAAATTCATGATTTGTGTAAACTCACTAGGAGAAATTCCACAATGAAGGTAGTTCAATGCCCTAGCATTTAATTGAGCCAATCTCTTGTGCTCAACGTTAAGCCCACTAAAGGGCTTGACCTCATCAGTAGAAGAATCTCTAGGAAGTTCACAAGGCTTCGTCATGACTTCCCATAATTTCAAATCAATAGATTGAATGAAAATTCTAAAGTGATTTTTCCAATATAAGTAGAATTCTCCTTTAAATAATGGAGGCCGATTTGAGGAAAAACCTTCACATAAGGTTGCACTCATTTCGATCAAAGAGGAAGCCATACTAAATCACAAACACAAAAAAATTGTGAGAAAGCCTTCACTTAGCACAAGAGGATCTCCCACGTGATGTTACTCACGTAATTTGGGGTTCCTTGCTCTGATACCAATTGAAGTGTTTCGTGCTAAGGAAATCCCACAAGAGGGGGGGGTGAATTGTGTATTTAAAAAATTTTACGAATTTCGAAATTAAACTTAAAAACCTTTAAGCAAAAGTAAAGATAGTGGAACACACAAATTTTTAAGTGGTTCGACTCAAAACCGAGTCTACGTCCACCCCCAACCGGTGTTGGGAAAAATCCACTAAATGCACTGATTACAAGTGAGGTTTTTCCTACGGTTCACCTCGAACCTACTTGGGATTTTTACTACGGCTAATCCCAAACCTACTTGAGTTTTTACCGGGCTCAACTCAAACCCGGGGCTTTAGCACAAACGCAGGGACGCCCTTTCCCCAAAACAAAAAATACGAAAAATTGGCAAACGACTTAAGAAAAAATAAGAGAAAAGAGGAGGCACACACAATCGACAAATTAGAGGAATAGGAATTGAGAAATAATTGAAAAACCTCTAATTCCAATAGCTTTCTTGCCGCTTTGCTTTTCGAGCTTGGATGCACCGTTTTTGCTTGATTGCTTGAATTTTGAGATCTGAAATCTTTGGAAAATTTAGCAAAGGTTTTAGCTAAAAAATACGTAAATTTTCCTTATTTATAGAGCTAAAATTTGAGCTCTAAAAACACCCCCAACGGCTCCAAAAATTAATTAGCCGTTTGGGCAACGGACGGAAAGCAGCCACCGTCCGATCCGGGCCCAAAAACGAACGGCGCAGATTGATTTACGCATTTTACCGTTCGGGCTTAATCCAGAGCGTTGGATCCGGGAGCGTAATCAAACGGCACGGATTAAATCTCGCGATTACTGTTTACGCGATTTAATCCCGTGCGTAGGATCCGGGCGCTGAATGAACGGCGCCATTAAACGGCCGTTCGATTTTGATCTGGAGCGTTGGATCCGCGCCGATGAACGAACGGCGCCGATTAACCTTGCGAAGCAGCCGCTCGAAACAATTCTCGCCCGTTGGATCTGGGCGGGCTTGATCTGCGCCTTTGGATCCTGCCGAAGTTATAAGGTGGGATTTTTAGTCCCACACTGCAGAAAAGAAATTGGCGCATTGCTTTATAAGGAATTTGCGCCCTGCAGCTTTCGAGCCTCTGTGGGGCTGGCTCCCCCCTTCCTTGACCGGGACTTCATCACCTGGTTCGGGTTGACTTAGCCATGCATTGTTCATTGACCGTTGACCGCGCTGCAGTTTGACCTAGCCGAGCTCCTCTCGGCGGGCTTTGGGCGGGCTTGGCTTAGCCAGGCACTGTTGATTTGACCGTTGACCAGCGCTAGCCGAGCTCCTCTCGGCGGGCTTGGTTCGGCCTCTTCGGGTCAACCAATTTTTTATTTTTAGATTAAATTTTTTAATTTCTAAAAGACCTGGACGGGCTGTTTTCTCGCCGGGTCGACCCGCCCATTGCTACAGTGCATTTTCCCGAGACTTCAGCTGATTTGGGGTATTTTTGACAAATTTTTGTGCCAAAAATTTGAATATAAGTGTATAAAAATAATTTTATATTCTTATAGTATTATAAGTTATTTAAATAGCTATGAAAAGAAATTCATGAAAAACAATTCCAAAATAATATTAAAAAATCAAAAACCAATGTCTATACATTTTGTCAAATATGCTTGGCCCAAAAATCAAAATTCAGTATTAAATAAATTTAAAATATTTTTAAATGTTAATACTACTAGTGTGCCTCATAATCTCAAAGTTTGGACATATCAATTTCAAGAGAAATAAAAAGAAATTCAATTATAAAAAATCTTGTGCATGTCTCAAATTTCCTTGAAGTATGCCATAACCTCAAGGCCCTTAGAGACCATTATTTTAGACATCTAAAATACATGGCTTGTTTTTATTAATTATTAACAATTTTACTTAAAATCAAGCCCAAATAAAATATACACATTTATGCTTGACTCATCAAACACAAGGGTGTAACAAAAGGAGATGATAAAGAAGAGGAAGAGGGAGAAGAAGAAGAAGAAGAAGAAGAAGAAGAAGAAGAAGAAGTAGAAGAAGAAAGAAGAAAAAAAGTAGAGCAAGAAGAAGAACAGGAAGAAGAAGAAGAAGAAAAAGAGGAAGAAG
>JAIUJO010000892.1:212500-277500 GCA_023846275.1 Vanilla planifolia | reverse complement strand
GGAGAAGAAGAAGAAGAAGAAGATGAAGAAAGAGAAATAGAAGAAGTGAAAGAAACAAAAGAGTAAAGAAGAAGATGAAAAAGAGGAAGGAGAAGAGAAGAAAAATGAGAAAAAGAAGAGAAGAAGAAGAAGAAGAAGAAGAAGAAGAAGAAAAGAAGAAGAAGAAGAAGAAGAAGAAGGAGAAGAAGTAGAAGTAGAAGAAGTAGAAGAAGAAGAAGAAGATGATGATGATGATGATGAAGAAGAAGAAGCAGAAGAAGAAGAAGAAGAAGAAAAGAAGAAGAAGAAGAAGAAGAAGAGGGAGAAGAAGTAGAAGTAGAAGAAGTAAAAGAAGAAGAAGAAGATGATGATGATGATGATGAAGAAGAAGAAGCAGAAGAAGAAGGAGAAGAAGTTTAAGAACTAGAAGAAGAAGTCAAACGAAGAGGAGGAGAAGAAGAAGAAGAAGAAGAAGAGGAAGAAGAAAAACAAGAAGACGAAGAAGTAGAAGGGGAGGAGGAACAAGAAGAAGAAATAGAAGTGGAAGAAGAAGAAGAAGTAGAAGGTTAGGCAGAAGATGAGGAGAAGTGGACGAAGAAGAAGAAGAAGAGGGGGAGGAAGAAGAAGAAGAAGGGGAAGAAGAAGAAGAAGAAGAAGAAGAAGAAGAAGAAGAAGAGGATGAAGTAGAAGAAGAGGAAGAAGAAGATGAGGAAAAAGAGATAGAAGAAGATGAAGGCTAAAGGGCAAGAAGAAGAAGAAGAAGAAGAGGAAGGAGAAGAAGTAGTAGTAGTAGTAGAAGAAGAAGAAGGAGAAGAAGAGGACGAAGTCAAGGAAGGAGAAGAAGAAGATGATGATGAAGAACAAGAAGAAGAGGAAAAAGATGATGATGAAGAAGAAGAAGAAGAGGAAGAAGAAGTAGACGAAGAAGATGAAGAAGAACAAGAAGAGGAAGAAGAGGACAAGAAGCAAGAAGAGAAATAAGTAGTAGTAGTAGAGGAAGAAGAAAAATAAGGAGAAGAAGAATTTGAAGAAGAAGAAGTAGAAGAAGAAAGAAATAGAAGAAGACAAAGAAGAAAAACAAGATGAAGAACATGGATTTTTGATTAGGAAGTGTGGGCTCAAAGATTATAGATTACTTATTAGGGATAGGGTTTAGGGAGATAGGGATTACGGATTGAAGATTATGGATAAGGGATTAGAGATTAGGGATAATGTATTAGCGATTAAGGATTATGAATTAAGGATTAGTGTTTATGGCTAGAGTTTAGGTATTAGAGAATAGAGATTAGGGTATAGGGATTAAAGATTAATGATTAGTAATTATGGATTAGGGATTAAGGAATTAATAATAAGGATTAAGGATTAGCGATTCAGGACCAAGTATAAGGGATCAGAGATTTTGGATTAGAGATTAAAGATTAAGGATTAGAGATTCATGATAAAAGATTAAAGAGTAAGAATAAGAAATTAAAGATTAAAGGATTAGGTTGTAAAGATTTAGGATGAAGGATTACAGGTTCGAGATTAAGAATTAGGGACTAGGGATTAGGGATAGAGATTAGGAGATAGGAATTAGGGATTAGGGATAAGGGAAGAAGAAGAAGAAAAAGAAAAAGTGGAAGAAGAAGTTGAAGAAGAAGAAGACATAGTAGTAGTAGAAGTAGTAATAGTAGAAGAAGAAGAAAAAGAAGAAGAATAGATAGAAGAAGAAGAAGGACAATATGAAGAAGAAGAAGAAGAGGAGGAGGAGGAAGAAGAAGTAGATGAAGAAGATGGAGGAGAAGATAAAGAAGAAGAAGAAGGAAACAAAGCAGAAGAAGAACAAGAATATGAAAAAAAAAGTAGAAGAAAAAGAGAAGAAGAACATGATGATGAAGAAGAAGAAGAAGAAGATGATGATGAAGGAGAAGAAGAAGAAGAAGAAGAGGAAGAATAAGAAAAAGGAGGAGGAGGAGGAGAAGAAGAAGAAGAACGAGGAGAAGAATAAAAAGTAGAAGAAGGAGAAGAAGAAAAAGAAGAGGAAGTCAAACAAAGAGGAGGAGAAGGAGAGGAAGAGCAAGAAGAAAAAAAAGAATAATAAGGGGAAGAAGAAGAAGAAGAAGAACCAGAAGAAAAAGAAGAAGAAGAAGAAGTAGAAGAAGAAGAAGAAGAAAAAGAAGAGGAACAAGAAGAAGAAAAAGAAGAAGAAGAAAAGATGAAGAAGAGAAAGATGAGGAAGAAAAGGAAGAAGAGGTAGAAAAAGAACAAGAAGATGAGGAATAAGAAGAAAAAGATTGAGAAGAAGAGGAATAAGAAGAAGAAGAAAGAAGGGCATGAAGAAGAAGTGGAAAAAGAGGAGGAAGAAGAACAAAGAGAAGTAGAACAGGTTGATGAGAAAGAAGAAATGAAAGAAGAAGAAGAAGAAGAAGAAGAAGAAGAAGAGGAAGGAGAAGAAGAAGTAGAACAAGAAGAAGAAGAAGATAGAGATGAGAAGAAGAAGAAGAAGAATTGGAAGGAGAAGAAGAGGAAGAAGAAGAAGAAGATGAAGAAAAGTGGAAAAGAAGAAGACGAGAAGAATAAGTATAAAAAGATGAGAAGAAGAAGAAGGAGGAGGAGGAGAGGAAGAAGAAGAAGAACTAGTAGAAGAGGAAGAAGAAGATGAAGAAGAAGGAGGCAAAGAAGAAGAAGAAGATGATGATGATGATGAAGAAGGTCCAAAAGAAGAAGGATAAGTATAAGAAAGGGAAAAAGAAAAAGAAGAAGAAGAGGAAGATGAAGAAGGAGAAGAAGAAGAAAAAGAACAAGAACAAGATGAAGTAGAGGAGACAGAATATTAAAGTGGAAAGAAGAAGAAGAAAATTAAGTTGAGAAAACAGAAGTAGTAAACGAAGAAAAAGAAGTAGAGGAAGAAGAAGAAAAAGATGAAGGCGAAGAAGGAGAAGAAGAAGAGTAAGATGAAAAAGAAGAAGAAGAGGAGGAAGAAAAAGAGAAGATGGAGAAGAAGACGAAGAAGAAGAAAGAGAAGAAGAAGATGAAGAAGAAGAAGTAGAAGTGGAAAAAGAATAAAAAGAAGAAGAAGGAGAAGAAGAAGAAGAAGAAGAAGAAGAAGAAGAGGAAAACGAAGAAGAGGAAGAAGATGAAGATGTAGAAGAAGAAGAAGAAGAAGGAGAAGAAGAAGAAGAGGAAAAGAAAAAAGAAGAAAAAGAAGAAGAAGAAGAAGAAGAAAAAGAAGAAGAGAAAGATGAGGAAGAAGAGGAAGAACAAGAAGACAATAATAAGGAAGAAGAAGAAGAAGAATAACAAGAAGTAGAAGAAGTAAACAAAGATAAAGAAGTATAAGAAGAAGTGGAAGGACTGATAGATTAGGGATTAGGGATCAGGGGCTAAGGCTTAGTGTTTATGGATTAGGAATTAAGGAATGAAGGTTTAAAGATTAGGTAGGAAGGGATTAAGAATTAATGTTTAAGGATTTGGTTGCTAATAATTAGGGATTAGGTTAAAAGTAAAGAGATTAAGGATTATAGAGATCAGGGCTTAAGGATTAATTATTAGAGATTAAGGATTAGAGATTAATTATTAGGGATTAGAGATTAACGTTTAAGAAATAAGGGATTAGTTATTAAGGATTCAAAACGAGAGATTAGTGATTTATGATTAAGGATTATGGATTAATGATTAGAGATTAGGGATGTTGGATTCAAGATTAGAGATTAAGGGAATGGGATTAGCAATAGAGATTAAAGATTTGGGATTAAAAATTAAGGATTAGTGATTAGGGATTTGCATTAGGGATTAGGTATTAGAGATTAGGGATAGTGATCATGGATTAGGTATTTGTGATTAAGTGTTAGGATTTGAGTTTAGGGATTATAGATTCGGGATTGGAGGTTAGGGATTAAGGATTAGGGATTGGAAATTAGGAATGGATTACTGATTATGGATTAAGGATTAAGGATTAGGGACAAGGAAGTTGGAGAAGGAGAAGAGTAAGAAGAAGAAGAAGAAGAAGAAGAAGAAGAAGAAGGTGAAGAAGTAGAAGAAAAAGAAAACAAAGAAGAAGAGGAAGACAAAGAGGAAAAAGAAGAAGAAGAAGAGGAAGAAGATGATGAAAATGACGAAGAAGAAGAAAAGAAGAAAAAGTAGAAAAAGAAGAAGAAGAAGAAGAAGAAAAGGAAGTAATAGAAGAAGAAGAACAAGAACAAGAAGAATAAGAAGAAAGAGAGGAAGAAGAAGTAGAAGAAAAAGAAAAAGAGGGGAAGAAGAGGAAGAATAAGAAGGAGAAAAAGTATGAGAAGAAGAAGAAGAAAAACAAGTAAAGGAAAAAATAAATGAAGAAGAAAAGGAAGACGAAGAAAAAGTAGAAGAAGAAGAAGAAGAAGAAGAATAACAATAATAATAATAAGAAGAAGGAGAACAAGATGTAGAACAACAATAAGAAGAAGAAGATAAGGAAAAGAAGAAGAAGAAGTAAAAGAAGAAGAAGAAAAAGAAGAAGAAGAGGAAGAAGAAGAGAGGAAGAAAAGGAGGAAGAAGAAGAAGAAGAAGAAGAAGAAGAAGAGGGAGATGAGGAAGAAGAGAAAGAAGAAGAAGTAAAAGATTAGGAAGAAGTAGAAGAAGAGGAGGAAGAAGAAGATGTAGAAGAGAAAAAAGAAGTAGAAGAATAGGAGGAAGAAGAGATGAATTAAGGATCAGGGATTAGGGGTTAAGGATTAAAGATTAGAGATTAGTGTCTAAGCAGTGAAGGATAAAGGATTATGTATTAGGTAGTTGGAATTAAAGATTAGGGATTGAAGTTCTTTGCGCTTATGGAAATCCCACAAGAGGGGGGTGAATTGTGGTAAATAAAATTTTTCGATTTTAGGTTTCAATTAAAAATTAAATCTGTTAAGTGCGAATAAGAAGAAATATAACACACAAGATATTTAAGGTGGTTCGACTAAAAATCGAGCCAACATCCACCCCCAACCGGTGTTGGGAAAAACAACACTAAAAATACCAAATTACAATCGACGTTTTTCGTACGATTCACCTCAAACCTACTTGGGATTTTTCCTACAGCTAATCGAGAACCTACTTGAGTTTTTACGGGCTCAACTCAAACCCCGGGCTTTTGCAAAATGCCGGGATGCCCTTACCCTAAAGAACAGAATACAAAAATTGGCAAAATCTTAAAACAACTTGAAGTGAAATAAAAGGCACACACGATCGAAAAATAAAGGAATAGAAATTAAGAGATTTTTGAAGCAATAACCTCTACTTTCGGAATCCTTCTTGCAACTTTCTCTTTATGAAATTGGAAGCACCGTATTCACTTGATTTTGCTCGAAGTCGTGATCTGAAGGCTTTGAGATCTTAGCAAAATGTAACCTCTAGAAGTTCTTCAATCTTCCCTATTTATAGAGCTTAAATTTGAGCTCTAAAATCACTCCCAACGGCTCTTAAAATCAATTAACCGTTTGGGTAACGGACGGAAAACATCTACCGTCCGATTCGGGCCCAAACACGGACGGCATGGATTGAATCTCGAATTTACCGTTTGAGATTAATCCCGTTCGTTCGATCTGGGCGGGCTTGATCTGAGTAGTTGGATTCCGTGCACGCTGTCTTGTATGTATTAATAAAATGTGTTCTGACATAATTTAAATTAAAACAGTTTACCTCAGTGGTTTCGCATCCTGGCGCATATCCGCGCAGCCTGGGTTCGATTCTTCTGCATGTCATTTTAGGCTGAATAAATCTCAGCCGTCTGATCGCGCTTGTTCTTCTGATTTCTTTGATAGTAAGGTTGGAATTTAGTCCCACATCACAGAAAAATCATTGTCATTGCGCTTTAAAACTAATTTTCTTCCTATCAAACTCAAGCCTCTTTGGGGTTGGCTCCCCCCTTCCTTGACCAGGATTTCATCACCTGGTTCGGGTTGACTTGATATTGCACTGTTCCGTCGACTCCTACGACCTGAAATTGCTGTGCTCCGTTCGGCGTTGCCTGCAGCCTAAATTCCTTTGAACTATGGGCGCCCCTACCGGGTCAGCCCACCAACATTTTAAATTTATTATTATTTTTTTAATTTCTAAATGCCTGGATGGGCCAATGGTCGGGTCGGGTCGACCCGCCCAATGTTACAGTGAAAATTCCGGAGAGCAACGCTGTTTAAGGGTATTTTGTGGGAATTTTTGTGCAAAAATTTTAAATATAAGTGTACAAAAATAAATTTATATTATCATAGTATTATAAGTTTTCTAAATAACTATTGAAAGAAATTCCTGAAAAATAATTCCTAAATAATTTTAAAAAATCAAATACCAATGTCTATACTTTTTATAAATAAAGCTTTACCCAAATATCAAAATTCAATAATTATTAATTTTATAAAATTTTTAAATAATAATACTACTAGTGTGCGACATCATCTCAAAATTTGGACATATCAAATTTAAGAAAAATAAAAAGAAAATCAAGTATGAAAGTATTAGTACATGTCTTCAATTTCCTTGAAGCTTGCCATGACTCCAAGAGCCTTCAAGACCACTATTTTAGGCATTTAAAGTTCATGGCTTATCTTAATTGAATATTAACAATTTTATTTAGAACAAGCCCATATAAAATATAAACATTTATGCTTGACTCATCAAACACAAGGGTGTAACGATCTCCTCCTTTTGATGATGGCAAGACATAAATATTTTAAATCTATAAAAAATGATAAAATGAATAAAAATAAACTTTTAAGAAGAGAAATCTTAATGAGGAGATTAATAATTATCATGCTCCCCCAAACTCCTAACTGTTCTCCCCCTTTGACACCATCAAAAGGGAGTTAACCCTAAGCAATGTCTAAAATTCCTAATTGTTCTCTCAATGTTTGAAATTGCTCCGATGGTAAGGGTTTGGTAAAAATGTCAGTCAATTCAAGCTTAGTAGGAACATACTCTAATTCTACTAATCCTTTGGCCACTTGGTCTCTAATAAAGTGATATCTAACATCTATGCGCTTAGTCCTATAATGATGAACTTGATTCTTGGCTAATGCTAATGCACTAGTATTGTCAATTCTAATAGGTATATGTGTGACTTCTAAACCATAGTCTTGAAGTTGTTGCCTTAACCATAGTACTTGAGCAACACAACTTCCAGCTACAACATATTCAGCTTCTGTTGTTGATAAGGCTATACAATTTTGTTTTTTGCTTGACCATGAAACAAGACAATATCCCAAGAATTGACATGTCCCTGATGTGCTCTTCCTATCCACTCTAGATCCTCCAAAATCTGAATCTGTATAGCCAATGAGTTCACAAGGAAGGTTATTTCTAGGATACCATAATCCTAGAGTCATAGTTCCCTTCAAGTATTTGAAGATTGCTTTAACAGCTTTTAAGTGACTTTCCTTTGGGTTTGCTTGGAACCTAGCACATAATCCAACACTAAATAGAATGTCGGGCCTACCAGCTATAAGGTATAAGAAAGATCCTATAAGTCCTCTATAAAGTTTTTGGTCTATGGTTTTCCCTTGTTCATCTAGGTCTAAGTGAATAGATTGATTCATGGAAACTTTTCTAGGTTTCATATTTTCATCACCATATTTCTTAAACATTTCTTTCAAATATTTTCTTTGAGAAATAAAAATACCATCTTTTAGTTGTCTTATTTGCAATCCTAAGAAAAACGTTAGCTCACCCATCATGCTCATTTCAAATTCCTTAGTCATAAGATCTCGAAATTCTCTACACATTTCTTCTTTTGTACTACCAAAAATAATATCATCATCATAAATCTGAATAATTAATAAATCATCTCCTAATGGCTTTAGAAAAAATGTAGTATCTGATTTACCCTTTCTAAAGCCACTTTCTACTAGATAATTACTCAACCTATGGTACCATGCACGTGGAGCTTGCTTAAGGCCGTAAAGAGCTTTCTTAAGCTTGTAGACATAATTATCTTGTGTATGATTTTCAAAACCTGGTGGTTGTTCTACAAACACATCCTCTTCTATTATTCCATTTAAGAAAGCACTTTTTACATCAATTTGAAACAATCTAAAATTCTTATAACATGAATATGCTAAAAGTAATCTAATTGCTTCTAACCTAGCTTCAAGTGCAAATGAATCCTCAAAATCAATACCTTCTATTTGATTATATCACTTAGCAACAAGTCTAGCCTTATTCCTAATTATTACACCATTTTCATCTAATTTATTTTTATAGACCCATCTAGTACCAATGACTTGTTGATCACTAGGTCTTGGTACTAACTCCCAAACATGATTTCTTTCAAATTGGTCTAACTCTTCATTCATGGCTTGAACCCAATAATCATCCCTAAGAGCTTCTTCTATAGAGCTAGGTTCAAAAAATGATACAAAGTCACTATGATCTATATCTCTAATTGAGGCTCTAGTCTTCACTCCTTGGTTCACATCTCCAATGATCAAATCCTTTGGATGTGAGTTTGCAAATTTCCATCCTTTAGGTAAATTGCTTTCTTTTTCTTTTTCTACCTCTAGATTTTCTATTTTTTCGTTATTTTTATTCAAATCTAAATTCTTAACTAATTTTATTTCATCTTCTAAATGCTTCTCACTAACTAGTTGGTTTGTCTCATCAAACACAACATACATTGTTTCCTCTACCTTATGAGATTCTAGATTAAAAACTCTATATGCTTTTCTAATTAATGAATACCCTAAAAAGATTCCTACACTTGCTTTCTCATCAAACTTTCCTAAATTTGCTCTCTCATTCTTAAGAATAGTGCACTTACAACCAAAAACATGAAAATAACTAAGATCCGATTTTTTTTTCCTAAGCAATTCATAAGGGGTTTTCTTCAACTTTGGTCTCAAGTTAACCCTATTATAATGTAACATGCTGTGCTAATAGCTTCAGCCCAAAAATATTTGGGTAAGCTATATTCGACTAACACGGTTCTACCCATCTCGACTAATGTTTTATTCTTCCTTTCTACAACACTATTTTGTTGTGGCGTGTATGGACATGTGAATTGGTGTTTGATTCCTTTTTCCTTACAAAACTCACTAAAATATTCATTCTTAAACTCACTCCCATTATCACTTTGTATACAAACTAATTTTAGACTATGTTGTCTTTCTAACTCTCTAATCAAGTCTTCAAAATTCTTAAATGCTTCATGTTTATGTCTAAGAAAAATCACCCAAGTATACTTAGAAAGATCATCAACTACAACAAATCCATATTGTTTTCCTCCTAAACTCAAAGGTTGTATTGGACCAAAAAGATCTAAATAAAATTTTTCTAAAGGTCTACTAGTTGTTAATTCATTTTGAGATTTGAAAGAAGATTTGACTTGTTTCCCTTTTTGACAAGATTCACACAACTCCCAACTTGATTTACATGGTTTGGGAAGCCCTCTAACTACATCTAACTTTGTAATCTTCTTCAAGGTGGAGTATCGCACATGGCCTAATCTTCTATGCCATAGTGAGTTTTCATTAGATTGGGTCATTAGGCATTCCAAACCGCTAGCTTCTAATTGTTCAAAACTAATTACATAGGCATCACATTTTCTTTTTCCTACAAGTAATTCAAGATTATCTTTCATGATTTTGCAAACTTTTGTATTAAAAATAATATCAAAGCCATTATCACAAAGTTGACTAATACTAATTAAATTAAATTCTGAACCGTCTACTAAAAATACATTTGAAAGGGTAAAGTTTGTCGTACCTACATCTCTAATTCCAATGATTCTTTTCTTTGTGTTGTCCCCTAGAGTCACCTTTCTATTTGGACCTGATCTAAATGATTTGAACTTACTTTTGTCTCCAATCATGTGTCTTGAACATCCACTATCCAATACCCAAGATGTGGATTTTGATTTTCTTCTTGGTTTTGACTGTATAAGGTGTAAAATTTAAATTAGAAATATACCACTAAATGACATCATCAATTTAAGTTTTCTAAGTATTCTAAACGTATCCTAGAATGTCTCCAAATATTTTGGAGACCTTTTCTTCTAGTCTTCTAAGTTCTACTCTTGGGAACCCAAGCAAACTTAGGTTGAGCACTAAATGGAGTTTTCACATTCTCATTCTTAACAATCCATCTAAAATTTTATTTATGTGCATACATGTTTCTCCTAAAAAAGCAATCTTTCAAAGTATGTCTATGTTTACAACAATAAAAACAAATAATATTTGATGGCCTAGGCATGCTTAAGTATTTAGGTTTTTCAAAATTAAGGTTATGTGAAGAATAATAAACATGTGAAGCATGAGAAGTATATGAAGTTTTTCTTATTTTAGCATGCTCAGAAAATAGTATTTTTTCTTTCAAAACACAAATATCATGCTTTAAAGAAGTATTTTCAATAATAAGAGAAGCCTTTTCATCACATAAATTTTTATTTTCTATCTTTTTCTTTTCATCTTCTTTCATAACAAAATCAAGCAATTCAACTTTTTCTTTGTAAATCTTTTTTAATTTTTTATGAGCACTCATTAAAAAAGTCAAGGCATTCATAATTTCAATATAATTACTTTCAAGAATATCTCTTGTCCAAGAGCTTACCTCATTTTTTTCTTCTTCTTCACTTGAGGATGTCGAAGATGCCTCATTTGCCATAAAACAAATCATCCCTTCTTCTCCTCTACTTGAGCTTGAAACATCCGAATCTTCGGAGGCACTCCATGTAGCTTGGAAAGCTTTCTTTTTCTTCAAGCTCTTCTTCTTCTTCTTTTCCTCCTTCATGTGCTTGTCTTTAAGTTTTGGACATTCCGGTTTAATATGACCAGTTTGACTACACTCAAAGCAAGTTGGTGGCCTCTTCCTTTACTTATTCCTCTTCTCCTTCCATTTCCTATTAAGAAAATTTTTTGCCAAATTTTTTGCTAATCCTTTAACATGAAAGCTTACCTCATCCTCCAAATCAGTGGAAGAGGTAGAAGTGGAATCTGAATCATATTTGGTGGCCTTAAAGGCCATGGGCTCTTCCTTCTTCCTTTCATGCTTTAACTTGCTTGTAGAAGCCTCTTCCGTTAGTCTCCTAGTCATCTCTATTTCGGCTGTGAGAAGTTCCCCAAGGAGTTCATCCAATGAAAGTTTGTTGATATCTTTGGCCGCTTTAATAACCGTTGCAAGGGGATCAAATTCCTTTGGAAGGATTCTCAAAATTTTTCTTACAAGATCACCATTTGAGAATACTCTCCCAAGATTTGCCAAGCCATTTGTAATATCATTAAATTGTAAAAACATACTTTTAATACTCTCATCGGGATTCATTCTAAAAAGTTCATAGTCATGGATGAGGATGTTAATTTTTGTCTCTTTCACTTGTGAGGTGCCCTCATAACTTACTTCGAGTTTTTTCCATACCTCAAATGTCGTATGCAAATTCATAATCTGTGTAAACTCACTAGGAGAAATTCCACAATGAAGATAATTCAATGCCCTAGCATTTAATTGAGCCAATCTTTTATGCTCAACATTAACTTCACTAAAAGGCTTGACTTCATTAGTAGAAGAATTTCTAGGAAGTTCACAAGGCTTAGTCATAACTTCCCATAATTCTAAGTCAATAGATTGAATAAAAATTCTAAAACGATTCTTCCAATACAAGTAAAATTCTCCTTTTAATAAGGGAGGCCGATTTGAAGAAAAACCTTCACACAATGTTGCACTCATCTCAATCAAAGAAGAAGCCATAAAACCAAAAATCTCAAAACCACAAAAATTATGAGAAAACCTTCTCTTAGCACAATCGGATCTCCCACGTGATGTTACTCACGTCAATTGGGATTCCTTGCTCTGATACTAATTGAAGTTCTTTGTGCTTAAGGAAATCCCACAAGAGGGGGGGGGGGGTGAATTGTGGTAAATAAAATTTTTCGATTTTAGGTTTCAATTAAAAATTAAATCTGTTAAGTGCAAATAAGAAGAAATATAACACAAAAGATTTTTAAGGTGGTTCGACTCAAAATCGAGCCTACATCCACCCCCAACCGATGTTGGGAAAAACAATACACTAAAAATACCAAATTACAATCGAGGTTTTTCGTATGGTTCACCTCAAACCTACTTGGGATTTTTCCTACGGCTAATCCAAAACCTACTTGAGTTTTTACGGGCTCAACTCAAACCCCGGGCTTTTGCAAAATGCCGAGATGCCCTTACCCCTAAGAACAGAATACAAAAATTGGCAAAATCAAAAAACAACTTGAAGTGAAATAAGAGGCACACACGATCGAAAAATAAAGGAATAGAAAATAAGAGATTTTTGAAGCAATAACCTCTACTTTCGGAATCCTTCTTGCAACTTTCTCTTTATGAAATTGGAAGCACCGTATTCACTTGATTTTGCTCGATGTCGTGATCTGAAGGCTTTGAGATCTTAGCAAAATGTAACCTCTAGAAGTTCTTCAATCTTCCCTATTTATAGAGCTTAAATTTGAGCTCTAAAATCACTCCCAACGGCTCTTAAAATCAATTAACCGTTTGGGTAACGGACGGAAAACATCTACCGTCCGATTCGGGCACAAACACGGACGGCATGGATTGAATCTCGAATTTACCGTTTGAGATTAATCCCGTTCGTTCGATCTGGGCGGGCTTGATCTGAGTAGTTCGATTCCGTGCACGTTGTCTTGTATGTATTAATAAAATGTGTTCTGACATAATTTAAATTAAAACAGTTTACCTCAGTGGTTTCGCATCCTGGCGCATATCCGCGCAGCCTGGGTTCGATTCTTCTGCATGTCATTTTAGGCTGAATAAATCTCAGCCGTCTGATCGCGCTTGTTCTTCTGATTTCTTTGATAGTAAGGTTGGAATTTAGTCCCACATCACAGAAAAATCATTGCCATTGCGCTTTAAAACTAATTTTCTTCCTATAAAACTCGAGCCTCTTTGGGGTTGGCTTCCCCCTTCCTTGACCAGGATTTCATCACCTGGTTCGGGTTGACTTGATATTGCACTGTTCCGTCGACTCCTGCGACCTGAAATTGCTATGCTCCGTTCGGCGTTGCCTGCAGCCTGAATTCCTTTGAACTATGGGCGCCCCTACCGGGTCAGCCCACCAACATTTTAAATTTATTATTATTTTTTTAATTTCTAAATGCCTGGATGGGCCAATGGTCGGGTCGGGTCGACCCGCCCAATGCTACAGTGAAAATTCCGGAGAGCAATGCTGTTTAAGGGTATTTTGTGGGAATTTTTGTGCAAAAATTTTAAATATAAGTGTACAAAAATAAATTTATATTATCATAGTATTATAAGTTTTCTAAATGACTATTGAAAGAAATTCCTGAAAAATAATTCCTAAATAATTTTAAAAAATCAAATACTAATGTCTATACTTTTTATAAATAAAGCTTTACCCAAATATCAAAATTCAATAATTATTAATTT
Source organism: Vanilla planifolia (assembly GCA_023846275.1). Classification (NCBI taxonomy): domain Eukaryota; kingdom Viridiplantae; phylum Streptophyta; class Magnoliopsida; order Asparagales; family Orchidaceae; genus Vanilla; species Vanilla planifolia. Next base: position 264,153 of record JAIUJO010000892.1, on the reverse strand, counting down.
TATAACATTTTTAAATAATAATACTACTAGTGTGCGACATCATCTCAAAATTTGGACATATCAAATTTAAGAAAAATAAAAAGAAAATCAAGTATGAAAGTATTAGTACATGTCTTTAATTTCTTTGAAGCTTGCCATGACTCCAAGAGCCTTCAAGACCACTATTTTAGGCATTTAAAGTTCATGGCTTATCTTAATTGAATATTAACAATTTTATTTAGAACAAGCCCATATGAAATATAAACATTTATGCTTGACTCATCAAACACAAGGGTGTAACAACCTCCTCCTTTTGATGATGGCAAGACATAAATATTTTAAATCTATAAAAAATGATAAAATGAATAAAAATAAACTTTTAAGAAGAGAAATCTTAATGAGGAGATTAATAATTATCATGCTCCCCCAAACTCCTAACTGTTCTCCCCCTTTAACACCATCAAAAGGGAGTTAACCCTAAGCAATGTCTAAAATTCCTAATTGTTCTCTCAATGTTTGAAATTGCTCCGATGGTAAGGGTTTGGTAAAAATGTCAGTCAATTCAAGCTTAGTAGGAACATACTCTAATTCTACTAATCCTTTGGCCACTTGGCCTCTAATAAAATTATATCTAACATCTATGCGCTTAGTCCTATAATGATGAACTTGATTCTTGGCTAATGCTAATGCACTAGTATTGTCAATTCTAATAGGTATATGTGTGACTTCTAAACCATAGTCTTGAAGTTGTTGCCTTAACCATAGTACTTGAGCAACACAACTTCCAGCTACAACATATTCAGCTTCTGTTGTTGATAAGGCTATACAATTTTGTTTTTTGCTTGACCATGAAACAAGACAATATCCCAAGAATTGACATGTCCCTGATGTGCTCTTCCTATCCACTCTAGATCCTCCAAAATCTGAATCTGTATAGCCAATGAGTTCACAAGGAAGGTTATTTCTAGGATATCATAATCCTAGAGTCATAGTTCCCTTCAAATATTTGAAGATTGCTTTAACAGCTTTTAAGTGACTTTCCTTTGGGTTTGCTTGGAACCTAGCACATAATCCAACACTAAATAGAATGTCGGGCCTACCAGCTATAAGGTATAAGAAAGATCCTATAAGTCCTCTATAAAGTTTTTGGTCTATGGTTTTCCCTTGTTCATCTAGGTCTAAGTGAATAGATTGATTCATGGAAACTTTTCTAGGTTTCATATTTTCATCACCATATTTCTTAAACAATTCTTTCAAATATTTTCTTTGAGAAATAAAAATACCATCTTTTAGTTGTCTTATTTGCAATCCTAAGAAAAACGTTAGCTCACCCATCATGCTCATTTCAAATTCCTTAGTCATAAGATCTCGAAATTCTCTACACATTTCTTCTTTTGTACTACCAAAAATAATATCATCATCATAAATCTGAATAATTAATAAATCATCTCCTAATGGCTTTAGAAAAAATGTAGTATCTGATTTACCCTTTCTAAAGCCACTTTCTACTAGATAATTACTCAACCTATGGTACCATGCACGTGGAGCTTGCTTAAGGCCGTAAAGAGCTTTCTTAAGCTTGTAGACATAATTATCTTGTGTATGATTTTCAAAACCTGGTGGTTGTTCTACAAACACATCCTCTTCTATTATTCCATTTAAGAAAGCACTTTTTACATCAATTTGAAACAATCTAAAATTCTTATAACATGAATATGCTAAAAGTAATCTAATTGCTTCTAACCTAGCTTCAAGTGCAAATGAATCCTCAAAATCAATACCTTCTATTTGATTATATCACTTAGCAACAAGTCTAGCCTTATTCCTAATTATTACACCATTTTCATCTAATTTATTTTTATAGACCCATCTAGTACCAATGACTTGTTGATCACTAGGTCTTGGTACTAACTCCCAAACATGATTTCTTTCAAATTGGTCTAACTCTTCATTCATGGCTTGAACCCAATAATCATCCCTAAGAGCTTCTTCTATAGAGCTAGGTTCAAAAAATGATACAAAGTCACTATGATCTATATCTCTAATTGAGGCTCTAGTCTTCACTCCTTGGTTCACATCTCCAATGATCAAATCCTTTGGATGTGAGTTTGCAAATTTCCATCCTTTAGGTAAATTGCTTTCTTTTTCTTTTTCTACCTCTAGATTTTCTATTTTTTCGTTATTTTTATTCAAATCTAAATTCTTAACTAATTTTATTTCATCTTCTAAATGCTTCTCACTAACTAGTTGGTTTGTCTCATCAAACACAACATACATTGTTTCCTCTACCTTATGAGATTCTAGATTAAAAACTCTATATGCTTTTCTAATTAATGAATACCCTAAAAAGATTCCTACACTTGCTTTCTCATCAAACTTTCCTAAATTTGCTCTCTCATTCTTAAGAATAGTGCACTTACAACCAAAAACATGAAAATAACTAAGATCCGATTTTTTTTTCCTAAGCAATTCATAAGGGGTTTTCTTCAACTTTGGTCTCAAGTTAACCCTATTATAATGTAACATGCTGTGCTAATAGCTTCAGCCCAAAAATATTTGGGTAAGCTATATTCGACTAACACGGTTCTACCCATCTCGACTAATGTTTTATTCTTCCTTTCTACAACACTATTTTGTTGTGGCGTGTATGGACATGTGAATTGGTGTTTGATTCCTTTTTCCTTACAAAACTCACTAAAATATTCATTCTTAAACTCACTCCCATTATCACTTTGTATACAAACTAATTTTAGACTATGTTGTCTTTCTAACTCTCTAATCAAGTCTTCAAAATTCTTAAATGCTTCATGTTTATGTCTAAGAAAAATCACCCAAGTATACTTAGAAAGATCATCAACTACAACAAATCCATATTGTTTTCCTCCTAAACTCAAAGGTTGTATTGGACCAAAAAGATCTAAATAAAATTTTTCTAAAGGTCTACTAGTTGTTAATTCATTTTGAGATTTGAAAGAAGATTTGACTTGTTTCCCTTTTTGACAAGATTCACACAACTCCCAACTTGATTTACATGGTTTGGGAAGCCCTCTAACTACATCTAACTTTGTAATCTTCTTCAAGGTGGAGTATCGCACATGGCCTAATCTTCTATGCCATAGTGAGTTTTCATTAGATTGGGTCATTAGGCATTCCAAACCGCTAGCTTCTAATTGTTCAAAACTAATTACATAGGCATCACATTTTCTTTTTCCTACAAGTAATTCAAGATTATCTTTCATGATTTTGCAAACTTTTGTATTAAAAATAATATCAAAGCCATTATCACAAAGTTGACTAATACTAATTAAATTAAATTCTGAACCGTCTACTAAAAATACATTTGAAAGGGTAAAGTTTGTCGTACCTACATCTCTAATTCCAATGATTCTTTTCTTTGTGTTGTCCCCTAGAGTCACCTTTCTATTTGGACCTGATCTAAATGATTTGAACTTACTTTTGTCTCCAATCATGTGTCTTGAACATCCACTATCCAATACCCAAGATGTGGATTTTGATTTTCTTCTTGGTTTTGACTGTATAAGGTGTAAAATTTAAATTAGAAATATACCACTAAATGACATCATCAATTTAAGTTTTCTAAGTATTCTAAACGTATCCTAGAATGTCTCCAAATATTTTGGAGACCTTTTCTTCTAGTCTTCTAAGTTCTACTCTTGGGAACCCAAGCAAACTTGGGTTGAGCACTAAATGGAGTTTTCACATTCTCATTCTTAACAATCCATCTAAAATTTTATTTATGTGCATACATGTTTCTCCTAAAAAAGCAATCTTTCAAAGTATGTCTATGTTTACAACAATAAAAACAAATAATATTTGATGGCCTAGGCATGCTTAAGTATTTAGGTTTTTCAAAATTAAGGTTATGTGAAGAATAATAAACATGTGAAGCATGAGAAGTATATGAAGTTTTTCTTATTTTAGCATGCTCAGAAAATAGTATTTTTTCTTTCAAAACACAAATATCATGCTTTAAAGAAGTATTTTCAATAATAAGAGAAGCCTTTTCATCACATAAATTTTTATTTTCTATCTTTTTCTTTTCATCTTCTTTCATAACAAAATCAAGCAATTCAACTTTTTCTTTGTAAATCTTTTTTAATTTTTTATGAGCACTCATTAAAAAAGTCAAGGCATTCATAATTTCAATATAATTACTTTCAAGAATATCTCTTGTCCAAGAGCTTACCTCATTTTTTTCTTCTTCTTCACTTGAGGATGTCGAAGATGCCTCATTTGCCATAAAACAAATCATCCCTTCTTCTCCTCTACTTGAGCTTGAAACATCCGAATCTTCGGAGGCACTCCATGTAGCTTGGAAAGCTTTCTTTTTCTTCAAGCTCTTCTTCTTCTTCTTTTCCTCCTTCATGTGCTTGTCTTTAAGTTTTGGACATTCCGGTTTAATATGACCAGTTTGACTACACTCAAAGCAAGTTGGTGGCCTCTTCCTTTCCTTATTGCTCTTCTCCTTCCATTTCCTATTAAGAAATTTTTTTGCCAAATTTTTTGCTAATCCTTTAACATGAAAGCTTACCTCATCCTCCAAATCAGTGGAAGAGGTAGAAGTGGAATCTGAATCATATTTGGTGGCCTTAAAGGCCATGGGCTCTTCCTTCTTCCTTTCATGCTTTAAGTTGCCTGTAGAAGCCTCTTCCGTTAGTCTCCTAGTCATCTCTATTTCGGCTGTGAGAAGTTCCACAAGGAGTTCATCCAATGAAAGTTTGTTGATATCTTTGGCCGCTTTAATAACCGTTGCAAGGGGATCAAATTCCTTTGGAAGGATTCTCAAAATTTTTCTTACAAGATCACCATTTGAGAATACTCTCCCAAGATTTGCCAAGCCATTTGTAATATCATTAAATTGTAAAAACATACTTTTAATAGTCTCATCGGGATTCATTCTATAAAGTTCATAGTCATGGGTGAGGATGTTAATTTTTGTCTCTTTCACTTGTGAGGTGCCCTCATAAGTTACTTCGAGTTTTTTCCATACCTCAAATGTCGTATGCAAATTCATAATCTGTGTAAACTCACTAGGAGAAATTCCACAATGAAGATAATTCAATGCCCTAGCATTTAATTGAGCCAATCTTTTATGCTCAACATTAACTTCACTAAAAGGCTTGACTTCATTAGTAGAAGAATTTCTAGGAAGTTCACAAGGCTTAGTCATAACTTCCCATAATTCTAAGTCAATAGATTGAATAAAAATTCTAAAACGATTCTTCCAATACAAGTAAAATTCTCCTTTTAATAAGGGAGGCCGATTTGAAGAAAAACCTTCACACAAAGTTGCACTCATCTCAATCAAAGAAGAAGCCATAAAACAAAAAATCTCAAAACCACAAAAATTATGAGAAAACCTTCTCTTAGCACAATCGGATCTCCCACGTGATGTTACTCACGTCAATTGGGATTCCTTGCTCTGATACTAATTGAAGTTCTTTGTGCTTAAGAAAATCCCACAAGAGGGGGGGGGTGAATTGTGGTAAATAAAATTTTTCGATTTTAGGTTTCAATTAAAAATTAAATCTGTTAAGTGCAAATAAGAAGAAATATAACACAAAAGATTTTTAAGGTGGTTCGACTCAAAATCGAGCCTACATCCACCCCCAACCGATGTTGGGAAAAACAATACACTAAAAATACCAAATTACAATCGAGGTTTTTCGTATGGTTCACCTCAAACCTACTTGGGATTTTTCCTACGGCTAATCCAAAACCTACTTGAGTTTTTACGGGCTCAACTCAAACCCCGGGCTTTTGCAAAATGCCGAGATGCCCTTACCCCTAAGAACAGAATACAAAAATTGGCAAAATCAAAAAACAACTTGAAGTGAAATAAGAGGCACACACGATCGAAAAATAAAGGAATAGAAAATAAGAGATTTTTGAAGCAATAACCTCTACTTTCGGAATCCTTCTTGCAACTTTCTCTTTATGAAATTGGAAGCACCGTATTCACTTGATTTTGCTCGATGTCGTGATCTGAAGGCTTTGAGATCTTAGCAAAATGTAACCTCTAGAAGTTCTTCAATCTTCCCTATTTATAGAGCTTAAATTTGAGCTCTAAAATCACTCCCAACGGCTCTTAAAATCAATTAACCGTTTGGGTAACGGACGGAAAACATCTACCGTCCGATTCGGGCACAAACACGGACGGCATGGATTGAATCTCGAATTTACCGTTTGAGATTAATCCCGTTCGTTCGATCTGGGCGGGCTTGATCTGAGTAGTTCGATTCCGTGCACGTTGTCTTGTATGTATTAATAAAATGTGTTCTGACATAATTTAAATTAAAACAGTTTACCTCAGTGGTTTCGCATCCTGGCGCATATCCGCGCAGCCTGGGTTCGATTCTTCTGCATGTCATTTTAGGCTGAATAAATCTCAGCCGTCTGATCGCGCTTGTTCTTCTGATTTCTTTGATAGTAAGGTTGGAATTTAGTCCCACATCACAGAAAAATCATTGCCATTGCGCTTTAAAACTAATTTTCTTCCTATAAAACTCGAGCCTCTTTGGGGTTGGCTTCCCCCTTCCTTGACCAGGATTTCATCACCTGGTTCGGGTTGACTTGATATTGCACTGTTCCGTCGACTCCTGCGACCTGAAATTGCTATGCTCCGTTCGGCGTTGCCTGCAGCCTGAATTCCTTTGAACTATGGGCGCCCCTACCGGGTCAGCCCACCAACATTTTAAATTTATTATTATTTTTTTAATTTCTAAATGCCTGGATGGGCCAATGGTCGGGTCGGGTCGACCCGCCCAATGCTACAGTGAAAATTCCGGAGAGCAATGCTGTTTAAGGGTATTTTGTGGGAATTTTTGTGCAAAAATTTTAAATATAAGTGTACAAAAATAAATTTATATTATCATAGTATTATAAGTTTTCTAAATGACTATTGAAAGAAATTCCTGAAAAATAATTCCTAAATAATTTTAAAAAATCAAATACCAATGTCTATACTTTTTATAAATAAAGCTTTACCCAAATATCAAAATTCAATAATTATTAATTTTATAACATTTTTAAATAATAATACTACTAGTGTGCGACATCATCTCAAAATTTGGACATATCAAATTTAAGAAAAATAAAAAGAAAATCAAGTATGAAAGTATTAGTACATGTCTTCAATTTCCTTGAAGCTTGCCATGACTCCAAGAGCCTTCAAGACCACTATTTTAGGCATTTAAAGTTCATGGCTTATCTTAATTGAATATTAATAATTTTATTTAGAACAAGCCCATATGAAATATAAACATTTATGCTTGACTCATCAAACACAAGGGTGTAACAACCTCCTCCTTTTGATGATGGCAAGACATAAATATTTTAAATCTATAAAAAATGATAAAATGAATAAAAATAAACTTTTAAGAAGAGAAATCTTAATGAGGAGATTAATAATTATCATGCTCCCCCAAACTCCTAACTGTTCTCCCCCTTTAACACCATCAAAAGGGAGTTAACCCTAAGCAATGTCTAAAATTCCTAATTGTTCTCTCAATGTTTGAAATTGCTCCGATGGTAAGGGTTTGGTAAAAATGTCAGTCAATTCAAGCTTAGTAGGAACATACTCTAATTCTACTAATCCTTTGGCCACTTGGTCTCTAATAAAGTTATATCTAACATCTATGCGCTTAGTCCTATAATGATGAACTTGATTCTTGGCTAATGCTAATGCACTAGTATTGTCAATTCTAATAGGTATATGTGTGACTTCTAAACCATAGTCTTGAAGTTGTTGCCTTAACCATAGTACTTGAGCAACACAACTTCCAGCTACAACATATTCAGCTTCTGTTGTTGATAAGGCTATACAATTTTGTTTTTTGCTTGACCATGAAACAAGACAATATCCCAAGAATTGACATGTCCCTGATGTGCTCTTCCTATCCACTCTAGATCCTCCAAAATCTGAATCTGTATAGCCAATGAGTTCACAAGGAAGGTTATTTCTAGGATATCATAATCCTAGAGTCATAGTTCCCTTCAAATATTTGAAGATTGCTTTAACAGCTTTTAAGTGACTTTCCTTTGGGTTTGCTTGGAACCTAGCACATAATCCAACACTAAATAGAATGTCGGGCCTACAAGCTATAAGGTATAATAAAGATCCTATAAGTCCTCTATAGAGTTTTTGGTCTATGGTTTTCCCTTGTTCATCTAGGTCTAAGTGAATAGATTGATTCATGGAAACTTTTCTAGGTTTCATATTTTCATCACCATATTTCTTAAACATTTCTTTCAAATATTTTCTTTGAGAAATAAAAATACCATCTTTTAGTTGTCTTATTTGCAATCCTAAGAAAAACGTTAGCTCACCCATCATGCTCATTTCAAATTCCTTAGTCATAAGATCTCCAAATTCTCTACACATTTCTTCTTTTGTACTACCAAAAATAATATCATCATCATAAATCTGAACACTTAATAAATCATCTCCTAATGGCTTTAGAAATAATGTAGTATCTGATTTACCCTTTCTAAAGCCACTTTCTACTAGATAATTACTCAACCTATGGTACCATGCACGTGGAGCTTGCTTAAGGCCTTAAAGAGCTTTCTTAAGCTTGTAGACATAATTATCTTGTGTATGATTTTCAAAACCTGGTGGTTGTTCTACAAACACATCCTCTTTTATTATTCCATTTAAGAAAGTACTTTTTACATCAATTTGAAACAATCTAAAATTCTTATAACATGAATATGCTAAAAGTAATCTAATTGCTTCTAACCTAGCTACAAGTGCAAATGAATCCTCAAAATCAATACCTTCTATTTGATTATATCACTTAGCAACAAGTCTAGCCTTATTCCTAATTATTACACCATTTTCATCTAATTTATTTTTATAGACCCATCTAGTACCAATGACTTGTTGATCACTAGGTCTTGGTACTAACTCCCAAACATGATTTCTTTCAAATTGGTCTAACTCTTCATTCATGGCTTGAACCCAATAATCATCCGTAAGAGCTTCTTCTATAGAGCTAGGTTCAAAAAATGATACAAAGGCACTATGATCTATATCTCTAATTGAGGCTCTAGTCTTCACTCCTTGGTTCACATCTCCAATGATCAAATCCTTTGGATGTGAGTTTGCAAATTTCCATCCTTTAGGTAAATTGCTTTCTTTTTCTTTTTCTACCTCTAGATTTTCTATTTTTTCGTTATTTTTATTCAAATCTAAATTCTTAACTAATTTTATTTCATCTTCTAAATGCTTCTCACTAACTAGTTGGTTTGTCTCATCAAACACAACATACATTGTTTCCTCTACCTTATGAGATTCTAGATTAAAAACTCTATATGCTTTTCTAATTAATGAATACCCTAAAAAGATTCCTACACTTGCTTTCTCATCAAACTTTCCTAAATTTGCTCTCTCATTCTTAAGAATAGTGCACTTACAACCAAAAACATGAAAATAACTAAGATCCGGTTTTTTTTTCCTAAGCAATTCATAAGGGGTTTTCTTCAACTTTGGTCTCAAGTTAACCCTATTTATAATGTAACATGCTGTGCTAATAGCTTCAGCCCAAAAATATTTGGGTAAGCTATATTCGACTAACACGGTTCTACCCATCTCGACTAATGTTTTATTCTTCCTTTCTACAACACTATTTTGTTGTGGCGTGTGTGGACATGTGAATTGGTGTTTGATTCCTTTTTCCTTACAAAACTCACTAAAATATTCATTCTTAAACTCACTCCCATTATCACTTTGTATACAAACTAATTTTAGACTATGTTGTCTTTCTAACTCTCTAATCAAGTCTTCAAAATTCTTAAATGCTTCATGTTTATGTCTAAGAAAAATCACCCAAGTATACTTAGAAAAATCATCAACTACAACAAATCCATATTGTTTTCCTCCTAAACTCAAAGGTTGTATTGGACCAAAAAGATCTAAATAAAATTTTTCTAAAGGTCTACTAGTTGTTAATTCATTTTGAGATTTGAAAGAAGATTTGACTTGTTTCCCTTTTTGACAAGATTCACACAACTCCCAACTTGATTTACTTGGTTTGGGAAGCCCTCTAACTACATCTAACTTTGTAATCTTCTTCAAGGTGGAGTATCGCACATGGCCTAATCTTTTATGCCATAGTGAGTTTTCATTAGATTGGGTCATTAGGCATTCCAAACCGCTAGCTTCTAATTGTTCAAAACTAATTAAATAGGTATCACATTTTCTTTTTCCTACAAGTAATTCAAGATTATCTTTCATGATTTTGCAAACTTTTGTATTAAAAATAATATCAAAGCCATTATCACAAAGTTGACTAATACTAATTAAATTAAATTCTGAACCGTCTACTAAAAATACATTTGAAAGGGTAAAGTTTGTCGTACCTACATCTCTAATTCCAATGATTCTTTTCTTTGTGTTGTCCCCTAGAGTCACCTTTCTATTTGGACCTGATCTAAATGATTTGAACTTACTTTTGTCTCCAGTCATGTGTCTTGAACATCCACTATCCAATACCCAAGATGTGGATTTTGATTTTCTTCTTGGTTTTGACTGTATAAGGTGTAAAATTTAAATTAGAAATATACCACTAAATGACATCATCAATTTAAGTTTTCTAAGTATTCTAAACGTATCCTAGAATGTCTCCAAATATTTTGGAGACCTTTTCTTCTAGTCTTCTAAGTTCTACTCTTGGGAACCCAAGCAAACTTGGGTTGAGCACTAAATGGAGCTTTCACATTCTCATTCTTAACAATCCATCTAAAATTTTGTTTATGTGCATACATGTTTCTCCTAAAAAAGCAATCTTTCAAAGTATGTCTATGTTTACAACAATAAAAACAAACAATATTTGATGGCCTAGGCATGCTTAAGTATTTAGGTTTTTCAAAATTAAGGTTATGTGAAGAATAATAAACATGTGAAGCATGAGAAGTATATGAAGTTTTCTTATTTTAGCATGCTCAGAAAATAGTATTTTTTCTTTCAAAACACAAATATCATGCTTTAAAGAAGTATTTTCAATAATAAAAGAAGCCTTTTCATCACATAAATTTTCATTTTCTATCTTTTTCTTTTCATCTTCTTTCATAACAAAATCAAGCAATTCAACTTTTTCTTTGTAAATCTTTTTTAATTTTTTATGAGCACTCATTAAAAAAGTCAAGGCATTCATAATTTCAATATAATTACTTTCAAGAATATCTCTTGTCCAAGAGCTTAACTCATTTTCTTCTTCTTCTTCACTTGAGGATGTTGAAGATGCCTCATTTGCCATAAAACAAATCATCCCTTCTTCTCCTCTACTTGAGCTTGAAACATCCGAATCTTCGGAGGCACTCCATGTAGCTTGGAAAGCTTTCTTTTTCTTCAAGCTCTTCTTCTTCTTCTTTTCCTCCTTCATGTGCTTGTCTTTAAGTTTTGGACATTCCGGTTTAATATGACCAGTTTGACTACACTCAAAGCAAGTTGGTGGCCTCTTCCTTTCCTTATTGCTCTTCTCCTTCCATTTCCTATTAAGAAAATTTTTTGCCAAATTTTTTGCTAATCCTTTAACATGAAAGCTTACCTCATCCTCCAAATTACTGGAAGAGGTAGAAGTGGAATCTGAATCATATTTGGTGGCCTTAAAGGCCATGGGCTCTTCCTTCTTCCTTTCATGCTTTAACTTGCTTGTAGAAGCCTCTTCCGTTAGTCTCCTAGTCATCCCTATTTCGACTGTGAGAAGTTCCCCAAGGAGTTCATCCAATGAAAGTTTGTTGATATCTTTGGCCGCTTTAATAACCGTTGCAAGGGGATCAAATTCCTTTGGAAGGATTCTCAAAATTTTTCTTACAAGATCACCATTTGAGAATACTCTCCCAAGATTTGCCAAGCCATTTGTAATATCATTAAATTGTAAAAACATACTTTTAATACTCTCATCGGGATTCATTCTAAAAAGTTCATAGTCATGGGTGAGGATGTTAATTTTTGTCTCTTTCACTTGTGAGGTGCCCTCATAAGTTACTTCGAGTTTTTTCCATACCTCAAATGTCGTATGCAAATTCATAATCTGTGTAAACTCACTAGGAGAAATTCCATAATGAAGATAATTCAATGCCCTAGCATTTAATTGAGCCAATCTTTTATGCTCAACATTAACTTCACTAAAAGGCTTGACTTCATTAGTAGAAGAATTTCTAGGAAGTTCACAAGGCTTAGTCATAACTTCCCATAATTCTAAGTCAATAGATTGAATAAAAATTCTAAAACGATTCTTCCAATACAAGTAAAATTCTCCTTTAAATAAGGGAGGCCGATTTGAAGAAAAACCTTCACACAAAGTTGCACTCATCTCAATCAAAGAAGAAGCCATAAAACCAAAAATCTCAAAACCACAAAAATTATGAGAAAACCTTCTCTTAGCACAATCGGATCTCCCACGTGATGTTACTCACGTCAATTGGGATTCCTTGCTCTGATACTAATTGAAGTTCTTTGTGCTTAAGGAAATCCCACAAGAGGGGGGGGGGTGAATTGTGGTAAATAAAATTTTTCGATTTTAGGTTTCAATTAAAAATTAAATCTGTTAAGTGCAAATAAGAAGAAATATAACACAAAAGATTTTTAAGGTGGTTCGACTCAAAATCGAGCCTACATCCACCCCCAACCGATGTTGGGAAAAACAATACACTAAAAATACCAAATTACAATCGAGGTTTTTCGTATGGTTCACCTCAAACCTACTTGGGATTTTTCCTACGGCTAATCCCAAACCTACTTGAGTTTTTACGGGCTCAACTCAAACCCCGGGCTTTTGCAAAATGCCGAGATGCCCTTACCTCAAAGAACAGAATACAAAAATTGCCAAAATCAAAAAAAAACTTGAAGTGAAATAAGAGGCACACACGATCGAAAAATAAAGGAATAGAAATTAAAAGATTTTTGAAGCAATAACCTCTACTTTCGGAATCCTTCTTGCAACTTTCTCTTTATGAAATTGGAAGCACCGTATTCACTTGATTTTGCTCGAAGTCGTGATCTGAAGACTTTGAGATCTTAGCAAAATGTAACCTCTAGAAGTTCTTCAATCTTCCCTATTTATAGAGCTTAAATTTGAGCTCTAAAATCACTCCCAACGGCTCTTAAAATCAATTAACCGTTTGTGTAACGGACGGAAAACATCTACTGTCCGATTCGGGCCCAAACACGGACGGCATGGATTGAATCTCGAATTTACCGTTTGAGATTAATCCCGTTCGTTCGATCTGGGCGGGCTTGATCTGAGTAGTTGGATTCCGTGCACGCTGTCTTGTATGTATTAATAAAATGTGTTCTGACATAATTTAAATTAAAACAGTTTACCTCAGTGGTTTCGCATCCTGACTCATTTAGGCGCAGCCTGGGTTCTATTCTTCTGCATGTCATTTTAGGCTGAATAAATCTCAGCCGTCTGATCGCGCTTGTTCTTTTTTTTTTTTTTTTTTTTTTTTTCAAAATTTTATTGATGTAAGAAGATGTACAAGTGCTTCTGCCTAGCAGAATTACATAAGTCCTAATTTGCTAAGGGTGAGGATTTCTGCAGAAAGCAGATGCCTCGTTCCCCCATTATAAAGCTGAGCAAGAAACCGTTGAGATTCCCAAAGAAATTTGTCCGGAGGGCTGTAGGCGCCATCAAAAATCGCAGAGTTCAGTTCTTCCAGGCCATCCAACATATAGTAGCAGGAATCACAAAGGCAAGGGAGCTTATAGTGGAGCAGCGCGACCACCACTAAAGAATCCTGTTATGGTAGGGCAACGGACTGGCGATGCCCAAACGACGTTCAAACCAAAGCCAAGTAGGATTGGAATGAGAGCAGTTCCAGAAAATGTGGTCCATGGTATCAATTGCAGGGCAGAAAGGGCATTTGGGAGCAAGAGAGATACCGATTCTTTGGATCTTATGAGGAAGGGGGAGGGCGTCATTTAGGATTCTCCATAGCAGGATAGAAATTTTTGTTGGGATCCTCTTGTGCCACAGGAGGTTGGCGCGAAAATGGCTTTTGAACTGAGGTAGGACCAAGTGGCAGATCTTACCGTAAGCCAACGCGAAGGAGAACTTCCCATAGTTGTCCGTGCAGCACCCAACCCAAAGCCCCACCCAATTGAGTTGGCTCATCAGGTCGTCCGCAGGGGGACGGAAGCGGGTCCGAGCGGCCTGCCTGCGACCCAAATCGTCCGAATCGGACGAAGCGGAGCCGGAGCGGTCCGAACCGTCATCGTCCCCGGCACGCACGAAACGTAGCTGGTGAATAAACCGAACCAATCTTCTCCATCCCGACGAGTCCCCCTGGCGGATAGAAATACCATCTTCCCTGGCGAGGTACGCTTGCAGCACTAATCGGGACCATGGCGTAACAGTGTGAAGAATACGCCACCAGATAGACGCAGTTTGAGTGAGGACCTGAGAGCCGAAATTGAAAAGACCGATGCCAGAGCAGTTGGTGGGTCTGGCGAGCTTATGCCAGGCGGCCCAATGATGTTTATTGCCGAATTTGGTTCTACCCCAGAAAAAATTGGCAAGGATGCTGTTGATGCGGCTGATCACCACTTTCGGCGGGTTCAAAGCAGCCGAGACATAGGAATACATGGAAGAGACCACCGAGTTGATTAGGACCTTTCTGCCCCCCATGGAAAGCAGCCGGTTCTGCCAGGAAGAGATGCGAGACCCGACTGAGTCGATTAGCCTCTGAAACTGACCCGAACGAACAGGCCCAGAGTCAAGGCTGCAGCCAAGGTGGAGAAAGGGCAGCGGCTTGGCTATGAATCCCAGTAGACGAAACGTCAGCTTTTTAGTTCCAGCCGGAGTGGATTTAGCATGAATAATGAAAGATTTATCCCTGTTAAGCTCGAGAGCAGAGGCCTGAAGGAATAGTTCAAGGTGGTTGAGCAGAGCCCGGAGAGAGTTTCTGTTGCTAGTAGTGAAGATGATGAGGTCATCCGCAAAAGCCAGATGCGAGACAGGGGCACAGCCCGGGATGGAAGAAAACTTCATAACCTCACCGGAGTTATAGGCGTGACGCAGGACCCGACTAAACGAATCCAATAATATGATGAACAGAGCCGGCGAAAGGGGGTCCCCTTGACGAACGCCACAGCACGGCTAAAAAAAACCTTTAGGAGAGCCATTTACAATGACAGATAACCAGGTGGAATTGAGTACATTGCTTATGAGGGTGCAGAGATGGTCATTGAAGCCACGGGCCCGAAGGACAGCGTGCAAGAAATCCCAGTTAACACTGTCAAAAGCAGACTTAAAGTCGATTTTGAGAAGGAGATTCCGGTCTTTGCGTCGTCTGTTGATCCGGGTTAACATCTCCTGAACCAGCAACAGGTTGTTGGTGATATTCCTCCCCTTGACAAAGACGGACTGCTCGGCGGAGATGAGCCCAGGAAGCAAAGGGGCAAGTCTAGAGAAGAGCAGTTTGGTAAACAGTTTGCTACCCACGTTGCATAAAGCGATTGGGCGAAAGTCATTTGAGGAGGAGGCAGCCGGGGACTTGGGGATCAAGCAAAGCCACGCCGCGCCAAGGGCTTTAGGGATAGCAGTACCAGATAGGAAGTCGTTGCAGGCGTCGACCAAATCCTGAGCCAAGAGCAACCAACATTGCTTGAAGAATTTGACTGTGAAGCCATCCGGTCCAGGAGCACTCGAATCCGCCATGGCCGATAGAACGCCAAACAGCTCAAGGGCGTCCGTTGGCCGAGTAAGACTCGCATTCTGGGTCGGTGAGATGGAGTGCAGTGAGTGCGACAAAATGGAGTCGACGGCAGAATTGCTGATTGGTCTGTCCTTGTACAAATTACAGAAGTGGGAGACGAGAAATTGATCCAGTTCCACCCCTTCCGACCAAGACCCGTCCGGCTTGATCAGCTTGTGGATGCCAAGGGAATGCTGCTTCATCTTAACCGTGGCATGAAAAAAATTGGTGTTGGCGTCACCCTCGTTGAGCCAACGCAGCCCTGCCTTTTGACGCCAGTACTCCTCCTCTGCTTTCAGGCGCAGCTGCAGGGACCTGTAGGCAGAATCGAGCCTAGCTGCATTAACCGAGTTGGGGCATGAGTCAAGAGCTGCTTCAGCATCCTGAACCTCCTGCTCCGACTGGTTCTTCCTTTCAAAGATGTTACCAAAGCCAATCCTGTTCCAGGTCTTGAGCTCTGCTTTTAGTCGAGCCAGCTTACCAGCAAGTTTGAACATCCCGGAGGCAGCGATTGGGGCAGACCACGAAGTCTTAACCAACTCCGCAAAGTCAAGGTGTTGCAGCCAGATGTTGAGGAAGCGAAACGGCCTCGCCCCGGAGGGGCGTGGAGACAGAACGTGGAAGAGCAAAGGTGCATGGTCGGATGTTGTCCGCGGGAGGGTCTCGATTTTCCCATTAGGAAAGACATCGAGCCAGCGGTCATTACAGAGGAAATAGTCTAATTTCTTGAGTCTAATCTAGCCCCGGCATTTGCCCATCCAGGAGAAAGGGCTACCAGTAGTGGGTGGGATGTGAAGATTGGTCTCGAATAACAGGGATAGAAAGTCATTAGCCGCTCTGCTGTCGAAATGCGCCGTCCCCGACTGTTCATCCGCGCGCAGGGTAACGTTGAAATCCCCGCCAATGCACCAGGGATAGCAACCAACATCGAGCTTTGTTCCTTCTAAGAATAGCCACAGCTCCCTGCGCTGAATGTAATTATGCTTACCATATACAGCAGTGACAAAAACTGGGCCGGCCGAAGCCCCAAGAATGGATAGTTGCATCGTAACTGCTTGATCCGACCTACAGATGACTGATAAGCGGCACCGAGATGACCAATGCAGCCAAATTTTCCCTGACGAGGCACTCAACCCATCTTGCAATCCAATTTGTGAACAAATGAGCGGGATGCGATCCTCCCCGACTAAAGGTTCCATCAGGGCAATAAGATCTAACTGGTTTGACCGGACAAGATGGCGAAGCCTCCCGATGGTAGCCAGGTTACCCACGCCCCTGGCCTTCCAAAAGAGGATATTATGCATTAATCTTCGGAGGCGGTTTCGCGCCCGCCGCACTTCGAGTACATGGTGGAGACGAAATCACCGAATTAGTCCTGTTTTTAGATTTCTTAATCTTGGTTTTGATTGAGGCCAGCGGCGGAAAATCCACCTGTGGGCTAAGGTCATCCGTGCTGTCATTAGATCGCGAGCTGGAAACAGTGATGCTGATGATTTTTGGAGGGGGTGATTCCACTGGGCTGTGCTCATTGGGGGGAAAAAACCATCCAGCACGCGGAACAGTCGAGGAAGCAGAGTCGTCCGCCAAACCATGGGTCGTTGAGGACGGGGAGAAAATTGGCTCGGGCCCGCGGTTCTTTTGCAGCTCAAGTTGCAGAGCTAGCAAGCTGGGAACCGGATCGCCCTCTTTTGCATTTAATTCCACAGGAACAGTATGAGGCTGCATAACAACCGGTTCACAATCTTTCAATGCTTCCCCAGGGGAGGCTAAGTGAGTCGGGGAATTAGACCGGGCGCAAAACCGGTTCAGCCCCACAGATGGAGGATTGCCGGTTGGACCGCAAAGCGCCGACCTGGTAGATATAATACCATTATCAAAAACCCTGTTCTGATTCCGGGGAGAAGGACAGGAAGATTTGGGCTGCGATACGGGCGGCGATTTGGGCGGTGACTTGGGAGAGGGGCATTGCCCCTTTTCCAAGTATATTTTCTTCGGCGTGGGGCCGACAGAGCATGGAGAAGGAAGAGCCAGTTTTTTACCTTTATCAACCTGGACCGGTTTGCCGTGGACGGGACGATTCTTGCAGTTCTCCTTGGAATGTCCAATGGTCAAGCATTGGGGGCAGTAGTATGGAAGATTATCGTAAGAGATAGCTTGCCAGAAACCGCCGGTTTGAACACCAGTGTAGGCGGAGATACGAATCCTACAGGGGAGCTCCTTTGTGACATCCAACTCGACACAAACTTTGGCCACGTGCGGCCTGGAGACGGTCGCCGTCGCCGTGTCGACTTTCAGAGGGTTGCCGATGGCAGTTGCCATCGAGAAAAGGATTGATTTGTCAAATAAGTGCAGGGGCAGGTTGTCGAAAGAGACCCATACAGACACCGTGGTAGGCTCGTCTTCAGCCAGCAGACCATGTGGGACTAAACTCACAGTTCCATTCTGCTCGATGGGGTCTGTCAACAGATCCTTTGCGGAAGTCCTGGGCGGGGGAGCAAGGCCCCCGCCCTGCAAACCCCGGCGAACCACCGTGTACTTTGGTGAACCAGAAATTACTGTCTCCCCTGCGGAGGTGTCTAAGCTCGCTGAGCCTTACAGACTTGCCCTAGTGGGCAAATTTTCTTACGGGCACCCTCCTCTGGACATCGTTCGCGCCTCGATGGCCAAGGCTGGCTTTCGGGGAGCGGTCACGGTTGGTCTTCTGAATTCACGACATGTCCTTCTCCGATTTGCCGACGAAGACGATTACCTTTTCTGCTGGCGCTTGTTCTTCTGATTTCTTTGATAGTAAGGTTGGAATTTAGTCCCACATCACAGAAAAATCATTGCCATTGCGCTTTAAAACTAATTTTCTTCCTATAAAACTCGAGCCTCTTTGGGGTTGGCTTCCCCCTTCCTTGACCAGGATTTCATCACCTGGTTCGGGTTGACTTGATATTGCACTGTTCCGTCGACTCCTGCGACCTGAAATTGCTATGCTCCGTTCGGCGTTGCCTGCAGCCTGAATTCCTTTGAACTATGGGCGCCCCTACCGGGTCAGCCCACCAACATTTTAAATTTATTATTATTTTTTTAATTTCTAAATGCCTGGATGGGCCAATGGTCGGGTCGGGTCGACCCGCCCAATGCTACAGTGAAAATTCCGGAGAGCAATGCTGTTTAAGGGTATTTTGTGGGAATTTTTGTGCAAAAATTTTAAATATAAGTGTACAAAAATAAATTTATATTATCATAGTATTATAAGTTTTCTAAATGACTATTGAAAGAAATTCCTGAAAAATAATTCCTAAATAATTTTAAAAAATCAAATACCAATGTCTATACTTTTTATAAATAAAGCTTTACCCAAATATCAAAATTCAATAATTATTAATTTTATAACATTTTTAAATAATAATACTACTAGTGTGCGACATCATCTCAAAATTTGGACATATCAAATTTAAGAAAAATAAAAAGAAAATCAAGTATGAAAGTATTAGTACATGTCTTCAATTTCCTTGAAGCTTGCCATGACTCCAAGAGCCTTCAAGACCACTATTTTAGGCATTTAAAGTTCATGGCTTATCTTAATTGAATATTAATAATTTTATTTAGAACAAGCCCATATGAAATATAAACATTTATGCTTGACTCATCAAACACAAGGGTGTAACAACCTCCTCCTTTTGATGATGGCAAGACATAAATATTTTAAATCTATAAAAAATGATAAAATGAATAAAAATAAACTTTTAAGAAGAGAAATCTTAATGAGGAGATTAATAATTATCATGCTCCCCCAAACTCCTAACTGTTCTCCCCCTTTAACACCATCAAAAGGGAGTTAACCCTAAGCAATGTCTAAAATTCCTAATTGTTCTCTCAATGTTTGAAATTGCTCCGATGGTAAGGGTTTGGTAAAAATGTCAGTCAATTCAAGCTTAGTAGGAACATACTCTAATTCTACTAATCCTTTGGCCACTTGGTCTCTAATAAAGTTATATCTAACATCTATGCGCTTAGTCCTATAATGATGAACTTGATTCTTGGCTAATGCTAATGCACTAGTATTGTCAATTCTAATAGGTATATGTGTGACTTCTAAACCATAGTCTTGAAGTTGTTGCCTTAACCATAGTACTTGAGCAACACAACTTCCAGCTACAACATATTCAGCTTCTGTTGTTGATAAGGCTATACAATTTTGTTTTTTGCTTGACCATGAAACAAGACAATATCCCAAGAATTGACATGTCCCTGATGTGCTCTTCCTATCCACTCTAGATCCTCCAAAATCTGAATCTGTATAGCCAATGAGTTCACAAGGAAGGTTATTTCTAGGATATCATAATCCTAGAGTCATAGTTCCCTTCAAATATTTGAAGATTGCTTTAACAGCTTTTAAGTGACTTTCCTTTGGGTTTGCTTGGAACCTAGCACATAATCCAACACTAAATAGAATGTCGGGCCTACAAGCTATAAGGTATAATAAAGATCCTATAAGTCCTCTATAGAGTTTTTGGTCTATGGTTTTCCCTTGTTCATCTAGGTCTAAGTGAATAGATTGATTCATGGAAACTTTTCTAGGTTTCATATTTTCATCACCATATTTCTTAAACATTTCTTTCAAATATTTTCTTTGAGAAATAAAAATACCATCTTTTAGTTGTCTTATTTGCAATCCTAAGAAAAACGTTAGCTCACCCATCATGCTCATTTCAAATTCCTTAGTCATAAGATCTCCAAATTCTCTACACATTTCTTCTTTTGTACTACCAAAAATAATATCATCATCATAAATCTGAACACTTAATAAATCATCTCCTAATGGCTTTAGAAATAATGTAGTATCTGATTTACCCTTTCTAAAGCCACTTTCTACTAGATAATTACTCAACCTATGGTACCATGCACGTGGAGCTTGCTTAAGGCCTTAAAGAGCTTTCTTAAGCTTGTAGACATAATTATCTTGTGTATGATTTTCAAAACCTGGTGGTTGTTCTACAAACACATCCTCTTTTATTATTCCATTTAAGAAAGTACTTTTTACATCAATTTGAAACAATCTAAAATTCTTATAACATGAATATGCTAAAAGTAATCTAATTGCTTCTAACCTAGCTACAAGTGCAAATGAATCCTCAAAATCAATACCTTCTATTTGATTATATCACTTAGCAACAAGTCTAGCCTTATTCCTAATTATTACACCATTTTCATCTAATTTATTTTTATAGACCCATCTAGTACCAATGACTTGTTGATCACTAGGTCTTGGTACTAACTCCCAAACATGATTTCTTTCAAATTGGTCTAACTCTTCATTCATGGCTTGAACCCAATAATCATCCGTAAGAGCTTCTTCTATAGAGCTAGGTTCAAAAAATGATACAAAGGCACTATGATCTATATCTCTAATTGAGGCTCTAGTCTTCACTCCTTGGTTCACATCTCCAATGATCAAATCCTTTGGATGTGAGTTTGCAAATTTCCATCCTTTAGGTAAATTGCTTTCTTTTTCTTTTTCTACCTCTAGATTTTCTATTTTTTCGTTATTTTTATTCAAATCTAAATTCTTAACTAATTTTATTTCATCTTCTAAATGCTTCTCACTAACTAGTTGGTTTGTCTCATCAAACACAACATACATTGTTTCCTCTACCTTATGAGATTCTAGATTAAAAACTCTATATGCTTTTCTAATTAATGAATACCCTAAAAAGATTCCTACACTTGCTTTCTCATCAAACTTTCCTAAATTTGCTCTCTCATTCTTAAGAATAGTGCACTTACAACCAAAAACATGAAAATAACTAAGATCCGGTTTTTTTTTCCTAAGCAATTCATAAGGGGTTTTCTTCAACTTTGGTCTCAAGTTAACCCTATTTATAATGTAACATGCTGTGCTAATAGCTTCAGCCCAAAAATATTTGGGTAAGCTATATTCGACTAACACGGTTCTACCCATCTCGACTAATGTTTTATTCTTCCTTTCTACAACACTATTTTGTTGTGGCGTGTGTGGACATGTGAATTGGTGTTTGATTCCTTTTTCCTTACAAAACTCACTAAAATATTCATTCTTAAACTCACTCCCATTATCACTTTGTATACAAACTAATTTTAGACTATGTTGTCTTTCTAACTCTCTAATCAAGTCTTCAAAATTCTTAAATGCTTCATGTTTATGTCTAAGAAAAATCACCCAAGTATACTTAGAAAAATCATCAACTACAACAAATCCATATTGTTTTCCTCCTAAACTCAAAGGTTGTATTGGACCAAAAAGATCTAAATAAAATTTTTCTAAAGGTCTACTAGTTGTTAATTCATTTTGAGATTTGAAAGAAGATTTGACTTGTTTCCCTTTTTGACAAGATTCACACAACTCCCAACTTGATTTACTTGGTTTGGGAAGCCCTCTAACTACATCTAACTTTGTAATCTTCTTCAAGGTGGAGTATCGCACATGGCCTAATCTTTTATGCCATAGTGAGTTTTCATTAGATTGGGTCATTAGGCATTCCAAACCGCTAGCTTCTAATTGTTCAAAACTAATTAAATAGGTATCACATTTTCTTTTTCCTACAAGTAATTCAAGATTATCTTTCATGATTTTGCAAACTTTTGTATTAAAAATAATATCAAAGCCATTATCACAAAGTTGACTAATACTAATTAAATTAAATTCTGAACCGTCTACTAAAAATACATTTGAAAGGGTAAAGTTTGTCGTACCTACATCTCTAATTCCAATGATTCTTTTCTTTGTGTTGTCCCCTAGAGTCACCTTTCTATTTGGACCTGATCTAAATGATTTGAACTTACTTTTGTCTCCAGTCATGTGTCTTGAACATCCACTATCCAATACCCAAGATGTGGATTTTGATTTTCTTCTTGGTTTTGACTGTATAAGGTGTAAAATTTAAATTAGAAATATACCACTAAATGACATCATCAATTTAAGTTTTCTAAGTATTCTAAACGTATCCTAGAATGTCTCCAAATATTTTGGAGACCTTTTCTTCTAGTCTTCTAAGTTCTACTCTTGGGAACCCAAGCAAACTTGGGTTGAGCACTAAATGGAGCTTTCACATTCTCATTCTTAACAATCCATCTAAAATTTTGTTTATGTGCATACATGTTTCTCCTAAAAAAGCAATCTTTCAAAGTATGTCTATGTTTACAACAATAAAAACAAACAATATTTGATGGCCTAGGCATGCTTAAGTATTTAGGTTTTTCAAAATTAAGGTTATGTGAAGAATAATAAACATGTGAAGCATGAGAAGTATATGAAGTTCTCTTATTTTAGCATGCTCAGAAAATAGTATTTTTTCTTTCAAAACACAAATATCATGCTTTAAAGAAGTATTTTCAATAATAAAAGAAGCCTTTTCATCACATAAATTTTCATTTTCTATCTTTTTCTTTTCATCTTCTTTCATAACAAAATCAAGCAATTCAACTTTTTCTTTGTAAATCTTTTTTAATTTTTTATGAGCACTCATTAAAAAAGTCAAGGCATTCATAATTTCAATATAATTACTTTCAAGAATATCTCTTGTCCAAGAGCTTAACTCATTTTCTTCTTCTTCTTCACTTGAGGATGTTGAAGATGCCTCATTTGCCATAAAACAAATCATCCCTTCTTCTCCTCTACTTGAGCTTGAAACATCCGAATCTTCGGAGGCACTCCATGTAGCTTGGAAAGCTTTCTTTTTCTTCAAGCTCTTCTTCTTCTTCTTTTCCTCCTTCATGTGCTTGTCTTTAAGTTTTGGACATTCCGGTTTAATATGACCAGTTTGACTACACTCAAAGCAAGTTGGTGGCCTCTTCCTTTCCTTATTGCTCTTCTCCTTCCATTTCCTATTAAGAAAATTTTTTGCCAAATTTTTTGCTAATCCTTTAACATGAAAGCTTACCTCATCCTCCAAATTACTGGAAGAGGTAGAAGTGGAATCTGAATCATATTTGGTGGCCTTAAAGGCCATGGGCTCTTCCTTCTTCCTTTCATGCTTTAACTTGCTTGTAGAAGCCTCTTCCGTTAGTCTCCTAGTCATCCCTATTTCGACTGTGAGAAGTTCCCCAAGGAGTTCATCCAATGAAAGTTTGTTGATATCTTTGGCCGCTTTAATAACCGTTGCAAGGGGATCAAATTCCTTTGGAAGGATTCTCAAAATTTTTCTTACAAGATCACCATTTGAGAATACTCTCCCAAGATTTGCCAAGCCATTTGTAATATCATTAAATTGTAAAAACATACTTTTAATACTCTCATCGGGATTCATTCTAAAAAGTTCATAGTCATGGGTGAGGATGTTAATTTTTGTCTCTTTCACTTGTGAGGTGCCCTCATAAGTTACTTCGAGTTTTTTCCATACCTCAAATGTCGTATGCAAATTCATAATCTGTGTAAACTCACTAGGAGAAATTCCATAATGAAGATAATTCAATGCCCTAGCATTTAATTGAGCCAATCTTTTATGCTCAACATTAACTTCACTAAAAGGCTTGACTTCATTAGTAGAAGAATTTCTAGGAAGTTCACAAGGCTTAGTCATAACTTCCCATAATTCTAAGTCAATAGATTGAATAAAAATTCTAAAACGATTCTTCCAATACAAGTAAAATTCTCCTTTAAATAAGGGAGGCCGATTTGAAGAAAAACCTTCACACAAAGTTGCACTCATCTCAATCAAAGAAGAAGCCATAAAACCAAAAATCTCAAAACCACAAAAATTATGAGAAAACCTTCTCTTAGCACAATCGGATCTCCCACGTGATGTTACTCACGTCAATTGGGATTCCTTGCTCTGATACTAATTGAAGTTCTTTGTGCTTAAGGAAATCCCACAAGAGGGGGGGGGGGGTGAATTGTGGTAAATAAAATTTTTCGATTTTAGGTTTCAATTAAAAATTAAATCTGTTAAGTGCAAATAAGAAGAAATATAACACAAAAGATTTTTAAGGTGGTTCGACTCAAAATCGAGCCTACATCCACCCCCAACCGATGTTGGGAAAAACAATACACTAAAAATACCAAATTACAATCGAGGTTTTTCGTATGGTTCACCTCAAACCTACTTGGGATTTTTCCTACGGCTAATCCCAAACCTACTTGAGTTTTTACGGGCTCAACTCAAACCCCGGGCTTTTGCAAAATGCCGAGATGCCCTTACCTCAAAGAACAGAATACAAAAATTGCCAAAATCAAAAAAAAACTTGAAGTGAAATAAGAGGCACACACGATCGAAAAATAAAGGAATAGAAATTAAAAGATTTTTGAAGCAATAACCTCTACTTTCGGAATCCTTCTTGCAACTTTCTCTTTATGAAATTGGAAGCAACGTATTCACTTGATTTTGCTCGAAGTCGTGATCTGAAGGCTTTGAGATCTTAGCAAAATGTAACCTCTAGAAGTTCTTCAATCTTCCCTATTTATAGAGCTTAAATTTGAGCTCTAAAATCACTCCCAACGGCTCTTAAAATCAATTAACCGTTTGTGTAACGGACGGAAAACATCTACTGTCCGATTCGGGCCCAAACACGGACGGCATGGATTGAATCTCGAATTTACCGTTTGAGATTAATCCCGTTCGTTCGATCTGGGCGGGCTTGATCTGAGTAGTTGGATTCCGTGCACGCTGTCTTGTATGTATTAATAAAATGTGTTCTGACATAATTTAAATTAAAACAGTTTACCTCAGTGGTTTCGCATCCTGGCGCATATCCGCACAGCCTGGGTTCGATTCTTCTGCATGTCATTTTAGGCTGAATAAATCTCAGCCGTCTGATCGCGCTTGTTCTTCTGATTTCTTTGATAGTAATGTTGGAATTTAGTCCCACATCACAGAAAAATCATTGCCATTGCGCTTTAAAACTAATTTTCTTCCTATCAAACTCGAGCCTCTTTGGGGTTGGCTCCCCACTTCCTTGACCAGGATTTCATCACCTGGTTCGGGTTGACTTGATATTGCACTGTTTCGTCGACTCCTGCGACCTGAATTCCTTTGAACTATTGGCGCCCCTATCGGGTCAGCCCACAACATTTTTAAATTTATTATTATTTTTTTAATTTCTAAATGCCTGGACGGGCCAATGGTCGGGTCGGGTCGACCCGCCCAATGCTATAGTGAAAATTCCCGAGAGTAACGTTGTTTTAGGGTGTTTTGTGGGAATTTTTGTGCAAAAATTTTAAATATAAGTGTACCAAAATAATTTTATATTATCATAGTATTATAAGTTTTCTAAATGACTATAAAAAGAAATTCATGAAAAATAATTCCTAAATAATTTTAAAAAATCAAATACCAATGTCTATACTTTTTGTCAATAAAGCTTGGCCCAAAATTAAAATTCAATAATTATTAATTTTGTAACATTTTTAAATATTAATACTACTAGTGTGCCACATCATCTCAAAATTTGGACATATCAAATTTAAGAAAAATAAAAAGAAAATCAAGCATGAAAGTTTTAGTACATGTCTTCAATTTCCTTGAAGCATGCCATGATTCCAAGAGCCTTGAAGACCACTATTTTAGGCATTTAAAGTTCATGGCTTGTCTTAATTGAATATTAACAATTTTATTTAGAACAAGCCCATATGAAATATAAACATTTATGCTTGACTCATCAAACACAAGGGTGTAATAGGGATTGAGGGATTAGGGTAGAGATTAGGGATTTGAGAGTTAGAAATTAGGGATTATAGTTTACAGATTAGGGATTAGGGGGTAGAGTTTACGGAAGTAATAGGGTTTTTGGGAATAGGGATTAGGGACTAAGGTGTAAGGATTAGGGATGAAGAGATTAATGATTAGGCATTTAAGATTCATAATTAAGAATTAAGGGATTTATTACTAAGGATTAGGGATTAGAGATTAGAGATTAAGGATGTAGAATTTAAGATTAAAGGTTAGAGATTAGGGATTAGAGGTTAGGGGATTAAGATTAGTATTAGAGATTAGGTATTAAGGAATTAAGGATTAAGGACTAATGATTAAGGTTTAAGGATTAGGGATTAGAGATTAGAAATTAGAGATTAAGGATTATTGATTATGAAGTAAGGATTAGGGATTAGGTATTAAGGATTATGTATTAGGGATTAGAGTTTAACGGTTAGAGATTAGGGATTAGTGGTTAAAGATTAAATATTAAGGATTAGAGATTAAGGATTGATTAGTGATTAAGGATTATAGATTAAGGATTAAAGATTAAAGAGAAGGAAGAAATAAGAAGGAAGAAAGAGGAATGAAGAAAGAAAGAAAGAAGAAGAAGAGTAACAAGAAGAGGAAAAAGAACAATAAGACGAAGAATAAAGACGAAGGAAGAAGGAAGAAGGAAGAAGGAAGGAAGAAGAAAGGAGGGAGGAAGAAAGAGGAATGAAGAAGAAAGAAGAAAAAAGAATGAGGAAAGAAGAAAGAAGAAAGAAGGAAGAACAAAGAAGAAGAAGAAGAAGAAGGAGAAGGATTAGAAGGAGGTGGAGGAGGAGAAAGACAAGGAGAAGGAGAAGGAGATCAAGAAGGAGAAAGAGAAAGAGTAGGAGAAGGAGAAGTAGTTGGAAATGAAGAAGGAGAAAGACAAAGATAAGAAGAAGAAGGAGAAGAAGAAGAAGAAGAAAAAGAAGAAAAAGGATAAGGAAGAAGAAGAAAAAGAAGAAATCATTGAAGAAGAAGAAGTAAAAGAAGAAGAAGAGAAGAGTACAAAGAAGTGGAATAAGGAGAACAAGAAAAGAAGAAGAAAAAGAAGAAGAAGAAGAAGAGGATGAAGAAGAAGAAGAAGAAGAAGAAGATGAAAAAAAAAGAACATGAGGAAGAAGAAAAAGAAGAGGAATAGGAAGAAGAAAAAGAAGAGGAATAGGAAGAAGTAGAAGAAGAGAAAGATGAGGAAGAAGAGGAAGAAGAAGAAGAAGAGGATGTAGAAGAGAAAGAATAAGAGGAAGTAGAAGTGGAAGAAAAAGAAGATGAAGAGGTAGAAAAGATGAATCAGGATTGTGGACTTTGGGGTTAGAGATTAAGGATTACGGATTGAAGGATTAGAAATTTGGTATTAGGTGATATAGATTAAAGATTAGGGAGAGAGGGATTAGGGATTTGGGGGTTAGCAATTAAGGGTTTGGGTTTAGGGGTTTGGGATTTAGGATCAGAAAGTAAGAACTAAGGAATAAGTAATAGGGATTAGGGATTAGGGATTAGGGATTAGGGATTAGGGATTAGGGATGAAGAGATTAAGATTTAAGAGATTAATTATTAAGAATTAAGGATTGGAGATTTGGGATTTAGGATTAAGGATTAAGAATTAGGGAATAGAGATGAGGGATTAGGGATTAGAGATTAGAAATTAGGGATGTAGAATTTAGGGTTAGAGATTAGAGATTAGAGATTATGGATTAAGGGATTTAAATAAACATTAGATATTAGGGATTACGTATTAAGGATTTGGGATTAGTCATTAATGATTAGGGATTACGGGTTAATTGTTAGGGATTAGAGAAGGGATCATGGATTATAGATTAGGTATTATAGATTAGGGATTAGAGATTAAGGTTTAGTTATTAGAGATTAGAGTTTATGGGTTAGAGATTAGGGATTAAAGATTGAGGATTGAAGTTTAAGGATTAGAGTTTAGCAATGGATTAGTAATTAGAGATTAAGAATTAAAGATTAGGGATTAATGATTAGGGATTAAGGGGAACGAAGAAGGAAGATGGTAGAAGGAAGAATGAAGAAGGAAGAAAGACGAAGAAGAAGAACTAGAAGAGGAAAAAGAATAAGAAGAAGAAGGAAAAGAAGAGGAAGAATAAAGAAGAAGAAAGAAAGAAGAAAGAAGAAGGAAGAAAGAACAATGAAGAAGGAATGAGGAAGGAAGAAGGACAAAAAATGAAGAAAAAAGAAAGAAGATAGAAGAAAGGAGAAAGAATAAAAAAGAAAAAAGAAAGAAGAAAGGAGAAAGAAGAAAGAAAAAGAAGAAAAAAAGGAAGAAGAAGAAGAAGGAGAAGGAGGAGGATGGGGAGAAGGAGGATGAGAAGGAGAAGGAGAAAGAGAAGGAGATGGTGAGGGAGAAGGAAAAGGGGAAGGAGTAGAAGATAGAGAAAGAGGAGAGGGAGAAAGACAAAGAGAAGAAGGAGAAGAAGAAAAAGTAGAAGAAGAAGAAGAGGAAGAAGAAGAAGAAGAAGAAGAAGAAGAAGGAGAAGAAGTAGAAGAAGAAGACGAACAAGAAGAACAAGAAGAACAAGAAGAACAAGAAAAAGAGTAGAAAATGAAGAAGAAGAAGAGGAAAAAGAAGAATGAGAGCGAGAGGAATAAGAAGAATAAGAATAAAAGAAAGATAATGGAGAAGAAGAAGAAGAAGACGAAAATGAAGGGGTGGAACAAGAAAACAAAGTAGAAGAAAAGAAAGAAGTAGTAGAAGAAGAAGAATTTGAGCAAGATGATGAACAAGAGGAAGAAGGAGGAGGGAATGATGATGAAGAAGAAGAAGAAGATGAGGAAGAAGAAGAGGAAAGAAGAAGAAGAAGATGAAGAAGAGATGGATTAAGGATTATAGGATTATGAGTTAGGGATTAAAGATTAGGGATTAAGGAGGGAGGGAATAGGGATTAGGGAATATGGATGAAAGATTAAGGATTGAGGGATTAGGGATTAGAGATTCAGTATTATTGATTTGAGATTTGGGATTAAGGAGGGAGGGATTAGGTATTAGACATTAGTGATTAGGGATTAGATATTATGGATTAAGTAATAAGAACTAGGGTTTAAGGATTAAGGATTAGGGATGAAGGGATTAATGATTAAAAATTAAGGATTAAAGATTAAGGAGTAAGGAATAAGGGATTAAATATTAAAGATTAGGGATTTAGAGATTAGTGATTAAGGATTTTTTATTAAAGATTAGGTATTAAAGATTAAGGATTTAAGATTGGAGATAAAGAGATTTGTATTTGGACTAGGGATTAGAGATTAGGTATTAGGGATTAAGGATTAGGGATTAGGGATTGGAGATTAGATATTAAGAATTAAGGATTTTGGATTATGTATTAGGGGTGATGGATTAAGGATTTGGGATTATAAATTATGGATTAAAGATTAAGCATTTGGAATTAGGAAGAAAGAAAAAGAAGAAGACAAGAAAGAAGAAGAGGATAAAGAAGAAAGAGAAGAAGAATTAGAATTAGAAGAAGAAGAATAATAAAGAAGGAAGTTGAAAGAAGAAAGAAGAACGAAGAAAAAATAAGAAAGAAGGAAGAAGAAAGGAGGGAGGAATGAAGAAGGAAGAAGAAAGAAGAAAGAAGAAAAAATGAAAGAACTAGAAGAAGAAGAAGAAAAAGAAGAAAGAGTAGGAGAAAGAGGACAATAAGAAGAGGGAGGAGAAGAAGGGGAAAGAGATGGAGACTGAGAAGGAGAAGGAGAAGAAGAAGAAGAAGAAGAAGAAGAAGAAGAAGATGTGGAAGAAGAAGCAAAAGAAGAAGAAGAAGAAGATTAAGAAGTAGATGAAGAATATTAAGGAGAAGAAGAAGAAGTAGGGGAAGAGGAAGAAGAAGAAGATGATGAAGAAGAGTAGGAAATGGAAAAGATGATGAAGAAGATGGAGTAGAAAAAGAAGAAGAGGAAAAAGAAGAAGGAGAAGAGCAAGAAGAAGAAGAAGAAGAAGAAGGAGAACAAAAAGAAGAAGATGAAGAAGAAGTGGAGGAAGAAGAAGAAGAAGAAGAAGAAGAAGAAGAAGAACAAGAAGAAAGAAGAAGAAAGAAGAAAGAAGAAGGAAGAAAGAAGATTGGAGTAGGAAGAAAGAAGAAGGAAGAAGGAAGAAGAAAAACGTAAGAAGGAAGAAGGAATATGGAAGAAAGAAGAAGAAAGAGGTTGAGGAAGAAGAAGAAGAAGAAAGAGACGATGAAGAGGAAGAGGAGAA
The DNA here is from genome assembly GCA_023846275.1 of Vanilla planifolia. Classification (NCBI taxonomy): domain Eukaryota; kingdom Viridiplantae; phylum Streptophyta; class Magnoliopsida; order Asparagales; family Orchidaceae; genus Vanilla; species Vanilla planifolia. The sequence goes on along the minus strand of JAIUJO010000892.1, from coordinate 233,559 downwards.
GGAAGTGAAAGTGGTAGAAGAAGATGCAAAGGAAGAAGAAGGGGTAGTAGAAGAAGAAGAATAATAATAATAAGAAGAAGAAGAAGAAAAGGAAGAAGAAGAAGCAGAGAAGAAGAAGAAGAAGAAGAAGAAGATGATGATGAAGAAGAGCCAGAAGAAGAATAGGAAGGAGGAGAAGAAGGAGAAGAAGGGGAAGAAGAAAAAAAAGAAGAGAAAGAAGAGAACAAGAAGAACAAGAAGAGAAAGAGGAAGAAGAAGAAGAAGAAGAGCAATAGGAGTAAGTAGAAGAGGAGGAAGGTGAGGAAGAAGTGGAAGAAGAATAAGAAGAAGAAGAGGAAGAGGAAGAGGAAGAAGAAGAAGTTGACTGATTATGGATTAGTGAGTGAGGGCATAAGGATTAGAAATTAGGTATTAGGGATTCTAGATTAGGCATTAGGGAGGGAGGGATTTGGGGTTATTGATTAGGGATTTAGGATTAGGGATTAGAAATGAGGGATTCTTTATTAAGGGTTATGAAATAAAGATTAAGGATAAGAAATTAGGATTTGGGTTTAAGGGTTAAAGATTAGCAAATAGGGATTTTGGATTAGGGATTAAGAATTAGGGATAAGGATGAAAGATTAAGGATTAAGGTTTATGGATTAGGGATTAAGATATATGGATTGAGGGATTAATGATTAAATATTATTGATTAAGGATTAGGGATTAGAGATAAAGGGTTATGGATTAGAGATTATGAATTATGGTATAAAGGTAAGAGATTTTGGATTAATAATTTTGGTAAAAAAGATTAGAGATTAAGGATTAGGGATTATAGATTAAGAATTATAGATTAGGGATTAGGTATTAAGGATAAGGAATAAAAGATTAGGTATTAGGGATTATGGATTAAGGTTTAAGGATTTCTCATGGATTAAAAATTAAGGATTAGGAGATAGTTGTTAGAGATTAGCTATTAGGGATTTGACATTGGAGATTAGGATTAGAGATTACGTATTATTGATTAAGTATAAGGAAGGGAGGGATTAGAGATTACAGATTAAGGACTAAGGATTAGGTTGAGCAGGATTACGGATCAGTGCTTTGGGATAAAGAAGTAGGAGAAGATGAAGAAGGAGAAAGAGGAGGAGGAGGAGAAGAAGAAGAAGAAGAAGAAGAAGAAGAAGAAGAAAGGGAAAGAAAGAAGCAGAAGAAAGAAAGGAGAAGAAAAAAGAGAAGAGGAAAGGAGAAGGAAGAAGAAGAAGATGAAGAAAGAAGAAGAAAGAAAGAAGAAGAAAGAACGAAGAAGAAAGAAGAAAGATGAAAAAAGAAGAAAAAAAGAAGAAAGAAGAAGGAAGAAGAAAGAAGGAAGAAGAAAGAAGGAAGGAAGAAGAAAGAAGGAAGAAGGAAGAAGGAAGTAGGAAGAAGAAATAAGAAGAAGGAGAAGGAGAAGGAGAAGGGAAAGGAGGAAGAGGAGAACGAGGAGGTGCACGAGAAGAAGGAGAAGGAGAAGGAGAAGGGGAAGGAGAAGGAGAAAAAGAAATAGAAGAAGAAGAACAACAAGAAGAAGGGAGCAAAGAAGAGGAAGAAGAAGAAAAGAAAGAAAGGGAAGAAAAGAAGAAGAAGAAGAGGGAGAAGAAGAAAAAGAAGTAGTAGTAGAAGAAGAAGAATAAGAAGGGAAAGAAGAATAAGAAGAAGAAGAGGAAGAAGAAGAAGAAGAAGAAGAAGAGAAAGTGGAGCAAGAAGAAGAAGAAGAGGAAGAATAAGAAGAAGGAGAGGAAGATGAGGAAGAAGTGGAAGAATAACAAGAAGATGAGGAGGAAGAAGAAGATGAGCAATAAGAAGAAGAAAAAGAAGAAAAAGAAGAAGAAGAATAATAATAATAAGAAGAGGAAAATAAGGACTAATAGGAGGAAGAAGCAGAAGAAGGAGTACAAAAAGAGAAAGTAGAAGAAGAAACAATGGAGAAAAAGAAGAAGAAGTAGATGAAGAAGGAGGGAAAGAAGACGAAGAAGAAGAAGAAGAGGAAGAAAAAGAAGAAGAAGAGCAAGAAGAAGAAGAAGAAGAAGAAGAAACAGAAGAGAAAGACGAAGAAGAAGACAAGGACGATGAGGAAGAAGAGGAAGAAGAATAAGGAGAAGTTGAGGAAGAAGATGAGGAAGAGGAAGAAGAAGAAGAAGAAGAAGAAGAAGAAGAAAAGAAGCGATAGAACAAGAGGAAGAAGAAGAAGAAGAAGAAGAAGAATAAGAAGAAAAAGTAGAAGAAGAAGAAGAAGAAGAAGAAGAAGAAGAGGAAGAAGAGGAAGAAGAGTAAGAAGAAGAGCAAGAAGAAGATGAGGAGGAAGGGGAACTAGAGGAGGAAAAAGAAGAAGATGTAAAAGAGAAGAAGAAGAAGAAGACGAAGAAGAAGAAGAAGAAGATGAAGAAGATGGACAAGTAGTAGAAGAAGAACAAGTAGCAGTAGAAGATGAGGAAGATGAAGAAGAAGAATATGACGATGAAGAAGGAGAAGAAAGAAGAAGAAGAAGAAGAAGAAGAAGAAGGAGAATAAGAAGAGGTAGAAGAAGTAGAAAAAGGAGAAGAAGAAGAAGGCGGAGAAGGAGAAGAAGAAGAAGAAGAAGAAGAAGAAGAAGAAGAAAAAGACGAGGAAGAAGAAGCAAAAGGAGAAGAAGAGGAAAAAAAGGAAGAAGAAAAAGAAGAAGAAGAAGAAGAAGAAGAGGAAGAGGAAGAAAAAGAAGAGGAAAATGAAGAAGAAAGGAATGGGAAGAGGAAGAAGCAAAAGGAGAAGAAGAAGAAGAAGAAGAAGTAGAAGAAGAGAAGGAAGAAAGAGGAGAAGAAGAAGAAGAGAAGAAAGAAGAAGAAGAAGAAGAAGAAGAAGACGATAAAGAGGAGGAAGAAAAAGAAGAAGATGAAGAAGAGAAAGAAGAAAAAGAAAAAGATGATGAAGAAGAACAAGAAGAAGAAGAAGACAAGGAAGATAAGTAAGAATAAGAATAAGAAGATGTAGAAGATAAAGGAGAAGAAGAAGAGGTTGAGGAAGAAGAAGGAGAAGAAGAAGAGGAAGAAGAATTGGAAGAAGAAGAAGAAGAACAAGAAGAAGAGGAAGAAGAAGAGAGAGAAGAGGTAGAGAAAGCAGAGGAGGAAAAAGAGGAAGAAGAAAATAAAGAAAAAGGAGAAGAAGAAAACAAAGAAGTGGAGCAAAAAGAAGAAGAGGAAGAAGAAGAAAAGGAAGAGAAAAATGAAGAAGAAGATGGGCAAGTAGAGGAAGTAGAAGAAGAAGTAGAAATAGAAGAAGAAGAAGAAAATGAAGAAGAAGGAGAAGAAGAAAAAGCAGAAGAAGAAGAAGAAGAAGAAGAAGAAGAAGAAGGGGAAGAAGAAATGAAGTAAGAAGAAGAAGAGGAAGAAAAAGTGGAAGAGGAAGAAGAAGAAGAAGATGAAGAAGAGGAAGTAGAAAAAGATGAAGAAGAAGAAGAAGAAGAAGAAGAAGAAAAACAGGAAGAAGAAGGGGATGAAGAAGGGTATTAAGTGGGAGAAGAACAGGAAGAAGAAGGAGGAGATGAAGAAGTTGAAGAGGAAGAAGAGGAAGGGGAAGAGGAAGAAGAAGAAGAGGAAGAAGAAGAACAAGAACAAGAAGAAGTAGTAATGGTAGAAGAAGAAGAAGAATAGAAAGAAAAAGAAGTAGAAGAAAAGGAGAAGAAGTAGAAGAAGAACAACCAGAAGAAGAGGAAGAAGAAGTAGAAGAAAAAGAAGAAGAAGAAGAAGAAGAAGAAGATGATGAAGAATTAGAAGAAGAAGAAGAAGAAGCAGAAATGAAGTAGAAGATAAAGTAAAGGAAGAAGAAGAAGAAGAAGAACGAAAAGAAGAAAAAGAAGATGAAGAAGAAGGAGAAGAAGAAGTAGTAGTATTAGAATAAGAAGTAGAAGAAGAGGAACAAGAAAAAGAAGAAGAATTAGAAGATGGAGAAGAAGTTGAAATGAAGTGGAAGATAAAGTAGAGGAAGAAGAAGAAAAAGAAGAGAAGAAGAAGGAGAAGGAGAAGGAGAAGAAGAAGAAGAAGAATTAGAATAAGAGGAAGATGAAGTAGTAGAAGAAGAAGAAGGAGAAGATGATGAAGAAGAAGAAGGAGAACATAAAGAAGAAGAAGAAGAAGAAGTAGAGAAAGAGAAAGTAGAAGAAGAAGTAAAAGAAGAAACAAAAGAAGGAGATGAAGAAGTAGAAAGTGAAGGCGAAAAAGAAGTGAAAGAAGAAGAAGTTTTAAGAGGAGAAGAAGAAGAAGAAGAAGAAGAAGGCAAAGAAAAAGACGAAGAAGAAGAGGAAGAAGAAGAAGAAGAAGAAGAAGAAGAAGAAGACGAAAATAAAGAAGAAGAAGAATAAAAAGCAAAGAAGAAGAAGAAGAAGAGAAGAAGAAGAAGAAGTTTGAAAAACGAAGCAGAAGAAAAAGAAGAAAAGAAGAAGAAGAAGAAAATGAAGGAGGAGGAGAAGAAGATGACGAAGAAGAAGAAGAATAAGAAGAAGAGGAAGAAGAAATAGGGGTAGAAGAATAAGAAGAAGAACAAGTGGAAGAAGAAGTAGAGGAAGAAGAAGAAGATGAGGAAGAAGAAGAAGAAGAAGAAAAGGACAACAAGAAGAAGAAGAGGGAGAAGTAGTAGAAGAATAAGATGAAGATGATGAGGAAGCAGAAGAATTAAGAGAAGAAAAAGAAGAAGAAGAAGAAGAAGAAAAAGTGGAACAAGAAGAAGAGGAAGAAGATGAAGAAGAAGAGGAAGAGGAAGAAGAAGAAGAGGATGAAGTGGAAGAAGAGGAGGAAGAAAAAGAAGTAATGGTAGAAGAAGAAGAAGAAAAGAAAGAAGAAGAACAGGAAGAAGAAGAATTTGAAGAAGAAGATGAATTAAAAGTAGAAAAAGCAAAAGAAGAAGAAGGGAAAGAAGAAGAAGATGGAGAAGCAGAAAAAGAAAAAAAGAAGAAGATAGATTGTCAATTGGGGAAGGTGTCATTATGGATTTAGGATTAGGCATTAGGGATTGGGGGCTAGGGATTTGGGAGGTAGGGATTAGGGATTAGGGATTAGAGATTAAGGATTTGGTTTTGTGGATTAGGGTTTTGAAATTAGGGATTACGAGGGATTAGAGATTAGCAATCAAAGATTAAAGATTAAGGGATTAAGGATTTGAGATTAAGGATAAGGAATAATGGATTAGGGATTAGAGGATTAATAATTAAGGAATAGGGATATGTGATTTGAGATGAAGGATTAGGAGTTAGGGATTTAGGATTAAGAATTAGGAATTAGATGTTCATGGTAAAGGATTAAAAATTAAGGATTTGGGATTAGGTCTAAAAGGTTAAGAATTAAGTATTAGAGATTATAGATTAAGCACTAGGGATTAGGGATTAGTGATTGGGGATAAGGGAATAGAAAAAACAAGAAGAAGAAGAATAAGAATAAGAATAAGAAGAAGAAGAAGGAGAAAAGAATTAAACGAAGTAGAAGACAAAGAAGTAGAAGGAAAAGATGGAGAATAAGTAGTAGTAATAGTAGAAGAAGAAGAAATAGGAGAAGTAGAAGAAGAAGAAGCAGAAGAAGAAAAAGAATAATAAGAAGAAGAATAATAAGAAGAAGAAGAACAAGAAGAAGAAGAAGAAGACAGAGGAGAAGATGAAAAAGAAGAAGAAGAAGACAAAGAAGAAGAAGAGGCCAAAGAAGAAGACGAAGAAAAAGAAGAATATGAAGAAGAAGAAGAAGAAGAAAAGAGGAAGAAGAGGAAGAAGAAGAGGGAGGAGGAGAAGAAGAAGAAGATGAAGAAGAAAAAGAAGAAGAAAAAGAAGAAGAAGTGAAAGAAGAAGAAGAGGAAGAAGAAGAAGAAGTATAACAAGAAGAAGAAGAAGAAGAAGAAGAAGAAAAAGAAGAAGATGAGGAAGAAGAGGAAGACAAAGAACAAGAAGATGAGGAGTAAGAAGAAGAAGAAATAGAAGTAGAAGAAGAAGAAGAGGAAAAAAGAACATGAAGAAGACGATGAAGAAGAAGAAGAAGACTATGAAAAAGAAGAATTGGAGGAGGAAGAAGTAGGAGAAGAAGAAGAATAAGGGGAAGAAGAACAAGAAGAAGGGAAAGAAGAACAAGCGGATGAAGAGGAAGAAAAAGAAGGAGAAGAGGAAGATGAAAAAGAAGAAAAAGAAAAAGAAGATGAGGAAGAAAAGGAGAAAGAAGAAGAAGATGATGAGGAAGAAGGAGAAGAAGGAAAAAGATGATGAAGAAGAAGAAGGGGAAGAAGAAGAAGAGGAGGAACAACAAGAAGAAGAAGTAGAAGGCGAGGAAGAAGAAGAAGAAGAATAACAAGAAGAATAAGAAGGAAAGAAGTCGAAAACCTAAAAGAAGAAGGACTTGATAAAGAAGAAGAAGAACAACAACTAGAAGAAGAAGCAGAAGAATAGAGAGCAAAAGAAGAAGAAGTGGAACAAAAAGAACAAGAAGAGGGAAAAGAAGAAATAGAGGAAGATGTAGAAGGAGTTGTAGTAGAAGAATAAAAAGAAGAAGGAGAAAAAGATGTAGTGGTAGTAGAAGAAGAAGAGAGCAAAGAAGAGGAGGATGAACAAGAGGAAGAAAAGTAAGAAAAGAGGAAGAAGAAGAGGAAGAAGAAGAAAAAGAAGTAGTAGTAGAAGAAGAAGAATAAGAAGAGGAAGAAGAAGAAGAGGAAGAAGAAGAGGAAGAAGAAGAAGAAGAAGATAAAGAAGAAGATGAAGAAGAAGAGAAAGTGGAGCAAGAAGAAGAAGATGAAGAAGAAGAGAAAGTGGAGTAAGAAGAAGAAGAAGAGGAAGAAAAAGAAGATGAAGGAGAGGAAGACAAGGAAGAAGAGGAAGATAACAAGTGGAAGATGAGGAGGAAGAAGAAGAAGAGAAATAAGAAGATGAACAAGAGAAGAAGGGGAAGAAGAAGAAGAGGAACTAGAAGAAGATGAAAATAAGGACTAACAAGAGGAAGAAGTAGAAGAAGAAGCACAAAAAGGGAAAGGAGAAGATGAAAAAGAAGGGAAAAAGGAAGAAGTAGAAGAAAAAGGAGGGAAAGAAGAAGCAGATGTAGAAGAAGAAGAAGAAAAAGAAGAAGAATAGCAAGAAGAAGAAGAAGAAAAAGAAGAGAAACATGAAGAGGAAGAAGAAGATGATGATGATGAAGATGAAGAAGAAGAAGGAGGAGGAGAAGAAGAAGAAGAAAAAGAGGAAGAAGAAAAAGAGGAAGAAGAAGATGATCAAAAAGCAGAAGGAAAAGCCAAAGAAGAAGACGATGAAAGGGAGGAAGAAGAAGAGGAAGAGAAAGAAGAAAAAGAAGAAGATAAAGAAGAGGAAGAAGAAGGAGAAGAAGACAAGGACGATGAAGAAGAAGAGGAATAAGAAGATGCAGAAGATGAGGGAGACGAAGAAGAGGAAGAGGAAGAGGAAGAATAAGAAGAAGAGGAAGAAGAAGAGGAGGAAGAAGAAGAAGAACAAGAAGAAGAGAAAGTTGAAGAGAGAGAAAAAGTAGAGAAAGTAGAGGAGGAAGAACAGGAAGAAGAAGATGAAGAAAAAGGAGAGGAAGAAAAAAAGAAGTAGAGCAAAAAGAAGAAGACGACGAAGAAAAAGAAGTAGAGAATAAAGAAGAAGAAGAAGAGGAGCAAGAAGAGGAAGAAGAAGAAGAAGAAGAAGAAGTAGAAATAGAAGAAGAAGAAGAAGAAGAAGAAGAAGAGGAAAAAGGAGAAGAACAAAAAGAGGAATAAGAAGAAGAAGAAGAAGAAGAAGAAGAATGGGAAGAAGAAGTAGAGCAAGAAGAAGAAGAGAAAGAAGAAGAGGAAGAGAAAGAAGAAGAAGAAGAAGAAGAAGTAGTAGAAAAAGAAGAAGAAAAAGAAGAAGAAGAAGATGAAAAAGAAAAAGAAGAAGAAAAAGGGGAAGAAAAAGAAAAAGAGGAAGAAGAAAGGGATGGAGAAGAGGATGAAGGAGAGGAATAGGAAGAAGAAGGGGAAGATGAAGAAGATGAAGTGGAAGAAAAGGAAGGGGATGAGGAAGAAGAAGCAGAAGAAGCAGAAGAAGAGAAATGAGAGGAAGAAGCAAAAGATGAAATTGAAGAAGAAGAAGAATAATAAAATGAAGAAAAAGAAGTAGAGCAAGACGGGGAAGAAGTAGAAGAAGAACAAAAAGGTAAACAGGAAGAAGAAGTAGAAGAAAAAGAAGAAGAAGTAGAAGAAGAATTACAAGAAGAAGAAGTAGAAATAAAGTAGATGGTAAAGTAGAGAAAGAAGAAAGAGAGGAACAAGAAGATGAAGAAGAAGAAGAATAAGAAGAAGAAGAAGGGAAGAAGAATAAGTAGAAGAAGTAGAAGAAGAAGAAGAAGAAGAAGAAGTAGAAGAACATGAAGAACAAGTAAAAGAAGAAGTAAAAGAATAAGTAGAAGTAGAAGAAGTAAAGGAAGAAGCAAAAGAAGAAGGAGATGAAGAAGAAATAGAAGGCAAAGAGGGAGAACAAGAAGAACAAGAAGAAGAAGAAGTTGTTTTAGAAGGAGGAGGAGGAGAAGAAGAAGAAGAAGAAGAAGAAGAAAATGAAGAAGATGAAGAAGAAGAGGAAGAAGAAGAAGAAGAAGAAGAAGAAGAGGAAGAAAAGAAGAAGAAGAAGAAGAAGAAAAAGTCGAAGATAAAGAAGACGAAGAAGAAGAAGAGAAGAAGAAGAAGAGGATGATCATGAAGAAGGAGGAGGAGAAGAAGAAGAAGAAGATGAAGAAGAATAAGAAGAGGAAGTAGAAGAAGGGGAAGAAGAAGAAGAAGAAGGAGAAGAAGAAGATGATGAAGAAGAAGTAGTAGAAGAAGAAGAAGAGGAGGAAGATGAAGAAGAAGTATAAGAAGAAGAAGAAGAAGAAGAAGTGGGAGAAGCAAAAGAAGAAGAAGATGAAAAAGAGGAAGATGATGATGATGAGGAAGAAGAAGAATTAGAAGAAGAAGTTGAATAAGAAGAAGATGTAGAAGAAGGAGAAGAAAAAGAAGTGGAACAAGAAGAAGAAGAAGGAGAAGAAGAAGAAGAGGAAGAAGAAGAGGAGGATGAAGTTGAAGAAGAGGAGGAAGAAGAAGTAGTGGTAGAAGGTGAAGATGAAGATGAAGAAGAAGAAGAAAAAGAAGAAGAAGAAGTGGACGAAGAAGAATTTGAAGAAGATTATGAAGTAGAAGAAGTAGAAGCAAAAGAAGAAAAAAAGATGAAGAAGAAGAAGTTTAAGAAGCAGAAAAAGAAGAAAAAGAAGAAAAAGAAGAAAAAGAAGAAGATAGATTACTGATTACGGAGGGTGGGCTTACGGATTTTGTATTAGGTATTAGGGATTGGGTGTTAGTGATTTGGGAGGTAAGGATTAGGGATTAGGGATTAGGCATTAGGGATTAGAGATTAAAGATTAGAGATTAAGGATTAAGTTTTAAGGATGAGTGATTAGAAATTAGGGATTACGAGGGATTAGAGATTAGCGATTAAGGATCAAAGATTAAGGGATTAGGGATTAGAGATTAAGGATAAGGAATAATAGATTAGGTATTAAAGGATTAATAACTAAGGGTTAAGGATAAGTGATAAGAGATTAAGGATTATGGGTTAGAGATTTAGGATTATAGATTAAAAATTAGGTGTTCATGATAAAGAATTAAAAATTAGGCATTTTGGATTAGAGAGGATGGGATTAGGTCTAAAAGCTTAAGGACTAGGGATTAGAAATTATAGATTAAGCACTAGGGATTAGGGATTAGGGATTTGTGATGTGCAATAAGGGATTAGAAAAGAACAAGAAGAAGAAGTAGAATAAGAAGAAGAAGATGAAGAAGACGAAGAAGAAGAAGGAGAAAAAGTAGAAGTAAAAGAGTAGAAGATGAAGAAATAAAAGGAAATGATGGAGAACAGGAAGTAGTAGTAGTAGAAGAAGAAGAAGAAGAAGAATTAGGAGAAGCAGAAGAAGAAGAAATGGAACAAGAAAGAGAATAAGAATAAGAAGAAGAAGAAGAAGAAGAAGAATAATAATGAGAAGAAGAAGAGAAAGAAGTAGAAGAAGAAGAAGATAGAGGAGAAGATGAAAAAGAAGAAGAAGAACACAAAGAAGAAGGAGAGGTCGAAGAAGAAGAAGAAGAAGAAGAGAAGAAGAAGAAGAATGAAGAAGAAGAAGAAGATGAAGAAGGAAAGAAGAAGAAGAAGAAGAAGAAGAAGAAGAAGAAGAAGAAGAAGTAGAAGAAGATGAAGAAGAAGAAGGAGAACAAAAAGGAAAAGAGGAAGAAGAAGAACATGAAGAAGAAAAAAAAGAAGAAAAAGAAGAAGAAGAAGAGGAAGAAGAATTAGAAGAAGAAGAAGAAGAAGAAGAAGAAGAAGAAAATGAAGATGAGGAAGAAGAGGAAGAAGAAGAACATGAAGATGAGGACCAATAAGAAGACTAAAAGGAAGAAAAAGAAGAAGAAGAGCAAAAAAGAAGACGAAGAAGGCGATGAAGGAAAAGAAGAAGACTATGAAAAAGAAGAAGAGGAGAAGAAGAAGAAGAAGTATAATAAGGGAAAGAAGAGGAAGAAGAAGAGGACAAAGAAAAACAAGAGGAAGAAGAGGAAGAAAATGAAGGAGAAGAGGAAGAAGAAGAAGAAAAAGATAAAGAAGATGAGGAAGAAGAGGAAAAATAAGAAGTAGATGAGAAAGATTTAAAAAAAGAAGGGAAAGATGATGAAGAAGAAGAAGTTAAAGAAAAAGAAGGAGAAGAGGAAGAAGAAGAAGAAGAAATAGAAAAGGAAGATGAGGTAGAAGAGGAGAAAAAAGAAGAAGAAGATGATGAGGAAGATGGAGAAGAAGAAGGAAAAGATGATGATGATGAAGAAGAAGTGGAAGTAAAAGAGGAAGAAGAAGAGGAAGAAGAAGAAGAAGGGGAACAACAAGAAGAGGAAGAAGAAGAAGAAGAAGACAAGGAAGAAGAAGAAAAATAGAAGAAGACGAAAAAGAAAAAGAAGAAGAACAAGAAGAAGAAGAAGAATAACAACAACTAGAAGAAGAAGAAGAGAAAGGAGAACAAGTTGAAGAAGAAGTGAGAGGGGAAGAAGAAGAGGAACAAAAAGGACAAGAAGAGGAAAAACAAGAAAAAGAGGAAGACGAAGAAGAAGAAGAAGAAGAAGAGAAGAATGAAAAATATGAAGTAAAAAAAGAGGTGGAAGAAGTAGTGGAACAAAAAGAAGAAGAGGAAGAAGAAGTAGAAGAAAAAGAAGAAGAAGAAGAAGAATTAGAAGAAGAAGAATTAGAAGAAGAAGAAGTAGAAATGAAGTTGAAGATAAAATAGAGAATGAAGAAGAAGAAGAAGAAGAATAATAACAAAAGGAAGAAGAAGTAGTAGAAGAAGAAGAAGATAATGATGATGATGAAGAAGAAGAACAATTAGAAGAAGATGAAGAAGTAGAAATGATGTAGAAGATAAAGTAGAGGAAGGAGAAGAAGAAGAAGAAGAAGAAGAAGAAGAAGGAGAAGAAGAAGAAGAAGAAGAAGAAGAAGAAAAACATGCAGAAGAAGAAGGAGGTGAAGAAAAAGATGTAGAAGTAGTAAAAGAAGAAGCAAAAGAAGAACGAAATGAAGAAGTGGTAGAAGGCAAAGAGGGAGAAAAAAAAGAAGAAGTAGAAGTTTTAGGAGGAAGAGGAGAAGAAGAAGAAGAAGAAGAAGAAGAAGAAAAAGAAGAAATAGAAGAAGTAGTAAAAGAAGCAAATGAAGTAGGAGATGAAGAAGAAGTAGAAGGCAAAGAAGGAGAAAAAGAAGAAGAAGAAGGAGAAGAAATTTTAGAAGGAGAAGAAGAAGAAGAGGAGGAAGAAAAAGAAGATGAAAAAAAAGGAAGAAGAAGAAGAGGAGGAGGAAGAAAAAGAGAAGAAAAACAAGAAGAAGAAGATGAAGATAAAGAAGAAGGAGAAGAAGAACAAGAAGAAGAAGAAGAAGAATGAGAAGCAAAGAAGAAAAAGTAGAAGAAGAGAAGAAGAAGAAAAAGAAGAAGAAGATGAAAGAGGAGGAGAAGAAGATGACAAAGAAGAAAAAGAAGAAGAAGAAGAAGAAGAGGAAGAAGAAGAAGAACAACAACTCGAGGAGGAAGTAGTAGTAGAAGAAGAAGAAGAGAAAGAAGAAGAAGAAGAAGAAGAAGAAGAAGAAGTAGGACAACAAGAAGAGGAAGAGGGAGAAGCAGAAGAAGAAGATGATGAAAAAGAAGAAGAAGATGAAGATGATGCGAAAGAAGAAGAAAATGAAGAAGAAGAAGAAGAAGAATAAGAAGAAGAAAAGGAAGACGAAGAAGGTAAATTATTGATTAGGGAGGGTCAGCTTATTGATTTAGGATTAGGTATCATAGATTTAAGGTTAGGGAATCAGGTGGTAGGGATTATGGTTTAAGGATTAGAGATTAAGGATTTGATATTATGGATTAGGTTTTACGGATTAGGGATTACAAGGGATTGGAGATTAGCGATTAAGGATTAAAGTTTGAGGGATTCGGGATTAGAGATTAAGGATAAGGAATAATTGATTAGGAACTAAAGGATTAATAATTAAGGATTAGGGATAAGTGATCAGAGATTAAGGATTAGGTGTTAGGGGTTTAGGATTAGAGATTAGAAATTAGGTGTTCATGCTAAAGGATTAAAAATTAGGGATTTGGGAATAGAGAGTATGGGATTAGGTCTAAAATATTATGGATAAGGGATTAGAGATTATAGATTAAGCACTAGGGATTAGGGATTAGTGATTGGGAATAAGGGATTAGAAAAGAACAAGAATAAGAAAAAGAAGAAGAAGAAGAGAAGTAGAACAAGAAGAAGGAGAAAAAGAAGAGTTAGATGAAGTAGTGGCCGAAGAAGTAGATGGAAAAGATGGAGCAAAAGAAGAAGTAGTAGTAGTAGAAGAAGAATAAGAATAATAAGTCGGAGAAGTAGAAGAAGAAGAAGTAGAAGAAGAAAGAGAAGAAGAAGAAGAAGAAGAAGAAGAAGACAAAGAAGAAGATGAAAAAGAAGAAGTCGAAGGCAAGGAAGAAGAAGAGGTCAAAGAAGAAGAAGAAGAAGAAGAGAAGAAGAAGAACAAAGAAGAATAAGAATAAGAAGAAGAAGAAGAAGAAGAAGAAGATGAAGAGGAAGAAGAAGAAAAGAGGCAGAAGAAGAAGAAGAAGAAGAAGGAGAAGGATAAGAAGAAGAGGAAGAAGAAAAAGAAGAATATAAAGAAGAAGAAGAGAAAGAACAAGAAGAGGAAGACAAAGAAGAAGAACAAGAAGATAAAGAAGAAAAAGAAGAAGATGAGGAAGAAAAAGTAGAAGAAGAACAAGAAGATGAGGAGTAAGAAGAAGAAGAAAAGGAAGAAGAATAAGAAAAAGAAGAAGAAGAGGAAAAAAGAAGATGAAGAAGCAATGAAGAAGAGGAAGAAGACTATGAAAAAGAAGAATAGGAAGAAGAAGTAGAAGAAGACGAAGAAGAATAAGGGGATGAAGAAGAAGAAGAAGACACAGAAGAACAAGAGGAAGAAAAGGAGAAGTGGAAGAAGAAAAAGAAGAAAAAGAAGAAAAAGAAAAGGAAGATGAGGAAGAAGAGAAGAATGAAGAAGAAGATGATGAAGAACAAGGAAAATAGGGGAAAGATGATGAAGACGAAAAGAAGTGGAAGAAAAAGAAGGAGAAGAGCAAGTAGAAGTAGAAGAAATAGAAAAGGAAGATGAGGAAGAAGAGGAGAAAGAAGAAGTTGATGAGGAAGAAGGAGGAGAAGAAGGAAAAGATGAAGAAGAAGAAGTGGAAGAAAAAGAGGAAGAAGAAGAAGGGAAGGAAGAAAAAGAAGAGGAAGAAGAAGAAGAGGAACAACAAGAAGAGGAGGAAGAAGAAGAAGAAGATGAGGAGGAAGAAGAAGTGTGATAATAAGAAGAAGAATAAGAAGAAGAAGAAAAAAAGAGGACGAAAAAGAAAAAGAAGAAGAACAGGAAGAAGAAGAAAATGAACAACAAATAGAAGAAGAAGAAGAAGAGGAACGAGATGAAGTAGAAGATGGAGAGAGAGGAGAAGAAGAAGAGAGAAGAGAAGAAGAAGAGGAGAAACAAAATGATTAAGAAGAGGGAAAAGAAGAAAAATAGGAAGACGAAGAAGAAGTAGTAGTAGTAGAATAACAATATAACAATAAGAAGAAGAAGTAGAAGAAGGAGAAGAAGAAGAAGTTGAAGTGGAAGAAGGAGATGAGGAAGAAGTAGGTGAAGAAGAAGAAGAGGAAGAAGAAGAAGAAGAACAAGAAGAAGAAGAAGAAGGTGGTGAAGAAGTAGAAGAAGAAGAAGAGGAGGGAGAAGATTAAGAAGAAGAAGAAGAAGATGATGAAGAAAAAGAAGAAGAGGAAGAAGTAGAAGTGGAAGAAAGGAAGAAGAATAAGAATAAGAAGAAGTAGAAGAAAAAGAAGACAAGGTGGAAGAAGAAGTGGAAAACAAAGAACAAGAAGAAGATGAAGTTGCAGAAGAAGAAGAAGAAGAAGAAGAAGAAGAGGAAGAAGAAGAAGAGGAGGAAGAAGAAGAAGAAAAAGAAGAAGAGGAAGAAGAAAAAAAAAAAGAAGAAGAGGAAGAAGATGAAGATGAAGAAGAATAAGAAGAAGAAGTAGAAGAAGCAGAAGAAGAAGAAGAAGAAGAAAAACATGAGGAAAAGAAGAAGGAAGAGAAAAGAAGGAAAGAAGAAGAAGAAGAAGAAGTGGAAGAAGAAGAGGAAGAATAAAGAAGAAAGAAAGAAGAAGGAAGGAGGAAGAAAGGCGGTTAGAAGAAGGAAGAGGAAGAAGGAAGAAGAAAGAAGAAAGAAGAAAGCAGAAACATGATAGAAAGAAGAAGAAAGAAGAAAGAAGAACTGGAAGAAGAAGATGAAGAAAATAACGAAGGAGATTGAAAAGAAAAAGAAGATGAAGAAGAAGAAAAAGAGGAAGAAGAATGGGAAGAAGAAGAAGAGGAAGAAGAAGAAGAAGAAGAAGAATTGGAAGAAGAAGAAGTAGAAAGTGGAAGAAAGAAGAAAGAAGAAAGGGAAAAGAAGATGGAAGAAAGAAGATGGAAGGAGGAAAAAATAGGAAGGAAGAAGGAATAAGGAAATGGAGAAGGAAGAAGGAATAAGGAAAAAATAAGAAGAAAGAAGGAATAAGGAAGATGGAAGAAGGAAGAAGGACGAAGATGATGAAGAAGAAGAAAAAAAAAGAAGTAGACGAAGAAGTGGAAGAGCAAGAAGAAGAAGTAAAGGAAGAGTTAGGAGAAGACGAAGAGGAACGGGAACAAGAAGAAGAAATAGAAGAAGAAGATAAAGAAAAAGAAGATGTTAGGGAAGCAGAAGAAGAAGAAAAAAAGAAGAAGAGGAATAAGAGGAAGAAGAAGAAGAAACAAAAGAAGAAGAAGTGGAATAAGAAGAATAAGAAGAAGAAGAAGAATTGGAAGAAGAAAAAGAGGAAGAAGAAGAAGAAGAAGAAGATGAAGAAGAAGAGAAGAAGAAGAAGAAGAAGACAAAGAGGAAGAGGAAGAAGAAGTGAAAGAAGAAGAAGAAGAAGAAGAAGAAGGAGAAGAAGAAGAGGAAATAAAAGGAGAAGAAGAAGAAGAGGAAAACGAAGAAGAAGAAGACAAAGAAGTAAAAGAAGAGAGGAAAAAGAAGAAGAAGAAGATGAAGTCGAAGGAGAAGTAGAAGAAGAAAAAGACGAAGAAGAAGTAGAAGAAGAAGAAGTAGAAATCAATGAAGAAGAAGAAGAAGAATTAGAAGTGGAAGAAGTAGAAGAAGAAGAAGAAAAAGAAGAAAAAGAAGAAGAGGGGTAGGAAGAAGTAGAAGAAGCAAAACATGAAGAAGAAGAAGAAGAAGAATCAAAAGAAGAAGAACAAGAATAAGAAGAGGAAGAACAAGAATAAGAGAAGAAAAGAAGAAGAAGAAGTAGAAGAATAAGAATAAGAAGAGGAAGTCGAAGAAGAAGAAAAAAAGACGAAGAAGAAGAAGCAGAAGAAGAAGATGAAGAAGAAGAAGAAGAAGAAGAGAAGATTAAGAAGATGAAGTATAAGAAGAGGAAGTAAAAGAAGAAGAAGAAACAGAAGATGAGGAAGACCAAGAAGAAGAAGAAGAAGGGGAAGAACAAGAAGAGGAAGAAGAAAAAGAAAAAGGAGAAGAAGAAGAAGAAAGAAGAAGAAAGAAGAAGAAGAAGGAAGAAGAAAGAAAGAAGATGACAGGAAAAAATAAAGAAGAATAAAGAAGGAAGAATGAAGAAGTAGAAGAAGAAGAAGAAGAAGTAGAAGAAGAAGGAGAAGAAGAAGATGAAGACGAAGAAGAAGTAGTAGTAGTAGTAGTAGAAGAAGAAGAAGAAGAAGAAGAGGAAGAAGAAGAAGTAGATGAAAAGGAAGGAGAAGATGAAGAAAAAGAAGAAGTAAAGAAAGAGGAAGAAAGATTATGGATTTGTGAGTGATGACTTAAAGATTAGGAATTAAGTCTTAGGGATTAGGGATTGGCATTAGGGAAGGATGGATTTTGGACTATAGTTAAGGGATTAAGGATTAGGGATTCTGGATAAGATTAAGGTTAGGGTTTAGGGATTAGAGATTAAGAAATTGGAATTTTGCAGTAAGGATTAGGAATTAAGGATTAGGGTTTAAGGATTAAAGATTAAAGATTAAGGATTAGGGATTCAAAATAATAAATTAAGGGATTATGGATTAAGTATTATAAATTAGGGATTATGGATTAAAGATTAAGGATTAGAGATTAGGGATTAAGAATTATGCATTAAAAGATTAAGAATTAAGCATTAAGGATTTGGGATTATGGATTGAGGATTAGGATTAAGGGATTATGAATTAAGGGTTAGAGATTAGTAATTTTGGATTAAGAATTTAGGATAAGGGATTAGAGATTAGGGATTCAGGATTAAAGATTAGTGATTAAGGATTAAGAATTAGAGATTAGGGATTACGTATTAAAGTTTAAAGACTAAAGATTAGGAATTAGGGACTAGGAGTTAGAATTTAAGGATTAATCATTAAGAATAAAATATTAGGGATGTATTAAGATTAAATATTACAAAATTGTTATTAGGGATTTGATATTTTGGATTAAGGATTAGAGATTAAGGTTTAGGGATTACAGAGAGAGGGATTAGTGAATATAGATTAGGGATTAAGGATTATACATTAGAAAGAGCAGGATTACGGATTATGATTTGGGGATAAAGAAGATGGAGAAGAAAAAGAACAAGAAGAAGGTGATGAAGAAAGAAGAAGAAAGAAAGAACAAAAAATGAGATGGAACAAGAAGAAAGAAGAAGAAAGAAGAAGAAAGAAGAAGAAAGAAGAAGAAAGAAGAAAGAAGAAAGATGGAAAATGAATGAAGAAAGAAGAAAATAGAAAGAAAAAAAGGAAGGAAGAAGGATGATGGAAGAAGAAAGAAGTTAGAAGGAAGATGGAAGAAAGAAGAAGGAAGAAGGAAGAAGGAAGAAGGAAGAAGAAAGCAGAAAGGATGAAAGAAGGAAGAAGGAAGAAGAAATAAAAAAGAAGAAACGAAAAAGAAGAAAGAAGAAGAAGAAGAAGAAGAAGAAGTAGAAGGAGAAGGAGAAGGAAATGGAGGAAGAGGAGAACGAGAAGTAGGTGTAGGAGAAGGAGAAAGAGAAGGAGAAGAAAAAGAAGAAGAAGAGAATGAAGGAAAGGAAGAAGTACAATAGGGAAAAGAGGAAGAAGAAGAAGTATAAGTAAAAGAAGAAGAAGAAGAAGAAGAAGATGTAGAGAGGAGGAAGAAGAAGAAGAAGAAGATGAGGAGAAGAAGAAGAAGAAAAAGAAGAAGAAGAAGATATAGAGGAAGAAGAAGAAGAAGAAGAAGAGAAGGAGAAGAAGAAGAATAGACAAAGGAGGTGGAGGAGGAGGAAGAAGAAGAAGAAGAAGAAAAAGAGCAACAAGAAGAAGAGGAAGAAGAAGAAGAAGAGGAAGATGAGGAACAAGAGGAGGAGGAAGAAGAAGAAGTACAAAAAGAAGAAGGACAAAAAGAAAAAGAAAGAAAAGAGCAATTAGAATCAGAAAAAGGAGAGGAAAACGAAGAAGAAGAAGAAGAAGAAGAAGAAGGAGTGGAAGAAGAAGAAGAAGAGGAAGAAGAAAAAGTTGAAGAAGAAGGGGAAGAGGAAGAACAAGTAGAAGAAGTGGAAGAAGAGCAAGAAGAATAGAAGAAGAGGAATAAGAAGAAGAAGAAAAAGAAGAAGAAGATGAAAAAGAAGTAGAAGAAGAAGAAGTAGAAAAAGAGAAGGAGGAGAAGAAGAAGAAGAGGAAGAAAATGAAGATGAAGAAGAAGAAAAAGAAGAAGAAGAACAAGAAAAATGAAAAACAAGATGAAGAATAGGAAGAAGAAGGAGAAGAAGAGTTAAGTAGACAAAAAAATAAGGTGAGGAGAAAAAAGAATGAGAAGAAGAAGAAAAAGGAGAAAAAGTAGTAGTAGTAGAAGAAGAAGAAGAGGAGAAAGAAGAGGAAAAAGTAGTAGAAGAAGAAAAAATAAAGAAGTAGAAGAAGAAGAAGAAGAAGAAAAATAAAAACATGAGGAGAAGAAGAAGAAGAACAAGGAGAAGAAAAGGAGGAAGAAGAAGAAGAGAAGGAAGAGAAAGATGAAGTGATAGAAGAAGATGTGGAAGAAGGAGAAGGAGAAGAGGATGAAACAGAAGATGAAGAAGAAGAAGAAAAAGATGAAAATGCTGAAATAAAGGAAGAAGAGGAAGAAGAAGAAGATGAAGAAGAAAGAAGAACGAGAAGGACAAGAAGAAGAAGAAGAAGAAGAAGAAGAAGAAGAAGAAGAGGGGGTGGAAGATGAAGATTAAGAAGGAGATGATGACAATGATGAAGAAGAAGAATTAGAAGAACAAGATGATGATAAAGAAGAAGAAGATGATGAAGAAGGGGAAGAAGGAGAAGAAGAAGAAGAAGAAGTAGAGGAAGAATAAAAAAAGGAGTGGAAGAAGAGTTAGAAGAAGAAGAAGAAGAAGAAGAAGAGAAAGAAGAAGAAGAAGAAGGGGAAGAAAAAGAGGAGGAGGAACAAGAAAAAGAAGAGATTGAAGAAGAAGAGGAAGAAGGGGAAAATGAGGAAGAAAAAGAAGTAGAGGTAGAAGAGGGGGAAGAAAGAAGGGGAGGAAGAAGAAGTGGAGGAAGAAGTGGAGAAAGAAGAAGAAGAGGAAGAAGAAGAAGCAGAAGAAGAAGACAAAGAATAAAAAGATTAAGAAGAAGAAGCAGAAGAAGAAGATGAAGAAGAGAAGTAGAAGATGAAGAAGAAGAAAAAGAAGAAGGGAAAGAAGATTAAGAAGAAGAAGAAGAAGCAGAAGAGGAAGAAGAAGAAAAAGAAGAAGAGTTAAGGATACGTAGAAGATGGTGAGGAGGATTAAGAAGAATAAGAATAAGAATAATAAGAAGTAAAAGAGAAAGATGAAAGAGAAGTAGAAGAAACATAAAAAGAAGAAGAAGAAGAAGAAGAAGATGAAAAAGAATAGGAAAAAGTAGGGAATGAAGAAGAAGAAGAGGAAGAAGACGAAAAAGAAGAGGAGAAAAAAAAGAAGAAAAGATAAAGAAGAAGAAGAAGAAGTAGAAGAAGAAGAACAAGAAGAGGAAGAAGAAGAAGAGAAAGAAGAGAAACAAGAAGAAGAGGAAGAAGAAGAAGTGGAAGAAGTAGAAGAACAAGACGAGGATGAAGAAGAAGAAGATGAAGAAGAAGAAAAGGAAGAAAATGAAGAGGAGGAAGAAGAAGAGCGAAGAAAGAAAAAGAAGAAGAAGAAGAAGATGACGATGAAGAAAAAGAGGAAGAAGCAGAAGCAGAAGAAGAAGAAGAAGAAGAAGAGGAAGAAGAATAAGAAAGAGAAGAAGAAGAAGAGGAAGAAGAATAAGAAAGAAGAACAAGAACGAAAGGAAGAAAATGAATAATAAGAGGAAGAAGAAGAAGAAGAAGAGGAAGTTGAGGATGAAGAAGAGGAAGAAAGTTAGAAAGAAGAAAAAGAAGAAGAAGATGAAGAAAAAAAGGAAGAAGAAGAAGAAAAAGATGATGAAGAAGAAAAAGAAGAAGAGGAAGAAGAAGAAGAAGAAGAAGAATAGGAAGACAAACTAGAAGAAAAGGAAGAAAAAGAAGTAGAGGATTAAGAAGAAGAAGAAGAAGTCGATGAAGAAGTTGAAGAAGAAGAAGAAAAAGAAGAAGAAAATGAAGAAGAGGAAGCTGAAGAGGAAAAAGACTTCTTGTCTTTCTGCTTCTCCTTCTACTTCTCCTTTTGCTCATCCTCCTTCTTCATCTCCTTCTCCTTCTCTTTCTATTTCTCCTCCTCATCCTCCATCTCCTTCTTCTCCTCCTCCTTCCCTACATCCTTCTTCTTTTCCTTCACCTTCATTCTCTTCTTCTTCTTCTTCCTCTTCTTCTTTCTTCTTTCGTGTTCCTTCTTCCATCTTCCTTGTTCCATGTTCCTTCTTCTTTCTCCCTTCTTTCTTCTTTTTTCTTTCTTCATCATTCTTCCTCTTCTTCTTCCCTTTCTTCTTCCTCTTCTTCTTCTTCCTTCTTCCTTCTTTTTTTTCCATCTTCCTTCATCTTTCTTCAATCTTCTTCTTCTTCCTTCTTCCTTCTCTTTATTCTTCAATCCCTAACCCTTAATATCTAACCCTTAATCCTTAACCCATAAACCATTCTTAATCTTTAATCCTTAATTTTTAATCCATAATCTCTATTCTCTAAACTCTAATATCTAATCCCTAATCCCAAATACTTAATTCTTAATCCCTAATCCTTAATGTCTAATATATAATCTATAATCCCTAATCTCTAATTCTTAATCCCTAATCCTTCATCCATAGTCACTAATCCCTAATCATTAATGCTTAATCTTTAATCCCTAACCCTAATCCTAATCCCCTAATCACCAATCCTTAATAATACTAAATGTTGAATCCATAATCACCAACCTCTAATTCTTGATCCCTAATCCCTATTGCCTAATTCATAATCCCTAATCTTTAACAACTAATCCCTTAATCCTTAATCCATAATCCCTAATCATTAATCCCTTCATCCTTAATTCTTATTACTTATTCCTTAATACTTACTCCCTAATTAATAATACCTAACCCTTAAACA